>WAAD01039749.1:63930-78286 GCA_013389945.1 Fregata magnificens
TCCTCCTTCCGGCCCTTCTTGTAGATGGGCGTCACATTGGCTAGCTTCCAGTCATCCGGGACCTCCCCCGTTGACCAGGACTGCTGATAAATGATGGAGAGCGGCTTGGCAAGCTCCTCCGCCAGCTCCCTCAGCACTCTCTGGTGGATCCCATCCGGCCCCATAGACTTGTGAGCGTCCAGGTGGCGCAGCAGGTCGCTGACCGCTTCCTCCTGGACTGTGGGGGTTTTATTCTGCTCTCGGTCCCTGTCTTCCCCCTCAGGGGGCTGAATACCCTGGGGATAACTGGTCTTACTATTAAAGACTGAGGCAAAGAAGGCATTAAGTACCTCAGTCTTTTTGTCGTCCTTGGTGACAATGTTCCCCCCCGCATCCACCAGAGGAGGGAGATTCTCCCTGGTGCTCTTTTTGCTGTTAATGTACTTGTAAAAACATTTTTTATTATCTCTTTTTATTATCTCTTAATATGATCTATTATTCAAGAAAAATAGGTGTTGAACTCTTAAGTTTTTTCTGTATCTGCTGTGTGTTATCCTAAAATTAGTGCCTGTGTTAGATATTTCTAGTGAAACAACTGCAAGAAAATATTTTCTTTCTAGGAACTAGATAAATGCTGAGCATTTGATAGAGTATTCTGCTTGTGTAATGTAATCATAGTCCAGTCCTTTGGAACCAAAGAGTTTGGAAAGTCTGAAAATATCTGTGAATCCGAGAGTTTTCAAAGACAAAGTTTATAAAATCTGTTCTTTGGCGCTCTGAAGAAAACTTAGATTTATTACAAAGGAAAATTCCCTGTGATGATACTTGTTGCCAAAAGGATGGGATACTTTTATTTGAAAGAAGAATGAATGGGCTAGCATAGGTTTTTGGGGAAAAAAAATGAACGATGGCTATGTGAATCTGTACTTCACTTGCAAGTAGTTCAAGTCGTTGAATGTAATGACCAAGTTTGTGGAAGGATATGTATTTCTACAGCGGAGAAGAAGTCATTTTTTTTAGGCTGTAGTTGATTGCTTTTTAAAACTACTTTGGGAATAAGGGAAAGGTGTTAAGAATACCTCTTTTATTTGTAGCTTGGATGAATTTCTCTATCTTTCAGCTCAGTTCTATAGGGGCTTTTTCAGGGTTTTTTTTGTTGATTTTTTTTTTTTTTTGGGGGGGGGGCGGGGGGGGGGGGTTTTTGGTTTTTTTAAAANNGCGGGGGGGGCGTGTTTTTGGCTTTTTTAAAGACTTTTTATGCTGTTCAGAAACATGACTCTGGCCCTAGAGAAAAAAATCTTGTTTTGTTCCTGTTCTAGATTACATATCGACTACGGTATCTTCTCCGAGCAAGGTGTGATGCCTCACCAGTGACTAACAATATCATCCAGTTTCACTGTGATCCTAGCTTCTGGGCTCAAAATATTTTCAATCTAGGTATGATAAAGTTTTATTAGCCCTTTGGCGTCTTGATCCTATTTTGAAAGCAGCTTTTCGTTTTGTGAAGATAAATAGCCTCTGCACTATTAATTTTTTGGTTTACTTTGTTAGATTTATTTCCTTACTTGTAGAAGACATTTAAAGTGCGTTGTATGGGAAAAAGTATTATTTATGAATACTTATAATAAAGTATTAACGAACTTACCTTGCTTGAACGGTACGTGTGATGGTGAAAATAGCAGCTTTCAGTTTCCTGGGCAATACACATACCTTCTCGCTTCTGAAACAAGGAACACAATCTATAACCCTACTTCACATTCTAAGAAAGGATTCCAGAAGTTAGTCTCATTCTGCATCTTCCAGCCCTTTCTTCTACTTCAATCCTATCTTCCCAAGCTGAAACCCATAGCAGCAGCATAATATGTTCAAGAACCCCATTTGCTCCCTCGTCATGCTGAACAATAAGCCTTGGAGAACTGAGATGAAGAGAAGGGGAGAATGCCAAAGAAAAACAGAACAACAGGGAAGAGAACACTACTTTTTGACAGTTGTCTGGCTTTTAGATTGTCTTTCCTGAAGTTGTGGGATGGAATTCAGGAGAAAGCATGTTTTTAACAGAGCTGCAAATGTGCTTCATCTTCATTATCCTAGTAGGTTTTGATCTAGTCTCCAAACTGGTCTTTACATTTTTTCTTACAGCTCTAAGCTGCTAGGGTTTTATGATAGTGGTGAATCCCAGAACCTGGAAGCTTTGCAGGTAGCCTGCTTGTGTGATTGCCTGAAAGCCTGAGTTTAGTGGAGGTAAGCATCCTAGGAACTCATCAGCCTAGGAGCAGGAATTAAAGCTTAGAGGTCTTTTTAGGATTTTGACAGCTGTCATACTTCCTTTTCCTCTCCACTGTTAGCTTGATGGGGATTTTTGTTTTTCTGTCATGTGCAGAATGCTTTGCAAGATACCTGTGGGACCTTTTCTGCCTTTCATCAGAAAGTGCAGTCAGCTCTACAATTGTACAAAGAGGTGCAAATGTGTGTTTCTCTACAAAGGCAGAGAAAGAAAGTGTTATGGCAGTGCTTTAAGGTGAACAAGCTCATTTCCCCACACACCAGGACATTGGATGGTAGCAGAGAAATTCTCCAAGTTCCTTCTTTGTAAATAATTTTCTTTGGGAAAGGAATAGAAAGTGAATCTCTTGTTTCCAGAAATGAACTGTCAAGCTGTATGGTGATGACTCTGAACTACTGCTAAACTGAGATGCTGCTTGTCAAGACGGGACTTTTTCTTGTGTTTGGTTTTGGGGCTCTTTTTTTTTTGTTTGTTTGTTTATTTAATGAGCTGTTGAAATGTGTTCCCTTAAATTCTGAAAAGTGCTACAGTAGAAATGGCACCTGCATAGATCAGCATAGGAGTCCTTGTAACAGTTTATCTATTTAAGTGGTAGACAAAACCAGATCACATTTATCTATCTGGATTCAGAAATCACAACCTTTAGGCTGTTATGTTTATGATCAGACATTTTCAATTTTTGTAGATAAACCAGGTTTAAGAACCACTGAAGGAAAAATAAAATAAAGTCTGAGTGAAGAAACAAGTTACTTCGGGAACGGCTTGAATTCTAGCCAGGCTGCATGTTGCTGACAGTGTGATAGCATCTGTACACTAATAGGATAGCTCTCTTATGGATTTTAGAATGCATTTAAGAAAAAAAATACAACATTTAAAGTGTTTTAATTCCACAAATTGTACGATAACCCGTGGTTTTCTAGAATAATGGAAGGGAATCATTCTCTGTAGTACCTTTGGGTAAGTAGCTTTATACCACAGATGTTAAGTCTGGAAAGACTTTTGAAGATGTAATTAGACTTGGAGAGAACAGAATAGAAGTACAGTATGGGTTTGACAGTTGATTGTAGTACAGTCAATACCATTCTTTGTCAAGGTAATTCCTTCTCTAGAGAAAGAAAATAAAACAGATCTATTTTGACTGTAGTATAATATTTCATACAGCTGTATATGGGAAACAGTATTATTAATTTGCATTTTTCTCTGCTCACTTTATGAGAGACATTGACTAGACCTGTTACAGGCTTAATAAAGGGTATTGGGCAATAGGTTGGTAGGTTTTTTCCATTTTGTTTAGCATATTTAATATTTTTGTTAATAATTGATGTGGTAGAATCATAATTAAAACATATGCAATGCCAAAATTACCAAGTGTCAATATGAAAATAGTATTGTTGTTGTTAGCTTTTTGCCCTTCTCTGCACTACAGTATGTTGGCTGGCCTAGACTTTCTCTGTGCCTGTGTCTAGATATGGGACTAGAATGATGCTACTTGCACAGCTTCTCAGCTCTTGGGTTGAAAAAGAGGAATATAAAATGCAAGAAGTTTCCTCCTCCTTCAGATAATCTACCCCAAAACGAGCCAGGCTAGACTGCACAGGACCCACAGAGACTGATGGATATGAGGAGAGAAGTGGCAGAGGGTGATTTCAAGTTCTGCTGTAACAGGGATTGTCCAACTGTCATGTGGTGTACATACCTCATGAGGTGAACTCTCCTGGGAAGCAGCCCTAAATCTCTGGGAGAGAAGGGAGTATGAGGTGTCTATCTCCCACTTGTATTGAAAAGCTTTTGTGCAACCTTCCACAGATCATTGGGATTTTTTAACTCTCAATCTTGGACCATAACTTTCCCTACTTCACTCTGTTTTAAACAAAGAAAGTGTCTTTGTCTTTTCCTGTACAAGCAGTGTGCTATTCCCTTGCATCAAATCAAACTGTTCTAGTTGGAATTAATGTTTCTTGGATGAGGTAGCCAGAATTTTACATGAGAGTTTCATGTAATCACACTATATATCTCTTCAGATAAAATCTCTCAGCCAGTCACCTGTCTAGTCAAATTTCCTTCTAAGTCAGTGGAGAGAGATAAAACATCTCCTGGAGGTGCCCATCACATCCTAGACTTGGTGGTGTGTAGCAACTGAGAGTATCATTTGAGTATTCCATGATGTTGACTTAAAGGCCAGAAAGGATCACAATACCTTTAAATTTTATGATACAGCTAAATCTTTTTATCGGATGATTGGATCAGGATACTCTTTCCCATTGACACTTTGCTCCCTTGCTCTTCTGGAGAGGCCAGGACACCTTCCTAGGAGAATCCACCATATAGAGGAGGCTGCGGCACGAGACAGTTTCCTATAAAACGCAACCTTTTTTTTCAGGGAAACATGCAAAATAAATGGAGTCCTTTATCTCATATTTATCCACTCTTTGCATTACAATAATGAATGATGACCGCATGGTATAAAAGGAACTAATTGAGAAAAATAGCATTTCTGCTAACTGCAATATTTTGGTATTAATTTTATTTACTTTGTTTAAACTAGGTTCTTTGGTAATTGAAGATAAAGAAACCCCACCACATATGCCCAAGAGCCCTGTGATGGAAACAAACTTACAGCCACCAGGCAGCTTACCTTCAAACCAGCTGTCTAAGTTCCCAACGCAGATAAGCTTAGCTCAGCTCCGACTCCAGCACATGCAGCAACAGGTTATGGCTCAGAGACAGCAAGCTCAACGCAGAGCAGGTCCGGTAGGTTTACCAAATCCAAGAATGCCAGGAGCCATGCAGCAACCTCCTGCTTCTCATCAGGTAAGTTATGACTATTTCCAGAGAAGACTCTTTTTTTCTGTGGCACTGAAGGAGAAAGTAAAGACAGATAAGAAAAAAGACAGAAATTATGTCTAGATACGTAACTTCAGATAGCTTCATCTTTAGCACATCGTGATGTAAATGGGTTAGGGAACATTTTCTTTACTGAGAATTGAATGTGCATTTCAAATTTGTCTGGCAAAATGTGTGGTAGCATTCAGCCTATTTTTATTCATTTAAAAAAAAATCATATGGTCCAACCATATATAGTGCTGAGCTCCATATTTTGTATTTTGTTAAATGATTAAAAAGTGAGTCTGTCATTAATTTTTTTCCAAGGCTTTTTTGCATAAAACTCTGTGATTCTCCCATATAACTTTCAAAGTTGGAAATACTCTCACTGGCTCTTGTATGTGCATTTATAATACCATAATAATTCAAAACCATCTACTAGGTTTTGTTTTTAACATTGAAAATCGATGTGTTGTGTGATCATTCAGATAAATGGTGTGGTACTATTTCTTTGCATCTAATTTGTTAAGAGTTTCAGAGGTTTAAAAGAGCCACTTGGTAAAAATTTCTGGAACATTGAATAGATATCAGCTAACTTGCAGAATTGTTTGTTTGTTTGTTTTCATGCAGGCACCTCCACGCTTGATTCATTTTCAGAATCATACCCCCAAGTCCAATGGTTCAGCTCTTCCTGCACAACAGATGAGATTTCCCCAAAATCAGAACCTACCAAGGCAAGCAATAAAGCCCAACCCATTGCAAATGGCATTCTTGGCACAGCAAGCTATAAAACAGGTAGAGTTTCCTTTTCACTCGCCATGTAGAAATAAAACATCAAATGTGCTTTTTATCATCTTACTTTTATATTATGTTTCTAGAGTGCTTTTCAATTAGAACAGAGACTGCATTTTTCTCTATGACAAGATACCCACAGTTTTCTTAATGAGATAACTGTCAAGTTTCTTTCATTTTGACAGTTCTAAGCAGCTGAAGCATTACAGAAGTGAGCCACTGTGTGTGCCGTGTAGGTGTTCCATTCTCTTGTTTGCTATTACTGTGATTTCTGGCCACTTATGCAAAACTTAACATGGCCATGGTCTGCACACTACAATCAGTGAACACATAAAATAAAAAATCCTACTATTTAGCTTGATGTTAGTGACTTCAGTAGGAACCAGGTACAAGCTTGACTAAAAAGCTATAGCTGCCATCATTCTCCAGGGTATGCCAAATCTGAACTTTTGCAGAGGAGAGAAAAGAAAGTCCACAACTGTGGGACCTCTGCTGAGTAAGACTGATCAATACCCAGCTAATCAGCAGTTGAACTGGGGCAGAAGCAAACACTTTAGATGTTTTCTGGATGTTCAGGAAGGCAAATCTTTATTAAAAAGCATATTAACACATGGGTTGTTAGGTATGTGGAAGGAAAGAGAAAATCATGTCACTAGAGGTAAGCAGGGAAGAATCAAATGAATCTGACCTGTGACCTGAGAAGTGGAGTAATATCATTCATGTTTGCAATGCTTACGATGTCAGAGAACTAATTCCAACTATATTGAAGAAAGCTGTACAATATCTAAGAGAACCTGCAGTAACAAAAACTAAGTCACTTCTATTCTGCACCTCTGAAAAGATTGGCTTGTCTGCAAGCCTGCCTTTCAAGTATTTTCATTATCTAGTAATGTCTTTCTGAAACTAGAAACTGGTAAATAGAATGACTGACTAAAAAGGAATTGAGCAGGGTCAAATTTTGCCTACGGTTGCCATGAAATTCTATTAAAGTCATTGAAAACTGCATATGTCCAAATGAGAAAGAAATTTAGTCTGACTTGATTGTGCACTTCTTATTATGGTGTTAAACATATATGTGGGTGGAGATCCAGTCAGCATTTCATATTCTTAATCACTTTAAGTTGTTAAGGGAAGCACAACATCAAATACTTGATGGCGTCCAGGTGACACTATAGCTATTTACTTAATAAAGCACTGGAGCAGTTGTGCATTCAGCCTACTATCTGTAATGCTTTTATTTCACTAAAACTGTTACATTCCTCCCACAACACTGTCAATGCAGCATGAAATATTAATAGGTACTTAACAATGAGATATAGCTTTGAATTTAAGAATTCACATTCATTTCTTCTATTCATAGTTTTCAACTACTTGTCATCTTCCCTTGTCTTGTAAGATTGGTTCTTGAAATTAGGTAACTTCAGAGTAAATCAGGATTTTGTTTGAATTCAGCTTACTGAACTAAGCTGCTTGTTTAACTGATGAGTTAGAACCAGTATATGCAGTAGATGTGATCTGTTGAAGACAATAATGCTGAATTGTGGATTATTGTCTTTTCTCGGTAGTGGCAGATCGGTAGTGGACAAACTTCAACTGCCCTTTCAACTGCAAGCAGCACGTCATCTACTCCATCCAGCCCCACAGTCACTAGTGCTGTAGGATGTGATGGGAAGACATATGGTCCCCCTGTGATAGATTTGAGTTCTCCAGTGGGTAGCTCCTACAATCTACCATCTCTTCCTGATGTAAGTGTAACATAACAGTGATGTTTTATGGATTCTATTTTGAAGTAAGTCTTAATGTTTGTGAAAAGTAGAAATGTTTTAGACTGAAATTCTTACTCTGTTTGTCAAAATGAGACAGTTCCAGAAAACAACAGTGCCTACATGTTGCGGGCAATATTCAGAACTGTTCTGGGAGGCAGCTCTTGGGACAACTAAGAAAAATAACATTGCAGGTTGTAATTGTAATTGGACTTGTTTATTTGGATGCTGCATATTTTTCCCTCACCCCCCAAAATGATAGTAACAAAAATGAGTTAGCTTAGCTTTTGTTTACCAGTATCCATACATAGCACTGGTTTGCTGATGGTATTTCTGGTAAATTTTTAACATTTTTTTAATATATTTTGAACTCATTGAAAGGGCTGTCTTGGGTAGGTATTAATTATTGGTATATTGGATATATTCCTTATATCTTTTCCTTTTGGTACTACTTTTCTTCATATATCCTCTAACATGCCTGTGAGCAGGTGATAGAAGGAGCATCATAAGATCATCTTTTCTTAAGCCTCTAAACTTCTCTTTCATAGTGTTATGGTTTAACCTCAGCCGGCAACTAAGCACCACATAGCTGCTCGCTCGCTCACCACCCCCACCCCCCCACCACCCCCCCCCCGCACGATCGGGGCGGGGAAGGGNAGGCAGGTGTTCAGCCATCTCCAGGAAAGCAGGGCTCCATCATGCGTAACGGTTATCTGGGAAGACAAACACCATCACTCCAAATGCCCCCCCCTTCCTTCTTCTTCCCCCAGCTTTATATGCTGAGCATGACGTCATATGGTATGGAATATCCCTTTGGTCAGTTGGGGTCAGCTGTCCCGGCTGTGTCCCCTCCCAACTTCTTGTGCACCCCCAGCCTACTGGCTGGTGGGGTGGGGTGAGAAGCAGAAAAGGCCTTGGCTCTGTGTAAGCACTGCTCAGCCATAACTAAAACATCCCTTTGTTACCAACACTGTTTTCAGCACAAATCCAAAACACAGCCCCATACTAGCTATTGTGAAGAAAATTAACTCTATCCCAGCCAAAACCAGCACACATACTTTCTTCTGATTGGTACGTGTTTGTCAGAGGTCCACATTAGAGCTGTTGAGTTTTAGTCAGTTGACTTTATTCTTTCAAATAACTGCCGAGCCTATTTTTGTGGTCTAAGGTTTGTAGATAACTGAAATGTCATGGTTTTCTAGTCATAACTTGCTGTTACTCCCTGTTTCTCCCACCTGTCTTTTGTTCTCACCAATAAACTCTCAGATAAAAGTGTTCTATTTTTTAAATAGAGTACAGAATCACAGTATCTGTCAGGCCTAAATGGTGAACTATACAACCTGATCATAAAACGACTGAGTCTGTGAGACATTTTAGCATACTGATTTTTGTGCACAGTATTATTATGAACTCTTCCACTTGTATATTAAGTTTATGCTATTAAGATACATGGCCGAAATCACTGTAAATATGCTGACCTAGCAGAGGCTTCTGCATCCACTTTGGATAAGTCTAGCTTATAAATAGAAATTTCAGTGGTCAATGCAGTTGATACCAGTGGATTTGTGAGGTGTCTGGATAACTGAGAAAACTGACACCAAGGTGACCTATATTATTATCAAACATGATCTTTTGCATTGCGAAAAACCGAACATTTCAAAAAGGTCATTTCTCTTTATCAAACCAGAATGTGTAATTTTTACAGAAGGTTAGAATGGTAAATTGGGGGCCCCTAAAACAGAATTCAGTTGTCTGGCCTGGGCTGTGGGCAGAAAAAACAAGTGTTGGTTTGCTGTTTACGTTTTGAGTCAATATGCATGGCCTCTGCCCAGAAGGTATGTGGGAGAGATGGAATTGAGTGTCCTTTGAGGTTCTTCCAGTCCTGTTAAACACTAGTGGATTAATGGGTAGTTTGTGTATTGCTTATTATCTTTTTTAGAGTATGTAATATGAGCATGTCAAAAGAAGGTGTGGAGATAAAAATTCATCTCTTACTTCAATGTGTGAAAGCTACCTGTCTGATGTAAGCCTTCTCTGTAGCTGATGGAGAAAAATTGGCACTTACAGAATCATCTGATCTTAAAATGAAGCACTGTCTGGATTTGGCCATTTCTTTTCTTTTTTAGAGAAAGCAAGATGACCTGTTTTAAAGTAGCCACCTCACTTTTTGGATGGCTAAAGTTAGATGAAATGCGTTTTGGTCTTCACCTTCAAAATAACAGTATGGCAGAGGCATGGGGTGGTTTTTTGTTATTTTGGGGAGGGGGTGGGGGTTGTTGTGGGTTTTTTCCCCTCCCAACACTAACTGCTTCCCATTTCTTCCCCACCTTTTAGATTGATTGTTCAGGAAACATCACACTTGATAATGTAAGGAAGGATGGCACTGCAGAGCAGAATCAGCCCAAACCCCCTTCGAACAGAACTGTGCAGTCACCAAATTCATCAGTACCATCACCGGGCCTCTCAGGTAATTGGAATGTGGTGCAATTTTATGTTAAAGTGGTGTAATGGAAAAATCTAGTGTGACACTGTTAACATTGGTATCAGAATTAGTTACTTCTTTTTTATATCAAAGATAACAAATATGAAAATGAAGGCAAAGTTGTAGAAACTCTAGTAGGAGGTAAAGTTGAAACAATGTTTTAGCATTGTCAACAAAGGTAAGTGGCCAGATTTTAAAAACATGGACGGAAAAACATAATATATTTTAGCAAATTGCATAGAAATACAAAGAAAAGTGTCACTCTTAGGGGTACACCAAATTAAAACCTAGAAGCTGTGGTAGGAGACAAGTATTTGAAAAAAAAAAAAAGACAGGATGTAACAGGAGACAGTGGCTACAAATAGTGACTTGGGAAATTCAATTTGCATATTATTGTTATGGGTAGCTAAATGCGGTGGTCTTGAAGGACCCAGGGGATTCCTGTCACCATCACCATGGAGGCAATCAGCAGCTGCTCCTTCCTCCATTTCCCAGTCTGGCCTGTAGTGAGGCTATGAGAGGGTGAATTCCCAATAAGCACTCGTGCAACATTCGTGCACTCGCATGGCATTCACACGCTTGGGCAGGTTAGCTGAGACAGGCAGATAATGCATTCACAGACAGCACAAACAGCCCGCTGTGGTTTCTCAGGACCAATGCTCAGCAAAAATGTCCTTCACAAGTCTTTGAGCTATCTGGTCCCCAGACCTTTGGTCTCTCTCATATCTGGCCCCCAAACTTCTTGCTATTCACCAGCTTGTCTGGCTTAAAGTTTCCTAGCAGATCTCCTGAGAGATCTGCTAGAATTTAATAAGGTAAGACAAAACAAACTGTAGTGAATAGGTGGAGGGGGGTCAGCCAGGCAAAGGTACTGACCCATCAGCCTGCTTACATGCAATGGGCTCCTTTTTAGTCCTTTCCTTCCCTCTATTATCTGATGCTTCTCATCCTCTCATGAATTTGTATTAAATGAGATATGGGTTAAATAAATGACACCGCAGGAGAAATTTTCCCCAAAACCTGTGTACTTCTCTGAGTCACATCTCAGACTTGGCACAGACCTGTGTTTTGTTCTAACCTGATTCTTCTATCCTAGGAGGAGTCAGTGTGACAAACATACACCCTCCAATTCGTTCACCCAGTGCCTCCAGTGTTGGGAGCAGGGAGAGGTAAGGAAAGACTGGGAGAGAAGAAAATGTAACTTCCACCTCAGTCTCTTCTCTTTTTAATGCATATAGAAGTCAATTTGCCTCAGCTTCTCCGTTAACAGGCCAGGCCTGATGGTTATTACAGCACTCTTTGCATTCTAAAAGTAGTAATTTAATTTGTAATGTATTAATAGCACATCTAAAAATGTATTAACTCTGTAAATGATGGCTATGTTCGTGTTATTAAAAGAATGCCAATTCTAAATTAAGTTTTAAATTCAGAAAAATCAGCTAAAGGAAAAAGTTGCGTATGAAAGTCCTCGTGGAACTATAAATGACTTCAGATTTAAGGAACTGATGTTACAAAGAGGGTTATTAAAAATTTTCTGCCATAATACAGTTAGTTAAGTGAGCACTAGATATCTACTGAGAGTCTACACAAATGTTTTTATCCCTTAGTGATGGAATATTAATGAACAAATAGATCTACGCAATGTTGTTTGAAGAGTGCAGATCCATTAATGTGTTCCAATAAATTAGAGCATACCTCTGACATGAGATTACTTTTTCATGCAGAGAAAAATCAGATGACGTTCATCCTACTTGTATTGGAAATGCAGATGCTTTTTAATGTAGAATACCTTTTGCTCTATTCCATTTATGTGGCAAATTCTGTGGAGGACTCTTATGAACTGTTTAAATGTTTGTCTGAAGGGTCTTTTACTTGCATTTAAAAAAATGCGATTCTATCTGCTGCTGCTTGAATTCATTTTGTTAGATTTAAAATTCTTCATTGTTATTAAAAAAAACCATAAGCTGGTATTTTTGAGTGTGGTTGTCCATTCTCATCCTGTTAGGACTAAACACGTGAAAAAAGACAGATCTAGTTCTAAAAGTAAGGCCCCAGTTTTGGTAGAGCTGCAAGGCTGTTACGTTCCAAGATAATGTAAATATGTGTTTTATCTGGCTTATTTCCTTGTGTGCTTTACAATGATCAGTTCAGCTCTGGAGAAACACTGGCCTTCCCCAAAATACAGCTGCATCTCCTCCAAAGTGGGATTATGTTCAATGAAAGTGCTTTTTTGTGTATGACCTAAAAGAAACGGCGATTATTTGCAGACCTGGCACTAATGGGAAGTAAAACCATGAGTAATTCTCTAGTTCTGGAACTGCGCCATTAAAATTTTCCCCTTTTTGTAATGCCTTTTCAATATACATGAAAGGAAATAAACTTGGATGATGTATTCTATAAAAGTAATACTGCAGTGCTCAGGATTCAAAGAAGCAAAATGGATTAGCATCCTGAGGTCTTGGAAAGCATCAGTGTACAAAAGGCATCCAGTTCTGACTCTTAATTTCTTTTTCTTCCTCTTTCTGTCATTTACAGTTCTGGCTCCTCCAGCAGGCCACCAGGAGCTGATTCTACACACAAGGTCCCGGTTGTTATGTTGGAGCCGATCAGAATTAAACAGGAGTCAACTGCACCAAATGAGAACTTTGATTTCCCAATTGTTGTAGTGAAGCAAGAAACGGATGAGGAATCCCGGCCTCGGAATGTAATATTAAGTTATAAATATCTCCTTTCTCTTTGGTGGAGGGTATTTTGCATTTACGGGGAATAAAATCATTTACTAATATTCTGTTGGGGACTTTTTCAGGGGAAAACGAAAAAGCTAAATAAAAGGAAGAGGTGAAATTCAAAATCAAACCAGCTGTACTGCCAATTCAATTAATTAACTGGTGCGATCAGACTGCTTGTATCCATTGAAAACCTGGGAAGGCAGGAAATAGCTTGCAACCGTCAAATTTTCATGTGGTGCTAGGAAGTGTTTCTAATCATAGTGCAGTAATATACATAAATAAGGTTGCTAGGCTTTTGGGGCATCAGAGATGAGTTTTATTTTTTACTAGTGGAGCAGTGAGCAGTAAATAGCCTTTCATAGCTGATTTCTTGTGTTTAGTTGCCTGATGCTATAGTACGATAGTGATTTTTGCATGCATGTTGCAATTTGTATGGCTGCCTGCATATAAATTCGTTATTCTGATCAGTTTACTTGTTGTTAGGGTCATGTAAATTCACATCAATATTATAATCTGACTGCCTTTGTTTCTTCTTACAGGCCACCTTTTCAAGAAGCATACTTACTTCATTACTGTTAGACAGCAATCATAATTCCACTTCTGATGAAGCTGTCTTAAGAACAGATGCACCAGACAGCACAGATGATCAACCAGGGATACCGGAGGAGAACACATCCAGTGGGAAGACAGGATGGATAGGCCCCCCCCACATTGGGGAGGGCAGAAAAGAGGATGATCCCAATGAAGATTGGTGTGCAGTATGTCAAAATGGAGGGGAGCTCCTTTGCTGTGAGAAGTGTCCCAAAGTATTCCATCTTTCTTGTCATGTCCCTACATTGATGAGCTTTCCAAGGTAATTATGACCCCTTCAATTCCATCTAAACTTGCATTAAAAGCCATAAGCTTTGTATTGTGAAACCCAATGTAAGAAGTTTCAGCCTCGAGGGAAGCAGTTGTCTTCTTCAAAGTCTTGAATCCAGAAATTTTATTAATTGGTGAAAATTGGAATTTGCATTGAAACTCCAGTTTAACTTTACAGATTTGCAGTCACAATAATAAAACTCTTCACTTATTTGGCAATTAAGCAAGATCACTTACATCTAGGGCATCTGTTATTAAAATTGGGCCACAGAATTACCAATCTGTCATAAAATGTTTTAAGGATGACATTAAATAATTACATTTCTTTAATAATAATAATAATAATAATAATAATCATCATCATCATCATCTAAAGAAAAATCTGAGCTAGTATAGTTTTAAATATAGTATTTACTATAGCGCTAAACATGGCTACACTCCAAGCATGCAATGTAGCGACTGACATCTTCTAGTAACATCTTGCTCAATCTTGAAACAAGCAGTAGGCTTTCTTGATTGGCTGTTAAAAACCAACTACTCAGTTTCTTGAGTTTCAAAATATAGTCTTAAGTAGGTTGTTATAAGCATTACTGGCATTTGCTTCTGGAATTAGTGTCTTTGATTAAAATCACTGGCATTTTGC
>WAAD01039750.1:0-10077 GCA_013389945.1 Fregata magnificens
TAATGATTCTATGATTCTATGATTCTATGATTGGACCCTTAATTCCCTGGATTCCGTACCTGTTTGGAAAAACCTCTATTTTGTTTGGTTTTTTTTTTTTTTTTTTTTTTTAAAACTCTTGCCTTTTTAAATTGCTGGCGTAACTTCTTATTTCTGTTTTAAATTTCTGCTTTAATGTCATGTAATTTTATTTGGCTTCATAATATCATTAATCTGATTATAGGTCTTTATGGAAAATTCAATTTGTGTAGTGTATTTAGTAGGAGAAAACTGAAAATAGATACAGCTACAACAGTAACTATATACAATAGCTGTACATTTATTGTATTGGAATGTGGAATTTCTTCTATGGCCATATTTTGTTTAAGTGTGAAAAACTTATTCTACAGTATAGTATATCAGTCTTCAATTGTACCAGAGAATCAGAACTCTAACAGTTCTAACCTTTCCCATGACCCTATTAATATTTTCATTACTTTGTCCAACTATTATACAAAAAAAAATTAAATTTATAGTCTTTTGAAAGATTTTTCCATGGTGTGGGGTTCCCCCCCCCTCAATGGGCCCAGATTCAAGAATATATCAGGGCCGTTTCTGACCTGTGGTTAGATATCTACTTAGATCTCATTGAACAATCTATATTAAGACTAAATGTACGTGGTTTCTCCCTCTGGAACTACAGCCTCTGCAATAGTTTACCAGCAGATTGTTGGCTGTTCCATCAGTATTTGTGTTAGCTTGTAGAAGTAGACACTTTTTTCAATAATATCAGTGTGTATTTGACTTAAAAAACCCCACAAAACCAAACAACAAAAGAACCCCTCCAACAAACCAAAACAAAAACAGAAACCCCAAACCAAACAAAAAAACCTCAACCCAGCTGCTATATATCCTTTCAGTTTTCATATGGGCATAAGTCCCATAGAAACAAAACTGAACTAAGAACAGAAAGAAAACTCTCAACTTAGCCACCAGGTTGATGGTCCTAGGGAATGCCTGTATAGCTATGTAGCTAGATTTTATGTGGACAGTGTAATCTTTCTACTTTTCTTAATTTCTTCCTTTTTAAGTGCTTGTCTTCCATCAGTGACAGGCTGAGGAAAATTTACAGGGTTTATCATTGAAAGGGTTGATAGGTCACGGTAGGTGAAATGCATATTGGTTTCATACATTTATTTACTAATTTATACCTATTTATTCCACATTTATTTCTATATCTTGCCAGTGAGGGTGTAGTCCTTTTGGAACCATGCTTAACTTGTGGAAGTAAGGGTAGGTAGTCCTTATGTTTATGGCCAAGGCAAGGAGAGCTTCAGAAAGGAGATGCAGTAGTGTCAAGCCAGAAAGTATGTCATGTCAAAATGAGTGTGCTGGGGCCATACATTGGAGACTATAAACCTCACTGAGTTTTTGTCTCCCAATTGTCTGCACTATGCTTTATAAAACAACGTTAGTGTTGAGGTCTGGGATATCTGTAGATAGGCTAGCACTGTGGTCTCTAGGATTATAATGATGAGAAGACGTGCACTACTAATAGCAGATCCCAGCAGATAATGAGATTGCACTGTTCTTTCTATGCAGGAAAGCACAGGTCTGCTGTACAGCCCTGGCTTAAAGGAACCAGGAGGGGCTGTTTGTACCACTCACTGTAAAAGCTCTGAGTTCAGCAAGAGGAGCCTGGAAGTGGTCCAGGTTTTCCAGCTCTGAGCTGCGTATTATCAGGGATGCTTTGAGCAACGTACAGATCACCTTGGTCCTGTTGATTGCCCTGGTGCACAGGTAGTTTATGCATTTCATATTTTTCACCTGAGCAAATAATCTTTCACCTCATAACTACTTTGTTACTAAGCACAAAAGCAGAACTAAGCTATTAAGGCCCATTTGGTATTAATCAATGATTCTTACCTGCCCTCAGTGCTTTGGTTTGTTTTCTATACCCATTCTCATGTTCTGATTTTTTTAGTTTAAAGGTTAGTTGTGGCATAGACCTGCTCCAAACTATAAACAGTATTTTTATTTTCTCTTCTGGAAACTTTAACATTGTTGCTAATATCTGTGCCTTTTTTCCTCTCCATGGCTACTAAGGTAAGTCTTTTGTTAAGTGTCTTGTCAACCCCTTCTAGTAGTATACACATTATAGTGCACGTCAAACTCCTATTCATGGAGTGGTCACAAGAGAAAATGACTATAATCTGCACTTTTTTTTCTCACCTCTGTCTAATGTTTAAAGTAAAGGGTGATGACAGGAGAAAAAGGAATCTTCTGTGCAGTTACCCTCTCAACAGGTCTGTGTTTCCAGGGAGGATTAATGAGAGACTAACAGGACTTAGTGCGCCTGTGTAAATGCTGGCTGTCAAATGTGATCAGCTTATTTCATAACTGGAGCATGAAGACTTTCACAAGATTGCAATGAATGGTCTTTGGTGTCTCTTTATCTTATGAACTTATTGTGAACTGTGCAATAATGGGAGTATATGTAAAATCATGGTTCTTAAAATTATGGTATAAACATATTAATTTTCTCTTTTTCATGCAAGTACATTTTTCAGACCCCTAGTTTTGAAGGAAGGCTTGAAATTACCATCGCAAATGGTTAAGTGTGAGAAGTAATATGAGTAGTTTTCCAAACTTCAGTTTTTCAAGTCCTGACCTGAAAGGGATTTTCACACATTCATGTTGAGATACAACTGATCTTTAAAATCACTAGACTCACCACAGCAGCCTGGAGCCTTTTGCAGGGTATCACAGGAAAAAAAAAACAAAACCAAACCCAAACCCCAAAACCCAAAACCACAAAGAAACTGCAAGTCCTGTAGAAATAGGTTATGCCTTCCATCCTTCTCTTCAAACAGTATTGTGTAGGTGCAGTGTGGGCTTACTTATTATCTAATTTTGGGAAATCTCTCTTTAAAAAAATATAACAAAATCCACCCAAAAGAAGGAACGTAACTTTAATTAGGCTTGCACCAACCTGCAGTGTCAGCCATGCAACAGTGAGCTATCATACGCTGGTTATGAGGGTGGAAATCGCTTCAAGGATTTGACTTTCAGGCTTAGGAGTGGTTTGGCTAGAAGCAAGGTGAGGTCAACAGAATCAATTTGACAATGTTCTGTTTCTGTAATAGCAAGAAGCCCTCACAAAATACTGTAGGATTTTGGAAGGCTATTTGGAAAGAACGTCTGTCTGCATTTTAATAACAGGAACTCTGTTTCATCAGCAATGTTGTGCAAAAATAGATCTGAAAGGAACTTCAGGATGTCTCCAGTCCATCCTCCTGCCCGAGGCAGGATCCATTCTAACTGTGTCATCCCTGAGAAATAGTTTTCTGTCCTAATCTTAAAGATCTATAGTGGCAGAGATGCAACAGCTTCCCTGGGCAATCTATTCCACGCTTCACCATACTCACTGTTTTTCATGATGCTTAACCTGAACTTTCTGTACCACAATTTTAGCCCATTAGTTTTTGTCTTATCCACCATGGCTAAACAGAGCAGACTATTCCCATTCTTTTTTTGCAGCAACAGCCTCTTCTGTTACTCCCTAAAAGCACTGTGAGCATCTTAAACAGCACAGGGGTGGGGGAGCTTTGGCTATCCCTTGTGTTACTGACACAGACATGAAGCAGAGAAATAGGAGGTAAATTTCAGAACAATAAGATAATGAATGCCCTTTTCACCTTGAAAGTGAAGATCCTAAGTCTTCACTGTGTCACCATTATTAGGCTGATACAATTGCATTTGAGTGCAATGTGTCACACCAAGGTTAAGCTGGGTAATTTTACCACAGTGGTCCCATTTATCCAAATTTACCACACTTGGGCCCATTAAGTCTTAAACTGCTTTTATGCTCTTGGTAGATTTACAGATAGCCTTTTTTGAAAAGGTCAGATGTGTGTCTTCCTGGATCCACACAGACAGGTACTCCGTATCTCAGAAGCAGTTGCAAATCAGACTTCCTTTGCAGATGGAGTCCCAGTCTCTGACTACGTTTTGGCTGTGCTAAAACCACTGTAAAGGATAAGGAGACAAACCAGCCAAGAAGGATGTCTGAATATTCACTAAACTACAAGCTGCATCCACAAACTCTCCCAAATCATCTTTGTTATTTTAGCAGTTCAGAGGAGCGTGTATTCTCAGCTGCACGACAGCAAATCCAGTAGTTGTCAGTCCACTTACACCCAGGGGGCTGAACACAAAATCCCATTTCTCTGCTTCAAACTGTGAAGCTGTCTAGCCTTCTTGTTTGTTTGTTTTTATTGATAAGCAGTGGCATTATAACAGAAACAGACTTTTTGGTACAGCATTAAAAATATGGAAATTATTTTTCAAATTTTGACTCTGAATACTATTGTTTTTAACTCACTGTCAGCCAGACTTAAAACATTCTGTCAGTTTATGATGCCCAGAATTCATCAGTGTTAAATATTTCACTGTGAAAATGATGCATGATCAAAAAAATCTGAACTGTAAGTGAAGCCATGGAGTATTGCAGTTGTTTATAACAAATCACCTGCTGATTTTTTAAACTTCTATTTTTGAAGTTTACATTTATTAATGTAGCTTAATTAGTTAAGACTGTAGCCTTTGTCTCTTCATGGTGATCATAACCTAAGGTAGAATAAAAGATAGGCAATAGCACAATTGATTCCAGAGATGCTGGTTTTGACCGAAGGGATGTTGCTCGTCGTCCAGTGAAGTTAGAGTGATAAATGCTCAGGCTTCAGATTAAGAATGAACCAAAAAAATCACTCTGACAGTGACCTCTGTTGGTTAGTCCCTGAAGTTCAGAGATGAGGGGTTTGAGGGTTTGTTTTGGGTTTTTGTTTGCTCTTGAAGTTTTTGCCAATTAAATTTGATTGCCTTTCTTAGTCATTTTGACGGCAGTGAGATAATAGTGGGCAACATTAATGTCTCGAAACAAGACTAAAGGTTCAAGAATTCAGACTGTTCTAATAGAGCTTTTAGTAGCTGCTGAGTGGTCTGTCATTGCAGGAGTAAGTGGTTAGGAAGAAAATTAGACTTTCATGCATGGACAGTGAATGTAAGTTGCTTCTGGCAGACAAAAATAGTAATGAATGAGAACGTTGAGATTAACTTTATTACACCTAAATGTGCTAAATTACTTGAAGCCAGAAAGAAGCAAGTAAAGTAACCAACTAATTATGGTTTGATGATATTCGCTTGGGCTTTTAGAATACTTATGGAAAATACTGATGTGAAATAAATTGGAACTCTTTTGAGCAGTTTTCTTTATAAATAAGACTTGATCTTTGGAAAATTAGGGCAGGATAGTACTGTGGATATGCAAACTTACACATGAGGACAGGGACAGAACCTGGCATTTTATTGTGCTGAAGCATACTAAATGACTACTTAATTAAAAAACTGTTTAATTAAAACAGGTTGTAACTGAAGTTGCCAGGAAAATAGTGTCAGTTGTTAAACTTCTGGGCTGTTCAGAACACTAGAAATAAACCTAAGTGGGAAGTACTGGAGTTGCTAAGCCTATAGGTCCCAAAATTGGTAGCTGCTATTATGCTCTGACTATGGATGCAGATTTTGTCACACACCTTGAAGCCTTGCCATATGAATACCATTAAATTTAATAAAAAAATACAAACTTTAACCGGTTGTTAATGTTGTTGTCATCAGAACTAGGGCTGGTGATAGCTAGATAATCCAATAAAACAAAGCTTTCTACAAAAAACCCAAAACACCGGTGTATAGAATTGTTCTATTCAAGGTAGCAAAGATCTGTGCCAAACTCAAACAAATTGTATTGTAGGAATTATTGTTATCCAGCAGTACTCTCCGTGACAGAGGAAACTGAGAGATGCAGTTTTCTTGGACCTTCCTGCTAGTCTGCTAAAACCTGTAAGATCCTAATTGTTGTGAAAGACAGAAATGCAATATAGAGTCACTGAAAATTCTAGAAAACAATTGTTTCATTTGAACTGAATCCAGAATCAAATGAAAAAATCCAATGAAACAAAATGCAATAATGTAGGAATGATAAACAATTTTCTTAACCAGGTCTAATTATATCAAGCAAATTTTATAGGCAATTCAAAAAAATAGCAGTCTGCGCTTTCTCATTTTATTCTTTGAAATTATATTGTTAGTCATAAGAATGTTACGTTTTTGATCTCAAAAAATATTTTACTTTTTGTAAGAAGTGGTCATGAATTTTAATGCAGGTCTTTTTCTTCAGTGATAATTGAAGGTGAATGATGAATTTTACTTTTACTTGCAAAGCTAAGTATCCATCCAAGAACAATCAATTTTTTTCTAAATGCTTTTGCTAATGCTTCAGTTATGGAATTTCAAAGCTTGTTCTAAATATTACTTGTCTGTTTATAAAAAAAAAAAACTTATATGACTATTAGACAGTGAAACAAAAGCATCAATAGATGTTTCTGATTAATCAACAATTCCTAATTGATAAAAAACTTTGTGCTACATTTGAACAAACTCTGGTGAAGATAATACAGGCATAAAAATACAGGCAGATAAAGAAATGCTAATAAACACCTTTTTAGAGACATTTCTAAGAGATGGTAAATCTTGAATCAGTAGAACTAAACTCAGTGATACTGTAGTAATTTGTCCCATGTGCTGACTGTCCATCACGTAAGGACATAGCTGCATAGAATGACACTAAGCAATGCGATTATCCATTTATATTCATGTATATTTTACGCTGTGAACAGTGTACCTGAATCAGCAGTTGAAATATGAAGTATTTTTTTTAATGAACTATGTCCATTACTTTTTTTATTTTCAACAAAATATTTTGAAAGCTGCAGAAAGTAGTTTATTTTGTTGAGGTGCTGTTTCACAATTTTTTTTCTGCAATGGACTATTGAGTGAATTAAGACTGCAACTTCCTTTTGAGATATAACTTTTGCTGTGTAGTTAAGCATGGATTCTACACAATTCAGTAGTTCTCTAAAATCAGTGATGTCTCCTCAGCTATGAGTTTAAATTCTGAATGTTACAGGAAGGACAGCATCATAGGAAGTACAGAGCATTTTCCCTTCTATGATGTTAAGTGACTTCAAGCATTTTAAAATGGGACTTTTGTGATCTTGAGTACACTCCCAAATTCACATAATGGATTTGTCAGCAAACTTAAAATTTTATTTAAGGGTAGAATTACTATCTGGTAGTAGCAGTCTCATGCTGATTAGCATGCCTCTGAATCATTTGTTTTGGGATAAAAAGGATAAGGAATAATTCTCTTACTATGCTGTAAGTGATATGTTGAGGGCTGCCTTAGGTTTGAACAGGCAAAATTAGTGTTTGCCAAATATGTGTAAGCAGGCGAAAAATGTAACAAAACCCTGTTGTATTTAGACTCTCTTTGTCATACCATATTCACTTAAGTTCTTACAATCTCAGGTACAAATAAGGATTTTAAAACGTTTATTGATATAAACTGAATTACTTGAAAAATGATGACAGCAAGCGTAACTCAAAGGCATGAAGCTGGACAGTGAAGAGGTTGAAACAAACAAGAATGATACCCCTGTTAAATTTTTTTTTATCTTGTTGCATAGTTTGTTTCTCTTCATTCTTTGGTATTCAAGAAGTAGTAAACTTGACCTGTCCATTTTTGCTTTCAAGGGTATGTCAACCTGGGAATTCAAAATCTGTAGCCATCTTTACTTCCAGTACTACAATAACATAATGGACTCTCAGAGGAAGGGCTGAAAGAAGTAGCGTGAGGACCCCAGTGAAGGAATAAACAACTATTCTGAGTCAAATACTACAACTTCCACTCTAATATCTCTCTTCACACTTTCATTCCTTCCATGGTCTGTCCATGAATTCAATTACAACTATCTCCTTCACATAAATATTTCCTTCTGTGTGTGTGTTGTCATATTCTTAGGTGAAGGATGATGAATTTTTAAAAAATCATTTGCAAAGGCATGAAGCTTTATTTATGCAGACTTAGAAAAATTATTTATAACAACACGGAGTGTTAGTAACATAACAAGTGGACTCAGAATTTCCACCATTTAGAAGTTTACTGCAACAAAATTGGCACTACAGGATTCTAGGTTGCTTTAAAAATAAAATCAATAGGCTAAATTAGCTTGGAAAATATTATGTTAAAATGTGTTGCTCAGAATGGAACTACTTGAGTTAGTGTAAGGCAGCAGGGACATGTTGTTTGCTTGAAGTGGTTTCTAAATATTAAAAATATTTAAAAGGAACAGCCTAAATAGGTAATTATTTAATCTCTAAAGTTCCTTCTGCTTATTGGTCAGCTATTCTCTTAGAAAGAATAGTTGAGAAACCCCACTTTCCTTAAAACCTGCTACTTACCACTCACAGCTGAAAAAAAGTTATTTTTCTGGACTAGAATAAACTCTCAGTAGCCTGTAAGTGCTGTTGCTCCCTTTGCTTGCTAGGGCACCCTAAAAAATGCATGTGATACTACTTTTATGAAGCAAGAAGGGGGAAGGAGAATATAAAGAATTCAAACTCTGGACAGGTGTTTTAGGGCATAGATTTTCTACTCAATTCTCCTGCTTCTGGCTGTGTGAAATGGATGAAACCAATTTGTTCTCTTGGCCTAGGGTTTCCTCCCCTGTCTTTTTTTCTGTGTGTTTAAACTATTAAAAAAAAAAAAATCTTCTAAGCGCTCTTATCTCAATCACTATGCAGCACTGAACACACACTGAACACAGTCTCCTTGTGCAACACCAAGCACAAGGAGGATTTGCTGTTCTCAGCTGTCACTATTTTCTGTTCTATAATCTTTTATGATATAGGTATGTAGTGTGTTTATAGTAGATGCAACAATTGCATTAGTGTGGATGTTGAACCTGAGCTAACAATCCTGCTAGAGATATACATCAATATGGTTACGCAGCTCTATGGCTGTGACACCAGCTCCCAACTGGTAAGGCAGATGCATTACTGGGACATTGCAGAGTTAAAGACGAGACAGGAAGAGAAAGTATTGGCAGATAGTGGAGTGGGGAAAAGAGGGAGGGAAATGCGTTCTTACAAAAAGGTTGAAGACTGTTGATAAAGGATGCATTGTGTAGACATGTTTAAGGTTGTTATTTCTTGAGTGTTTAGTCTTAGGGTTCTGTTTTGTGACGAAGAAATTAAATGTGTCCTGTTTTTTACTAAAAATTTGGAATAAGCTAGATAGGCCTGTCATTGAATAGATCTGTATTTCTTCTTGGCCATTATAGATTTAATATCAAGAGATAAAATATCCAATTATTTATGATGAAAACACAGCACATGATGTAAAGAACCAATAATTTTCTTAATCATGTTACATGCATAGAGAAATGTCACTGGGATGTTGTGAATGGTACTGATTCCACTGAGATACAGTGAGGCAGCCAGGAGAAGTTGAGAGAAATTGTAAGAATTTGCTGGGTTTTCTAAGGAGACATATTGAGAACAACAGGGCTAATATAACATCTAGTTTTGCTGGGCTTCCATGCTGCTGGAATTTTGTTACAGCAGGCTTCAAGGGACTTAAAAAAATTAATTGCCTACATTTTCAGATATCTGCTAATCCAGAGAGGCTGGATGGCTTTGATATAGCTACAGCATGTGGAAATACCAGACGTAGTGAAGTACATATGATATGTTCAGTTGTCAGGATCCTTATTTCAGCTGTTACACAGTCACCTTTACTCTTTATGTGATGGGCATGAGAAGGAGGTTGGTAGAAAGGAAGGGTAAGTTGCCTTTTTTTCCTAAATGATTAGCCTCTGACATTTTTTGTGGTGTTGCATCTTGCATTTACTGTCTGTATGAATGACACTTCAAGTTGGTTTAAAAACCAAAATAAATTCTTCTCTCATTAGATATTCTGCTACACAAAATATATACCCATTTCATTCAGGTAATTGGCCTTTGCAGGTAAAATACTGTAGATAACTAGACTCTTGAGGTGAGACTTGCTTTTCTCTTGTACTATTTTTGTATTAAGAGGCTTTGTTTCTTTGTAGGCTGCTCTGTTATTTCACCTTTCCTGAATGAAATCAGTTCTGTAACTGCACTGTGCAAATTTAGTACAATGTGAAATTCAAGGAGCAG
>WAAD01039751.1:3254-18298 GCA_013389945.1 Fregata magnificens
AGAATAACAAGGTGCAGTGAATTTGAGACAAAGGGTGATATGAAGTCCTACCAACTTTTTTCAGATCTGTGTATTTTGTGTCAAAGTCTGTGTATTGCATGCTTCAGCTGGCATGGATCTAAGAGAGGATGTATACAGAGGGAGGGCTGTAGAAGTGTCTAAGCACTTATGTAGTCCGGCCAGCAATCCTAAGTGCTCTAACGGCAGGTCAAAATTGTGTTATGGAGAACCCAAGGCTAGGAAGTGTACTCAAGAAGTCAAAGAAAGAGAACATTCATGCAGAAAAAATATTTTCTTTTGCTCAAAGGTACAGAATAGTGAAACCTAAGCATACAAGCAATGAAAGTTCACCTCAGAGACCTAAACAAAAGTTGCAAAGGGCTCTGTCATGTTGTGTTTCAACAAGGTTGAACACCGTGATGCTCTGATCTCAGCTAGACGTTTGCAAAATACAAATGATGGATAGTGTGAGAGTCTCCTGGAGCAGCTGGAGACTGTCAGAAAGACATGGATTACACAACTTCTACTATATTTGTTCCCAGCGTAGCATCTGGAAAATGGGTGCCCAAACAATAGGGTAGGTAGAATGAGTGAATATAATGCCTCATTTGGAGAATGCCTTTGCTATTATGCAGTTTAAATTTAAATGCAAACTCTAAACCTAAATCCTAATGGCAGAAACAAAAAGAAGCACCCCTTCAGCAGAGCTGGGAGATACTTTTATCCTTGTCTTCAGAGAAAGCAGGATGGTTCTTTTTTTCACTGCCCTTCCTGCTACCATTTTTCCTTGGGTCTTTGTGAGATTATTTTGATTTCATGTTCTTGCAATACCAGGCATCCGGCACTTGCACAGCTGGCCACCCTCTCCCCTCTATCACCTTTAGGCTGATTCTAGCTGGCAACAACAAACAGGAGAAGCATTCTGTGCATATGTTGAAGGCAGAATTATCTTCCTTTTCCTTGAGCCCCACAGGTAGGTAACAGTATCACAGGGGGAGGTAATCTGGCAGAAAAGCAAATGCATGCTGTCTTCTACCAAGGTAGGTTGCTGGCTGAGTGCACACAAGTGAACACTGAGAGGGAGACAGGAGTCTTTCCATAGTGTTTTTCTCCTTTAAGACAGTTGGGTCTGATTCAAATGTTCTGCTACGCTTCTGGAGATGTCAATCCGACAGCATGGGGGTGGGGAAGGGGCACCCCAGGAAATCAAAGCAAACTCAATTATCTAGCTGCTGACAATGACAAAACCATTTCATTCCTCAGCTCTTCACAGAATGTGAGGGGGGGGGAAATTAAAAGCGTGAACATTTTTAATGAGTGCAATTATTGAATCATCAGTCACACAGTCCATCTGCTTCAGAGTGTTCCAGTGACTAGAGAAAGACTAAAATACTGCATTGCCTTTTTGCATTCATATAATCATATAAATGTTCTTTAAGGAAAAGCTAATGATATTCATATATCATGCTCATCACTTTCAGTAACTTGTAGCTCCCCTTTCACTAACTTCACTTCATTAATCACTAATTTTGAATTTTGACACGAAGGTGGTGGAAATATCTTGGCAGATGCATGGGTAACAGCAAACCCCATGACATTAAATACAGTATCATGTAATATTCAATTGGAGAGATAAACTCATGTAAAATTTATCTCAGAGGTCCCATTTAGCCTAGAGTGTAGTGAGCAAAATAAACTTCACACTGCAGTAAAAAAAAAGGAGGGGGAGGCTGGTTTTAAAATTCCTTTCCCCCAGTACTATCAATCCACTTGGTACACAGATCTGAGTGTGAAAGCATCTCAGGAAAGAGCCAAAACTTATTCAATAGAGTTTGAAAACCTTTGCAAATAGTCAGGACAGATAGAGGAGGAAAGGTTCAGATAAATGCCTGAACTTGAGGAACTGCAACAGAACTATAAATCTGTTTTGGCTGTGGTATCCTAAAATCTGTCCCAGAATGGCAGGGAAGTAGAGATTTGGATCTGAAACTACTAACAGGCTTTGCTACGTGCTAACTTATTATTATATTGGGATTTGTGCTACAAGCGTGTGGTGGAATAAAAAGGATGATTTTGAGCAAGGAATGTTTTCTGGAATTGTAAATAAATGCCACATTCTGTAGAGATGTCCTTTGTCTAGCTCTTTTCAGCCTTCCTCTCCAATGCCCAGCTGCGAATTGCCCAGATACATTAATGTGCACAACTATGAGACATATTATTTGAGAAATCTCTGACTTTGCTACAGGCACCAGCATCAGAAGATTCTAAGGTCTGAACTCTAAAAAAACTGACTTCATATTGGGGGCTGCAAACAATATATAGTAGTTTTTCTGTGGATAGCACAACAAAGCAAAATAACATTTCTTATTCTCTTCTTGAATCTAGAAATTCTATTTTTTGTAACTCAGCATAGTCTGAAAACAAAGTTTAGTCTCAGAGTATGAAATTCACAGCAACTGATGCCAATTAGTGGCCCCAATAAATTAGACATTTTGAATTATGCATTGAGACTAGTATAACATTAATGCTGGTATTTCAGCTAAATCCAGGATGATTGTATGAGTGGTGGTGAAATCTCATTATATGTTGTCTGGGATGATAAGGTGAGCTGTTGTTTTTATTGTTATGTTATCATACTCACTTAATGAAATAATTATTTATTACATTTTCAGATTTAAAATTTTATCTAAGCAACCAAGAATAAAGAAACATACAATTGGCTATAATGTTATCATGGCATCCAGGCTGTGCCTAATCAATATGCTACTAACTTTTTCCTTTCTCCCAGTTAATGTCTAGCAAGAGCTACAGCAACAATTTTTGCTATCGGGTAAAGAAACATTAAATAAATAATTAAGGCCTGAATTGCCAATTTGTTCTCTTTGTAGGAATGAATTAGATACTGGATTAGTTTTCTTTTCAGTTTTAAATGTGGGGACTCACTGAACCACGTCTTTGTGAAGAAATATGGCTCCATGTTCACAGATCCATGCTTTAGTAATTTAAAAGTAAACAGTTATCTCTTGTGTCTCTGACAAAGTAATCAGTGACATGTAGGAGATTATTGTTAGAATCCAGTGACTGACGCTAGATTGAATTTTTTTTTTATCCCTCCCACCAGTTTTGACAGCTCTGCTTAATGACTGACAGTAAATGGGGTTTGTGTTGTGTCAGGTGTTCTGGAAGGAAGATTTGGCTTATCACATTGCAACCTAAGTTCCTGATCCAGCAGACATTCAGAGCAGTAAATAACGTTGCATCAGGGACTTATCCCTTTCATTTCCATGAGAGTTCTTACTCCTAAGTATGTTTAATTTCTCATGTGTAGACCTTCCTCCTGCAGTTTTCTGGGAACCCCCTAGGCAGCCACCTCCTCAGTAAGCAAGGGGAGACATCATTTAATGCCCCTTTATATATTACTAAATTCATCATTGGAACAATAATTATTATTTGATATTTGCATCCTACCCACAGACTAGTTAAGTGCCTCACAAAATAAATAGACGTATTTTACCTTCAGTAAGCTTGAAGTCTAGAACCTAGACACAGCAAAAGAAATAAAGGAAAGAGCAGACAAGAGATGGGACACAGCAACACATAATATTCTGTGACAGGGCAAAAACAAAATGGCAAAGCTTGATTTAACTGTTATGTTATTTGTAGTCTTCAGGGCAGGCTACAGGATGAGACTTTTCAGGATGAATTTGACTGAGATTAATGTGGGGTCTTGGCAAATTGTTTTGGGGAGACAGTTCAAAGAATTAAAAGCAGAGGAAAAAGACAACAGGAGAACTGTATGAGGGGATGACTTGGATGTCTGTGTGATCAAAAAGGGAGAAAGGAGAAAAATGGCAGAAATGTTAAGCATTGAAGTGCCCAGCAGCATGGCCAAAAATTTGAACTTCAATTCTGCAGAAATTGTATCTAAATGAGAACAGAGAAGAACTTCTTATTCTGATAAATAAAACAAGCTGGTTTTAACTGAGGGGCCTGAATCTGCTGGAAGGACAAAAATGTGTGAAGAACACGGTGAAAGGGAGGTTACAGTTGTCAGGGCAAACCAAGCAAACACTTCCTATAGAGAGTCAGGCACCCTCCCACCCGGTGACGGGGCGAACTGCAGCAGGAGACCATTGCTGTGACTTAGGACAAGGAGGGAGGTCAGACTCGGAAATGTCTCCTAGGCTGCAAGGCCACATAGCAGATAGTAAAGCTGTTGACATCAAAGTAGAGAAGGGACTGTTCAGAAGAAAACACAAGAAGCTGAGTTTCAACCACTCTGATTTTGAGATGTCAGCAAGCAATTTAAAATGGCACATTCCCTGAGACAAGAAGAACTGGGGGGCTGCATCATATTCAGGGAAGGATAGGGAGAGCTGGAGAGTTACTGGATTAAAAACCAGGAACACTGAAATCGGCCAAGCAGCTGAGGTGAGACCTTGTTTTGATAGAATAGGGATGGGCTCATTCCTAGTCTAGTGTTACGAGTTCAGGTAGTGTATCAAAATGCATTAGAAATAGTGGTTAAATTCTGCACTGAGATTTTAAGATACTTGGACTAGAAGTTGTAAAAGTACATTGAGCAACACTAAAGAAGTACTAACCAAAAGCAAAATGAAACCACTGTTTTTCAAAACAGTTGCGGGAATTCTCCGAAGCAGTAATAACTGCTACCTGATGTGTTTATATGTGGCTATTTTAACACTTTGGCTGTTGCTGCATTGGGCCAAATAGAGTTCAGTGCTTTACAAAAATATGCATACTGTAAAACTTGGCCCAAAGAGCTTGAAGACTGAAATAGCAGACAAAATGTGTATGTGAGGCAAGCAATCTACCTTCAAGTTGTAAGTAACGCTAACAAAATTACAAGGATGAAATCCTGGCCATATCAAATGCAGTGGCAGACTTCCTATTGATGAACACAGTATGCAAGAGCTATTAGCATTTGCAGAAATCACAGCTAATCTCCTGCCTCACCATGATCACAGACGTATTTCTGTAGGCTGTCTGGCAAACACAGGCAGCAATAACCTGATGTTAGCTCAGTCTCTTTAGTATGACTTCCAGAATTTCTGTTCAACATACCACATTTGGTCCTGACAGGAGTGCAGCTCCCACTGATTGCTGGATTCAACGTAGTTGATTATTTTTTTGTCCAAATGAGTTTTCATTAAAAAAAATCCAAACATCCATGTAGAAATAATTTGTTATTGAAAGTTAACTGCTAGGAACGGCCTATGGTAAAAAAACATTTACAAAGTATGGTGGCAATCAACTCAGAGCGGCTTACTGCTACAGTAAACTTTAATGCCAGCAATATTTTCTACAGACTTTAGTATCAGAAGCATATTTTGCATAGCCATCACTGAAAAACTGTCAGAAGAACATTTCTAAGGCATCCTGGGATCAGACATGTTTTTACATGTTTTTAATTTCTGGCTTTACCTAACCAATGACCTTTTTTTTAAAAAAAAAATAGGAAGTGGTAACATATAATCCATAGGTCACCTCTGCCTTACCAGTGAATTTGACAGCAGAGTAATATTAATAGAAATGGGGGAGAGAGAAGGGAGAAAAAGAGGGGAAAAAAAAGTAATGGGTTTTTTGTACTGTAAGGGAAGGAATTGAGAATGTTAACAAAGAATGTAATTTAATACCTAATCAATTTACTGATTGGATTTTCCGTGAGATTAACTTTGAGTCCAGAATGAATTGCACTGATCTTGGAAGTTGCTATAATGACCAGCAAGCAGTAGTATGAGGCTGTAGTGGTGTAAAAATAATAAAGTCAGAGACTTCAAACAGCCACAGTAGTTAATTAACTGTGTTCAAATAACATTATGGTTGGACATAAACCCACAAAAGCAGGGAAATTTTGAGGTAAGCCTGCCAGAGCACTGGCCGACTGTCTTCGTGTGCTAATGCATTGCAACAAACTCTCCTCCCAGGGCCCCAAAACACCACACGGGGGTAAATTCTGTCCTCCAACAAGTGCATAGGACTCCTTTCAATTTCCTCGGCTTTTTCATATGTGTTTCTAAGACAATCAATATATGTGTCTGGGCATCTCAGTGTTTTAAAAAAACCATACTGTGGCTGTGGGCCATGACTGAACTGTGCTTGGCTCAGGAAAGGCAGCAGGCAAAACTGGCTCATGGGATGTGTCTACACTTTGATCTGGGGCAATGGAGCACAGGACAAAAAAAGAGCCAGGCACATGCAGCTGTGCTCTGGCCACTCCTCCTTCATCCGCAGACCTTCCCTTTGCCAGGATGAAGGAGACCTGCTGACTGCTTCCAGCAATGCTTGACAGTACTGACGCAGGGAGCACAGGACCTGGCTGTAAGTCCACAGCCATCATGCTGGATTTGTTATGGCTCTATATCTGCATATGACATTTTAACTGACTGTAGGGTTTGTTCTTTCTTCTGTCACCACCCCTATTTAGTCCTTCTACTTGTTGCGCTTCCATGAAAGAAAGTGCAGCACATTACATTTGGGGGAACAGTATTTGCCCCAGTGAGAAGTTGAAAGCTACTACTTCTATGGGGCAGAGGGAGAAACGGTCCTGTGAAGCACTTTTTTAATACCCTTTCTGATCAGAGAGAGGCACCATAGCATGTCCTGCAGGCTGTGCATGCTTTACAGTCCTGTTGTCAGACCAATGGAATGCTGCTCTTCGTGAGAGCTACTAAAGTCACAGAGAGAGCAGACTCCCTCTGTCCCATCTCTGAACTTATGAACCTCCAGTCACTTTGGTAATTATACAGCCTAGCAAGTACAAATTTGAGAAGAACAAAAAGAAATCTCTAAAATAGTTGGATAAGAATTACAAACTGGAGACCTGTTTGCCTGTCTCTTGCTGCAATTTCTAAAGGCAATACCCCTCACTATATTTATTTGCTCTTAAAAACTGAAAGCATAAGCATTACATCTATTTACAGCCTAATGAATCAGTCTCTAAACATATAGGGAGGTGAGGGCAAGTTAACCCCAGGACTGCTATTCCTGCTAGTCTGAAGTCAGCGAATGTGGGGTGAGGTTTAGTCACAGCACTGAGCAGTGAGAGAGCCCTTCTGATCCCTGAAGCTGCCCTGAGGGGAAGTGTCCCTGGAGGAATCTGCTGGCCTTAAGAACAAGCTTAAATAGTTTCCATAAGAAATCACTAGAGGAGACCTAAAAATAATGGGGCAAGGAGTGAGGAGAAAAGTTTTCTAGCACTTAAATTTAGGACCAGAGAGACAGAAGGAGGACAAGACAGCCTAAAGAGCGAGGAGTTTTTTCCTGGTGTGGCCTCAGATGCACAGGAAAACTTTTGTCAAGTCATTATACACAATTTGAAGCGTTAGCTGACTCTGCACACTTTGTGCAATTACAATGAGGCAAGTTTCCAGTTTCTTGCAATATGGTGGGAAAAGAAGGAAAACAGCAAGGAGGATAGTTGCCAAATTTGTGAATAGAAAGATGGAAGAGATGGTTTCAGGATGTCTGATACTGTCACAAATGCAAGGTTTCATAGTCTCAAAGCAACTTGGTGATGCACCTGTCAAAAAAAAAGGAGAAGAAAAGAAAATTCAACATGCTAGAACTGATTTATAAAAAGAACATAGCAAGGACAAGACAAAAGGGAGGAAATGCATTTGAAGGCAGTAAAAAAAGGTGCATCACTCATAGCTGGGGTCACTACAATTTTCTTCTTATTCATGCATAGTTCATAAGGTTAATATGTACATTAGCTAGGACCCTCAAGTTCCTAGCAAGCCACTAATATTGACTTCAGTGTCATGCCGTTGATTTCAAAAATACTTGAGTCCAGCAATGCAGTATTTGCCTATTAAGTGACGAGCAGGCTGCATCAACAGATGTTAGCCAGTTAAAGTTGAGTTCTCCAGGGAAAAAGTTCAGAATACAAGTTATACTTAGCCATGTTATTCTATTAATAACTACCATGGAGATGTACCCAAGTCTAATGCATCTAAACTGAATGGCATGCAACGGACCAGCTTCCACATATTTTACACAGTAGTATGTCTGCAAATTACACTGCAAGCATTGTTTATATCAAATATTATGCCAGTTGAAAGTAAAAACAACTTTTGGGTACCAGACACAAATAAATTTTTGCTAGCAATGTAACTCTAAATAATCAACATTTTAATTTGATTCCAAGTGACACTGAGTAATTTTGCACTATTTTGCATTTTTAAATTTGAAATATGAATATATTCTTTCATTCATTTTAGATGTGAAAGCAGTTCAGTATTGCTACAGGTTACAATTTTGATTTTTTAAAATTTATTTTCTGCTAGTGTCTCCTAAAATTACACACAATTATTTTCTAAACTTAGCACTGAAAATTCCTGAATTCTATATATTTTTTCATCTCTGCATGGTTTCCACATTTTCCAGAATTGAGATATTTTCATTTTCCAGGAGAATCTTTTTACACTCCCAAACATGGCTTTACAAAGGCCAACTTTTTCCCTCAGGTATATACACAGAAAACTCCTTGAATTTTATTTGGAAAAGCATATCTCTACGTAAGTGCAATTTATTCCTAACTGTGTCTTAAGGGGGCTTCTTTCCTTCTGATACCCTTAGTCTTCAGGTTTTGCCTAAGTTATCATTTTTGTCACCTGTCTCATTTTTTATCCCAATGAAAGTGTTGGTATTGCAACATCACATTTCCAATAGCCAATAGCTATTTCTCCTGCCGGAACCTAATCCTTAAAAGTAATAAGTACTTCATCTCTCTGTGAACAAACTCAAACAGCAGAAAGGTCTCACAGCCAGGCTACATGTGGTTTCCAATTCTCTCTTGACACTATAACTTCAGTCATTAAAGAGGCTGACCTGTTTGGCCCAGGTGGTGCAAAACTCTGATATGTTCAAGTTACGGTATTTTAGGTAGTTAGCTTGAAATCATGCTGTTTATAGGCTCCAAGTTGTATAGGTTTTCCTGTGTTTTATTGATTCTGTCTGAAGACATTCAGCACTTTCCTGGATTAAGTCTTGTACTGTTAGTTTGTGCAGCATGCCCTCCACACTGTCATCAGCATGAGCATTTTTGCTCGCTGAACTCATCCTTCCTTTCAAATTTCAGCTGGAGAAGAAAAAATATGATAGGGTGCACAACAAAAAGTGCATGTTAAAAACAGACACCTATGAACTCCCAAAAAAGCAAAACAACTTTCAAGGATATGCTCAGAGATGCATACAATATGAGTCATATAAATATAAGTATTGTAGTCTTATGCATGGCCTTATTAAATGAAGGATGAACAGTAGAGCCCCAGCCAGAATAAGAACTGGATTCAGTGTTATGCAGGACAGTACAAAGTGCTGTCCATGTAAACACCATGGCTGGGTGACACAAGGCTGGCCAGTGAATATCATCAGTAGTATGGAAAATAATAGGTGTAGTTTAATTCTGTAAATGTACACTGTATGGTACATGTGTTATCCATTGGTATTCATGGTGCATGTCCTAGTAAGGTTTTAGCAAATCTTAGTAACCTTGAAGTAGATAAGCATTAGTAACACGAAAGACATCAATTTACAATGGTGAAAAACTGATGGAGTCTTGAAATCAAGAGATTCCCAGTTGTTTAACTGGTTGTCTTGTTTGGCAGTGTTGTTTCTGGGTTGCTATTGTGAATTCAAACACAAAGCCTTTGAATTTCTGAGGCTGGAAAATGGAAGAGCTGGGAACAATGAGGTGTGCAATTTTCGCCTGGTGATGCAAGCTGCAGAGAATTCCAGTTGGGACAAGTCTATGAAAAGACTGCCTGGAATGACACCAAACAGCATCTATTAACTTCCCAAATTATTAACATTCCGTCTGCATCAGTAAGTGCTGTTTGTTTTCTTTGTGCAGTACTATATCCCCACCTCTGTTGCTCATAGCCTTGAAGATTATTCATACTTTTCCTGATGAACACTGGACATGTGTAGGTAATTCCACTTGCAGCTGTATATATGAACTAGTAAAGAGAATTTCTGCCCCCTCTTGGCATGTAAGCTTTTCGAGGCATCTCTGGTGACATTAAAAAACCTTCCAGAGCTCATCTTTGCTCTGTTGTTAATTTTAACAGCTCTACATCTGAGAGCTGAATTGGAAATTTGACTACGCTTTTTCTTTTTTTTAGGAGAAAGTCTATTTATGATGCCCTGTGGCAATATATATTTGTGATTCATATTTATAAATTGCAAGAATGGCCACCAAATTCAACATCATTTGTTTGTAGGGAACAATCAGGTTTATGATTTTTTACCAATATTTGCTTACTTGGAGGTGTGATTAGGCAATGGCAAGTGCCTCCTTAGTATTTGGGACTATGTTGGGGGAAAAAAATACTTCGAAGCTTACCGCATATTAATAAAGGAAAACCTTACAGGGATTAATGTGCTTTGAAAAGGAGTATTTAAAATGCCAACATGAGAAGTCCATACTTGAAAGGTGCTTTGCTGATGCAGAAACTAAGATACAAGCTCTTCTTGATAAACCCAGTGGCTGATCACACCCCTCAGGGCTATGTATCTGCTTTTTATGTGTGTATATATGTATCTCTCTGTATGTTTATGTACCATTTGCTCTAGCAGAGCCATGGGTTCTGACATGCTCCTACACAAAGGAATAATACACGGACGTCTGCCAGGATCTATGTGTTCATAGGCTTGCCTGGACAAGGACAGCTCCTCTCTTCTAACCTGCACATTTTTTTCCACAATTAGACACTGCTGAGAGGACAGCAGTGCCCTGAGGACTGCCAGTCAGCCCCAGGATGTGAAAGCAGCTGTGGAAGAGCAACCTACAGCCACATTTCTTTACCAGGTTTCCAGCCTTCGCGAATGATGGCAGCAACAACAGCAGTAACAACACCACCATTGAAAGGAAATCCAGCTGTGCTCTCAACAGATGGGCTGTGTTTTGCTGGAGCAGGGGAGGGTGGCCAGGCATGTGCCTGCATGGATGACCCTGCTTCTGCTCCTGGGGGTGTGCAACAGACCTCTGCACAGCCAGAGTTGTAGGGCTGTGACATGGGTGGTCCTTGGGGACAATGCCTAGAGGAGGCGGACCATGAAGAGGGCTTGTCTACGATCTTGTTTTGTTTCATGTTCCTTTTGCAAAAGTGAGCAAAACACATTAATCCCACTGAGCCAGCCTGGAGAGGCAGGCTGGGCATGCTGCCTGTTCACCTGCATGCAGGGACACCCCGCAGGCAACACAGCAGCATCCTTTCTCCAACAAGATGCAAAGGTGGTTCCACTCCTGTTCTGATCTGGGGGCTTGTGGGGCTTTTCCTTGACATTTCTACTTACTCTCTGAGAAAGAGGGGCACTTCACACTATTTTCTTCCTCCCTCATATTATATGGCCTACCCACCTATAGACAACTATTCCCTGCAGGTTCTTCATGAGAAACACTGAAGTTTCAAAATCAGGTCGGTATTGCCTTGTCTCTCAGCTCTGATTAGGTCAAAGTAATTCTGGCTAAAATAAACTCTGATCTCATCTTTCCTCCCCTAGAAAAAAGAAAAAAAATCTGAACCTCTTCCAGATGCTGAAAATCATCCTTTCCATCACACCTTACCTACATTATTTTGTTTGGCCCTTCTTGATTCTGACAGGCCTGAAACAGGTGTTGGAATATTGCACTGAATCTGACATTTGTCATTTCTGTACCTGAAACTTCAAAAATCCCGATGTTATTCTTGAGAAATGTCCAGCGTGTTTTTTTACAGTCTGAAGCAAACATTTGTCTCTCTCTACATGCTCCTCTCAATGTCTTCTCTCTGCTTCCCATCCCCTTGACAGTAGAAATGACTGGTAACATGTAAGACTAATTATCTCCAGATTTCACAGCAAAGTAGCCAACTCTGCTCTCACACAGCTTTCAGTCACGTGATTTATAAGCAAATACAGCTATGTCCTTACATGTAGCTTCTTGCTTAGGGAAACTGCATTTGGTTAAGTTTCTTCTGTCTGCCTCTTGTTTCTTTTGTGGTTGTTTTTTAAGAATGAGAGGAAGGGTAATCTAATTCATTCAGAGTCTGTAGTTCCAAGTTCTTATTCTCTTTTTCTTGCTAAAATTATTAATATCTTGAGATTCCATATTTCTCTGTGCCTTGATTTCCCCATTTTACTGGTGGAAAAATGTAATTTACTACCTTAAACTACCTCTGGAATTTATTGATGGCAAATGGATCGAGATAGGGAAAGAAGTGGTATACGTATATAGCACAATCAAAGATGTGGAACTTTGCTTCAAGAGATATTTAAGGAAACCAGATGTTTTCCATCATCTTTCATTGTAAATATATAATAGATGCTCCATGAAAACAAAAAGTGTCAAAATTATCCAGTAGCTTAATCTATAGCTTAAAAAATGTTTCTCCTGTTCAGCAGGTGAAGGAATGGTAGGAAATTTACCAGTTCACTCCTTGGCTCTAAAACTAACTCACAGCACTGAAAAGTAAATATTTCTACATGCTACATAGTAATTTACTATTGATTGATCGTTAGGAAAAAAAACTTCTGACTTCAAGATCCAGCGGGAATATTGAAGACAAATCAAGTTGTCATGCCTGTGAAATTAAAATAGGTTAAGGTTATTAATATGATGTAATTAATCAATTGGTAATAAACATCCCACTATCATCAAACTTGACAGAAATATTCTGAATGTTCAGGATGATTAGTATCGTTAGCTATATTAGATATTTAGAACAGTTTTTCCAATGCTTAACAACAATATCTAGCTTGTTTAATGTTTAATACCAATTAGAGCTGAATAATGAGACAAATCCTACTTAATAACAATAAAGTGTAATTATACATTTATCACCACTGTAATTTTAAATAATAAAGTATCAAGGTTTATCTTATAGCTTTAGCTTTTAAATCAAAGAGAGACTCTTGTAATAATCAATATTTAATTAACTTACAATTACTCACAATAACTGTCTCATAAATGTGAGTTAAAAGCCTCTTTAAGGCATTTTAAGCATTACTCATTTCTCTGGTTAGGTCAGTTTAACTAGAGTTTACTGTCAAAATTTACCCTTAATTGTGCTGAGGGTAACTGGGGTGCCATATAATTTTTTTTTTTTTTAGAATCTTAGGAAAACCTGCTTATATTAAAAAATAATAGGTTTTGCCAAACATTTTTTTCAAATATTTCATTACTTTGTTATCCAATGTTAACTTACACTACCCCGCGATGAAAATTTTTTTTAACTTGTATCAGTATATACATTACATAGTTTTCTGAAATTCACTCAGAGTGAATTGAAATGATACATATATTCCTTAAATAACAGAAAGCATTAACAGAGGCCCTCACCTCTTACATTTTTTACTGAGTTCAGTGAGTACTTACCTAAGTGCGAATCTCTGGGGTTGATGCATCAGCTTCCTAATAAATAATGTCACTTTAATAGATAATGTCCCTGCTGAATACTGGGCACTACTTTGTCAGTCATAAGATAAAGAAGAAAGTAAATTTAAAAGATATGTTTAGAAGAGATTCTTGATAGTGTTACAGTGCTCTGTGAAGGCTGTTTTCCTCAGTTCTTGTGGGATTTGTAACCTAACCAACAGATGAGATTTGCAGCAGTTCATAGCAAAAGCTACGAACAGATTAAATTTAGGTCTCAACACTGCATAAAACTGGAGCCTTGAACTCAAGCCTACATGATGTTTTTATAATAAAACTGTGAATTTTCTGTATGTCCTTATTCCCTCTAATAATCTTCCATCTTCCTCCTACCTGAAGCAAACTTCAAGGGGAAGGCTGTCTTCCATTTGTGCACACCAGCAGTAGCTGATGCCCTGGGACTTCTTGGTCCCCAGGATTTGAAAACATCTCGTTTGAGCGGGCACAATAGAAACTCCAAGGAAAGTTTGTTTAATAAATTTGCTCAAATTTGGTGTTATTACCTTTGTTTTTTAAGCTAAAGGCTCCCCATCATTTATTTGCAGTATCTGATGGAACTGGGGACATATCAAGTTTGGAGACCATCTTGGTAGTAGAGAAGGGAATCTTTTTGGTCTTTTCCACTAAATACGAAGCAGGCAAAATCTACAACAAAGCTCAGCAGAGACTGAGACACAGGTGTATGAAGGGAAGTAAGAAGGAAGAGGAAGGTGCCAAGAAGCCTCAAAATATATGGTGACATAAACAAAAGTTGAAAACTGACAGATGAGCACATCGGCCTACATTTAGCAGGAACATCTATGCAGATGGACAAAAAGATGATGGCGTGTCAGAACAAAAACTATTTTCAGAATGTCAGGGGAGATGCTCTGAGAAGGCATTTGTGGTGGCATCTGAAACCAGTGCAGTTAAGCTGGTCTGTATTTCACTGAGCTTTCTTAGCCCAGTAGACTTATGCAAAAAATGTCCCTAGTAGCACAGATTCGACTGGCAGGAAAAATAATTGACTGACCTTCAAGGAGAAAATAAAAAAGTGGTTGTAGTGGCTTGCATGGGGTGAGGGTACGACAGGGTAGGAGATTTAAAAATAGGTTCAGATAAGCAGAGAAAGTCAATGGAAAAGCACAGGTGAGAACAACATGGTTTGCTTTCCCCATATTGCAGAACATCATCCTGGACTTACTTAAAGTTTAGAGACAGGATTTAGGAAGATCATAAAAGTAAAATTGCTCTCATTGACAGGGGAAAAACGATTATACTTTTTAATGGTGCCAGCAGTTAAGCTTCAGTAAACCACAGGAAAATATTGGAGGAGCTTCTGAAAGAAAATGTGCTTCATAACTGGGCTGAGGACAAACTAAATAAATTACAGATTTAAGCAGTGATGTTACAGTCAGGCACCTAATCTTTAGAAAAGATTTTCTAGGATCCCTGTAGTGAAAACCCTCCAATTATGTGATTGGTAGAAGTGCAAACTCTGGGCTTACCCAAGATCATCTGTGGCTACTGTTAAAATCAATTGTGGGCTTTTTCTTGTGAGGGAAGAACCAGATGTCTTTTCAGCACCTGATAATGGTGCGAGAGAACACTTTTCCACAGGCCCACC
>WAAD01039752.1:1750-18355 GCA_013389945.1 Fregata magnificens
TAATTGCATCCCTTGAAGCCAGGTAACTCTCTTTTCATTAAAATATGCCCAGCCTCTACTATGCAGCTACATTGCAAGTATATGGTGATTTTTGCCATTTATCTTTATTGTAGTATGGTGCATTCTGTGGTTTCTCAAATATTTTTCTTCTAAGTAATTTATGTTTATTCTTTTTTTTAAATTTAAATTTCCTTTCCAATTTCTTTATTCTTTTATGTAGCCCTGCTACCTGTTAAGTTAGTAAGCTAGTTCAGATACCACGGCCTGTTGTGCATACTTTGTGGTGTAGGTTACCAAAAGGAGCAAGATACATTTGCCTATGCAGAGGTATCTGTTTGAGCACAGATATTCCCACAACACCATTGCAGTCTGCAGTATTGACCTACTGCTCTCCTCACCATGATCCAAGAAGTCTTTTTATGGTGAAACTAAACAATTATTTTGGTTACATTGAAATCCAAGCACAGAGAGCTTAAAATGTGTTGGTAAAAGGAGAGAAGTATATAACATTTACATTTCCTTCTCTTTCCAGAAATGTGAAACTTTTGGATTAGAAAGGGAAGACTAATAGTCTTCTCAGTTCAACTATATTTAGGAGACTGATTAGGCCTAGGCAGTTTGAATAATTAGATACATGGAACAAGTGACACCTCAATTCTAATCTGAAAATATAATATTTTGATTTTTTTCAGGACCTACTATAATTTGTAGACCACAGATTTAAAGAATGAAGAGGCTTTTTCTAGATTTCTTATAATTTAAAGGAGAGCAGAGAGGAATATGTCTGTTTTCAAACACAGCCTGTGCTTTCTGACTGCTATCTTGTACTTAATTTTTATTCGTAGGAAAACACTTATTCAGATACATTTTGCCCAAGATTGTATGACAATTAATGCTGAGTCTTGTCAGTTGCCACATATGCTACAGGAATCTTACAATAAATTAGTTCAAATTGAGAGGGACTTCTTTCATTATGGGCATAAAAACTGCAGCGCTGAGATACTGCTAGAATGTGCAAATATTCACAGGTAAGGTTATACCTCTGATGAAAAATTTTATTTAAGTTCAACTAGTCCAAGAAGTGTATTGTTTACATTTTTATAGTCTAATTAATGATGGAGAAGAGCAGATAATATTGTCAGGTTTTGTATCTTGGTGTTACACATCTATTTGCTTTCTTGATAAGTTCTGCGTTCAGAAAAATACTGTAGAATCAAAAATTCTTTTCACTGAAGGCAGAGTTAATCTTACATGGTACTAGTGATTTTTGTACTCGTTTTGAGGTCAAAACAAAGTATCAAGGTGTCTAAGTCAGTTTTTTGTCTTCCCATTTGTAAAAGCATTTTGGCAGCCACACCAATCATTCTCAAGTATTTACAGGCTTCTACAATTTTTACTGTTGAAATGGTTCTCTAGAAATTGCTGTAATAGCAAAAGTGCAAAACACAGTATGCCTTGACTCCCAGCAGTTTCCAAGATGTCCCTGTAAAACAACTGAGATATATGTTTTGTACCTGGCTATTCTGCCATTTTGTTCCTGGTGAATACATACTCTAGAATATTATCTGCCTTTCTTCTCTTTGTGTGTTGGCATCTTCTTGCATTGCAGCAGTACAGTTCCAAGAATAAGACCTTGAAAAAATAATGTGTGAACGTTCACTTTTCCTATTTGAATATTTAGAAAACATATGTACAAAATTAATCTATTTTATCTATTAATTAATCTATTTAAGCTATTAATCTAATCTATTAATCTAATTATTTTATTATATATGTTCATTAGTGTTGATACCATTAAAATAAACACTTTCTTACATTAGTTCCTTTGGGTTTATGTTTTTTTTTTTTTCAGGATGATTGCCAAGCAGGAAAGAAACGAAGCAGAAAAACATAGTCACTATCTAGATGCTTATGACTTAGCTCAGAGGGCAGTATCCAAAACAGAGGAAGTGTTTCATAATGTTTGTAGCTTATTTGCAGTTAATGAGGTACGGATATATATATCTCTCTAACTTTTTCTACTGCTAGAAAAGAAATCTAATTTAGTTGCACTATTCACTCATTCTTGGCAAATTCCTGGAAGCCCCAAAGGAGATTACCTTCCTGTAGTGATAGGCATTGTTTGAATATAGAAGGAAACATTGCATGCCAAAAGAATTTACAGTTTAAAAAGTGAAGAAGAGAAGCAGAAATGAGAGGATTTGTTTGGTCTTTGTCAATGTTATTTAATTCTAAAATTTATCTAATAGCTACAAAAGTCTAAACTTGGAGATATTTTTGATTCTCTAAATACCTCACAAGTTTAAAATTCTCCACAATAAAGTGTTTATTTCTCAGGAGAAAAAAAAGTTACACAGAACATTATGTAAATAAAGAAAACCTGTCTTCAAAATAGTGTATTTTGGGTAATGAAAGCCTGCAGCATACTTTGCTAATGTGTACCATTATTATACTCTAGCACCCAGCTTTTTTTGTTCTGCTTTGCCTTTTTGAAAGAGCATGTATTTTTGTGCAGCTACCAAACCCATTAATATTAAAATTCTGGTTTTATGTATACATTTGTAACTCCTTTGGAATTAGATATTTGTACCAGGTACGTAAAATGTGAAAGGCAACAACCCAGCTGCTCTTTTTCTATGCAGCTACTTTGATTGCTTTGTAATATATTTGACATTGAAGTTTATCTTTTAAATTACCTAAATATCTTCATAGCAATATCTCTGATCTATTGAGGTGATATTGTTAAAATGTTTGCTTCTTTAGTTAAAAGAAATACAACATTCTAACTTCTTATCAGGTAAATTTGCAAAAATATTTGAAATTAGAATTCTACTTTCCTTTCTTTTGTATTTCAGACTACAAATGTTAGTATCCCATTAATGAGGCAACTAGCTAACAGGAAAATAAATCTTGTAGAAATTCTTTTGGATATTTTTCATCTTGTTATTACTGAGAAAAAGCTTAAAAAAGTGGGAGAAGCATCATCTCATAAAATTGTGGACACATTCATCAGAGGAACTATTGAAGATGATGCAACAGAACAGGTAATACAAAATATTTAGTCCTATGATTTGCATATAAAAGGTATAACAAAGTTTCGCAGGGGTTTTTTCCATAGTAGAACCTCTTCCACTACTGAGGAAATGGGTCCCCAGACCATTCATGTAGTTTTGCAGCAAAGAAAGTTCAAGTGTGTGGGTTTTGTCTTCGGGATGGTTTATTGGGGTTTTTTTTTGGTTTTGTTTTCTCAGAAAGATTTTGTTTCTCAAATGCAGAGACTTAAAAACCACTAAGACTACCAGGGAAATTACCTGAGGCTTTATAATTGACGGAGGTTTTTTTGCATTATTGTCTCTTCTGTTTAAAACAGTTGGTCTTAATCAGAACTGCCTAACTGAGCTGATGAATAAGAACATAAGACATGCCCTGCTGCAACAGAGCAGTAATTCTTGCCCATTATTCTGTCTGTGACAATGACAATAGGAAATGCTGTTACAGGAAAGCACAGTATCCCCACCATTCTCCATGGTACCCTCCCCTTATCCCATGTTTTCCTCAGCACTGATTGTTTGCTTATGGATGTTATAGTGTACTTTTTTTTTTAATCAATTGTTAATGAATTTGTATATCTATTAAAGACAGCTCGTTTGTAGTTGAAAGTGTAATCACGTTTAACAAATGTGTTTGTATGTAAATATGTGTTACTTTTTTTTTAAAAGTATGTTTCTGTATGTGTGGGTATATATGAGCAAAAAACCATAAATGTGTATTTTACCAGGATTGGAAGCGTATGGAATGCACAGTGGGTCATATTACACTGGCTCAGTTAGCAAACGTACGGAATCTTTGTAAAGGCTGTCCTGACATCAAATCCAAATGCCTATATCTCACTGGAAAAACTCTTCATTTACTTGCTGTTAACGTAGATCCTGTACATTCAGAGATTTACTGGATGCCAAATGTTATGGTATGCATTCTTTTCTGCATTTAAATTCGTTCCTATGTGTAAAGTTTGTCTGCCACAGTATTTTTTTTCTGTATACACTTGTATACTACTCCTCTTTAGAGCTAGATTTTACATATTGCATGCAAGCAATAATAAAAATATATACTGAACCAAGTAATTTCAGAAAAATGCTTCTGCCTACATGCCATCCTCATGTAGATAATTTTTTGATTCGTTCCCGAGATATGCTAATATTACAATATTTTCAAAAGAGAGAGAAAAAAAAGTCCTTGAATGCCTTAAAGGGCTAGGTAGGTTGGTCTCTCAGTCCGTGCAAACAAGAAGTAATGGCTTGTAGACTAAAAGCTCAGATTCGTAAGTTCCTTTTGTGTTGTAGCAAGAACACCATGTAAGAAAAGGAAAGTTGGTTGAGTCATTATAAATTCAGTGATAAATTAAAGTGTTCAGAAGAAATTAACTGAGGACAAATACCAGAAAATCAAAATCTTGGAGGTTGTATGGGGGGCCTTTTTAGTNTGCTAAATCTCTCACCATCAAGGGATTAATATAGTGAGGTGATTTCTTTTAAGATGAGTTCCAGTTTCACCTAGACTTTCACAAAAGAAATGAAGCCAGCCATACTTAATGGAATGATTCATTATTCTTTTTTTATACTGTGATGAGTAGGAAGAAGCTAAATCAGACATCGCAGAAACTTCCCTGACTTCAGCAGAATGCACTGAACAGGAAGTGACAGACAGCAGTTTACTGACTAATACATGTCAATATGATAAGTATAGGAGGAAAATACAGGAATTAAAGGTATATTAGCGTATGTGCTTGCATTAGAATTTGAGTGCTTCCTTTTTATGGAATAATAGTCACCTTACCTTACCAGTTCTGTTTGAACTCATAATGGAAATGTTTGTAACATAAATTTGATCTTACAAAAGAAAAAACTCTCCAAAACACCCCCAAAAAACCAGCTCTCCATCACCACTCTGCTGTGTATCTTTGTCCTGCCCATCAATACATGCTGTGGGAGCTCCTGATTGAGCTTTTCCAGTTGCTCCCAGAAAGAAATAATTTCTCCTTCAGTGGTTTCCCACTGATTGAGCATATAGCAGCCAGGACAAGATGAACAGGCAGCTTTCTCTCTGCTTCACAGACGTTCCTTTCTAAGGGAGCATAACATTTTGCAGATGGGGAACAAAGAAAGAAAGAACTTCTACCACAAAACATTTGTAAAATTCTTACAACATTTAACTTGTAATATATGATAAACTGATCTCTGTTAACTGCTGCTGTTCAAAGCACACTAGGAATTGGGAATATACAGTCTGTGTTGTTACTATAATCAATAAATACCTGAAAGAAGAGAGTTGTGGGTTCATTTGTATTCAGTATAGTTAACTGTCAATGGAAACAACCGTACTGAGAATTGACAGAAAATTCCTTTGTTCTGAACGGCTCATATTGCCTGAAATTTAAATACTGTTCTGCTAAGTACACATTTTATATTAAAGAAAGTATCTTATTAAAACATTTATTTTTTGAAGTTGTATAACAGATGTTGGTGTCTACTACATAATTAATCATATTTTGATCATACATTAAGTAAATGCCTTAGGAAAAAAAGCATTAAAATTAGTAATGAAAAAGTAATACTTATCTTTTCTAACATACTAGTAATCTGTATACATCTAACAAATATTTAATATTAATGCATATTTTAATATAAAGCTTTTTATTTGTATCATCTAGAAGGAACACAGATTGGCTCAGAAATATCTTTCTCAATCCAGTGAAGCTTTGCTACAGTGTATGGGTATTGCATTCAGTCATAATATTACTGATGTACTGGCTCCTGCTAGTTTTGAAATGGTTGAATGCTTTCGACAATTTGATCCAGTTTCAACTAGCCAGTTTTTGGCACTTCATCAGGTAATGCAGCTAATGTATTGTGCTTCTTTCCAATATAAAAAGGGTGTTTTAAGTTACACAAGCAAAAATGTCTGTTCATATAGCCTGAAAATTGGACATACAGAACACAATGTACGTATACATATAAGAACTAGTGAGTAATACAGGTAATCAAATATATGATATGTTTGCTGCGTTCAAAATGTTTGATCAGTGGCTTTTTAACAATTCTAGTATCTCTTGTGTTTGACTTGATGTTTTCATTGATGATTGCATACATGAAAAGATTTTAATATGAATAAATTACTATAATGTGATTAGCTAAGATAAGATGTTACCACAAGTACAGTTTCATCCTTCCCTAACAAATAATTTCAAAAATGTTTCCCTGGATTTGTTCATTTATTATTTTGAAGTAGGTAGGAAAGGTTTGCATTCAGTTTATCAAATCCACACCTACACAGCATCGTCCCGTAGATGGCTGAAGGTGTATGAATCATTCATGTGAGTATGTGCCTTCATCACAGAGAAGATGAGGAATGGCTGTAAGGCTTATATTCCCTACATCAGGAACAAATAATACATACTTCCTACACTATCATCTCTGTTGTAGAAATACAGAAATGCATCTTATACTAATTTCCTTCCTGCCACATCAAGGCAATCACAGGAAATTATGACAGACAGTAAGCACCTGCCTCTGTGTCAACACTTAGATTTGCAAATACCTCCACCCATGGGTGGAAAGGACTAGGTAGGTCTTTTGATAAGTCAGAAAACAGCTAATACTGGGTTTCGTGGTTCAGTTCTTTATTCCTGTACTTCTGCAGCACACCATATTATTCACGGTTTGCTGTCATACTTGTTAGGGAACAAGCTAAGTAGAATGCATATCAAGGCACCAAAGTCATGAGTAGTCATGTCTTTTACTGGGCAAAAAATTCTGCTAATTCAGTTACTATCCTGCCCAGAAAGGTTTGTACTTAAAAAAAAAAAAAAAGTTTAAAATGTCAGTATTAAGCCTTCCTTTGGAATTTTTTATTAGGTCAACCCGAATTGCATTTATTTTAATGTGACAGCTGCATTAAAAGAAAAAAAAAGATGCTTTAGCTCTTAGCGAGCATTGGTTCAAAGGACAGCATTGGTATGTTTGCTGAAAGAAAAGGATATGAAGTCTTACCCTTTATATTGCTCTTTGTAGGAAGTCTGTTAATATGTGTGATGTGATGGCTATACAGTAAAAGGCACCAAAACACAGGAAAGGCTCAGCTTACTTGAAAGGCTAAATTCAGAACACAAGCATTTACCTTTCCCTGTAGACCTTAGATGACTAAATGCTGGAACATAGATGATAAATGTAGACAAAGAAGTCAATTCTAGCTATTCATATTTAATAAATCTTCCTAAGTTATTGCCAGACTGTTTACATTAGATTGTAAACACAAATAGCAGACAGGCTTTTGCTAATCCATCTCACCTTTCAAGCAAGAGACTTTTTCTTTAACATCTATATGTTATAACAAACATAGAGTATATATGTATTTGTATTATTTTTTTGAGGGAAAATAAATAGATATACAAATTTTACAGAGCTGTTCGGCATCTATGATGATGAAGAATATCCTTCTAACAGCTACATCTAACACCAGCAGCTCTCAGCTGGCAGCATTACTGCATCTTCAGAATCATTTGAAACAAAACAGAAACACAAGTGATCTTCTAAAAAATGTGGAACAGCAACTGACTGCTACTTCAGTGGTAACTTTTTGAGATGTGCTACTTAGTAGGGGTTTATATGTGTTATATAAATACACACAGAGAGACATATATATACACGTATACATACATATATACACACACATACAGAGATATATATTGTTTCAGTTATTCCTGGAATTAAATAATATTTCATCTGTTTTCTTTAAACTCTATTAACTTTTTTGTTTTCTTAATTTGAGACATGGGTTGACTTGGTCATGAATCGAAACTGTGCAAAGCTACAGGCTTGGGGAAGAGTGGCTGGAAAGCTGCCCGGCAGAAAAGGACCTGGGGGTGCTGGTCGACAGCCGGCTGAACATGAGCTGGCAGTGTGCCCAGGTGGCCGAGAAGGCCAATAGCATCCTGGCCTGTATTAGGAATAGTGTGACCAGCAGGAGTAGGGACGTGATCATGCCCCTGTACTCGGCACTGGTGAGGCCGCACCTCAAATACTGTGTTCAGTTTTGGGCCTCTCAGTACAAGAAGGACATTGAGGTGCTGGAGTGTGTCCAGAGAAGGGCAACGAAGCTGATGAAGGGTCTAGAAAACAAGTCTTATGAGGAGCGGCTGAGAGAACTGGGGTTGTTTAGTCTGGAGAAGAGGAGCCTGAGGGGAGACCTTATCGCTCTCTACAACTACCTGAAAGGAGGTTGTAGTGAAGCAGGTGTTGGACTCTTCTCCCAAGAAACTAGCGATAGGATGAGAGGAAATGGCCTCAAGTTGCATCAGGGGAGGTTTAGATTGGACATCAGGAAAAATTTCTTTACTGAAAGAGTGGTTAGGCATTGGAACAGGCTCCCCAGAGAGGTGGTGGAGTCGTCAACCCTGGAGGCGTTCAAAAAAGGTGTAGACGTGGCACTCCAGGGCCTAGTTTAGGAGGCATGGTGGTGTTGGGTTGACGGTTGGACTTGATGATCTTAGAGGTCTTTTCCAACCTTTATGATTCTATGATTCTATGAAATATATTTTTATTAGTATGGTGCGTACTGTCCTCTGGTTTTGTTTATGCTAGGTTATCTGTGTGGCATGAGCTATGTAATTTAAGTCAGAAGTGAGATTTTAAGGGTGCAATTCCAGTTTGTCTTGTAGTTACAATTTGGTATAGCTGGATGTCGGAGTTGTGCTGTCTGCACATTTAAATCATTAATTCTATGTGAGTCTCGCCCAATCCAGCTGAAGATGCCATTGTAAAGGACCCTTGCAACAGAGACTCCTGTCACCATCTGGACAGCATCCAATCATGCTGTTTGAGATACTCAGGTCCCCATGCAAGTGTTACCCTCTGGAAGGACCCTGTCTGGTTTGGTTTGGTTTGGTTTGGTTTGTTTTTAACAAACACTCTATCCATGAGTCTGGGCATCAACTAAACTGTGATGTTGCAAACCGGATATTTAAAGAAACCAACTGGTAAAATGTAATTCACATAATTCGTAGTTCTGGAGCAAATAATGGATGAACTTTTCTGGGAGATAAATAGTCTGTCTTTCAGTCTAAGCTGGCTGAGAACTGTGTATTCTTCAAATGTCTGAGATCTAAAAGTGGATACCAAAACTAAGATTGGAAGACCCTAGGTCAGAAATGAATGAAGTTTAAAACTGCCAGCAAGTTGGATACAAAGGATTAGCTGTAGCTGGCAGGGTTTAAGCATTTACAAAATGTGGCAGGCAGAGATACAGTACAGAATAAGAAAAATACGTGTTTGTAGGCTACTGCTTTGACTTTTCTCTGTATGTGCTGTATTATCTTATTTAGCAGAAGGAATAGGATAACATTTTGTTTAGAAGCCACTATTTTTGAGTTGCTGTCATTATCTAACTGGTAACAGATACCCTAGCTGAAAACATTCATCAATGCCCACCACATCTGTACCTGTTGCAGTAGCTCAGGAAAGAAAAGGTGGCAATCAAGACATCTGTTCATGGCTGCATTCTTGAACTGCATGATTCTAGGCAGCGTGAGATGCAAGAAATCAAAGTGGTCACCAAAATAGTTCTCTCTGAGAGTATATTAGTGGTTTTTAAAATTTAGTTGAGGTTTTTAGTTCAGATCAGGAATGCACTTTCAAAGTGAATCTCCCAATTGTCCTTGCTTACAGTGCTTTGATTTGCATTGTGGTAGAATGACTGTATGAGCTGGGTTCCTCTCAGACAAAAACTGAACTGGATTCTCTGATGCACTGAAGCCACCTTGAGTGGGCATTCAGTCCAGGGGCCCAGTCCAGAGGCACTCTGAAGTAAAAATCAGTGAAAAGTGTACAGTGTATAATTCTGCTCTGGATGATCTGTACCACTTGATAATGTAGGTATACCCAGAGCATACCCAGTGTGCTTAAACACATAAAACAGCAGTCTGAAAAACACATAAACACACATGCTTAAAGGCAGCAGTCTCAAAAAACATTTATGGTCCTTTCTGATTAGGACCAGTTTTTCATCTTGAGTCAGTTGTTTAGTCACTAGGAGGTTTTTGGTTGGTTTTGGTTGTATTTTCCCAAAAAGAGTTGTATATTCTTTAGTACAATATTTTTGTGGTGAGTTGACCTTGGCTGGTTGCCAGGTGCCCACCAAAGCCGCTCTATCACTCCCGCTCCTCAACAGTACAAGGGGAGAAAATATGATGAAAAGGTCATGGGTCAAGATAAGGACAGTGCTATCAGTCACCCGTCACTGTCACGGGCAAAACAGACTCGACTTGGGAAATTAATTTATTGCCAATTAATAACAGAGGATAGCAAAAAATAAAAACAAAGCTAAAAAAGGTCTTCCCCTCCCTCCCCTTCTTCCCAGGCTCAGCTTCACTCATGATTCTTCTACCTCCTCCCCCTGCTGCCCAAGCAGCACAGGGGAATGGGAGTTGCGTGGGGTTCCTCCCAGGGGAGACAGTCCTTCACAAACTTCTCCAACATGGGCCCTTTCCATGGGCTGCAGTTCTTCACAAACTGCTCCAGCGTGGGTCCTTTCCATGGGGTGCAGTCCTTCAGGAACGGACTGCTCCCATGTGGGTCCCCCACAGGCCATTGGTTCTGCCAGCATACCTGCTCCATCATGGGCTCCTCTCCATGGGGCTGCAGGTCCTGCCAGGAGCCTGCTCCAGTGTGGGCTCTCCACAGCGTCACAGCTTCCTTCAGGCACATCCACCTGCTGTGGCATGGGGTCCTCCACAGGCTGCAGGTGGATATCTGCTCCACTGTGGAGCTCCATATGCTGCAGGGGGACAGCCTGCCTCACCATGGTCTTCACCACAGGCTGCAGGGGAACCTCTGCTCTGGCGCCTGGAGCACCTCCTCCCCCTCCTTCTTCACTGGCCTTGGTGTCTGCAGGGCTGTTCCCCTCATGTTTTGTCACTCCTCTCTTCTGGCTGCTGTGCAGTGCTTTTACCCTTTCTTAAATATGTTATCACAGAGGTACTACCAGTGTTGCTGGTGGGCTGAGCTTTGGCCAGCGGTGAGTCTGACTTGAAGCTGGCTGAAACTGTCTCTGTCCAACATGGGGGCAGTTCCTGGTGTCTTCTCACAGAAGCCACCCCTGCAGCTCTCCCTGCTACCAAAAGCTTGCCACATAAACCCAATACAATTTTATATAGTCCCTTTTGGTGAGGTGTCTATTCTTAACAAAGTTGTGAAGGACTTTTACAAATATAAATGTTACAATGAATTATTCTGCTCTCTTCCTTTGCTAATATTCTACTAGGGTTTGATAGCATTTTAGCTTCACAGATAGTGTAGTGGCCAAAAAAGTCATGTTATGAAGAGTGGACTGTTACAGTATTTTTAATTTGTTTTAAATAATATTTATAAGTTCTTCTGTACTGCACAAAAATCACACAATCACAGAATGGTTGAGGTTAGAAAAGATCTCTGAAGGTCATCTTGTCCAACCCCCCTGCTCAAGCAGGGCCACCTAGAGCCAGTTGCCCAGGACCATGTCCAGATGGCTTCTGAATATCTCCAAGAATGGAGACTCCACAACCTCCCTGTGCAGCCTGTGCCAGTGCTCAATCACCCTCACAGTGAAAAAGTGTTTCCTGTTGTTTGGACGGAGCCTCTTGTCCTGGCACATCTGCTGAGTGTTTGTTCTGGCTTTTTTTTTTTTTAAATATTAGCACCTTCTTTCCTAGAATTATTATCAAATTTTTGATGAAAGAACTGAGATTGGGGTTTATAAAATCTATGAAAATAATGCTACTTTTGAATTATTGTACAGGCATGGAGAAATCTCTGTATTCCTGTTGAACATTTTAATATAATGGATGAATTGCCATCTAATTTCTACATAATTATTCTCCAGCATTCAGAAGACAGGTATAAAATTTCATCATTTTGGTTTAGCATTCTGTTTGTTACAAATGTAATCTTTTTTTACCTGTAAATAATTACTATTCTGGTTGTTTATTGCCTTCTAATTTTGCTGGACGTGAATTTTAGGATAGCAAACAAATTAATATATAAATAAAACTGCCTACAGCTCAAAGCTGTATGTTTTTCTGTACTTTTGGTTTCCCTAATTATCTCTTAAATCTCCAGAGGTCACTTGAAAGGTTTCAGGCCATTCTTGGTATCCTCCTAAATTCTGTTAATAGTTTCTAGCTCTTATTGCTTATGCTCTTGAAAATGTTAGGAGGGGTCATATTTAGCTTTATAAAGCCACAAATGATCTCATTACTGCAGCCTAATTAGCGACTACTCATAAACTCAGCTATAGCGACTGACTGTGAGTACCTTCACCAATTGTGAAAAGTCTTAAACAATTGTCATGGAACAAATAAAAATCTACCTTACTGCATATATAGCAATGAAAGAACTTTCCTTACAGCTCTCGGTTTGTTCCAGTTAGATTTTGCAGGTTTTGCCCCCCAAGGTGGGGGTAGATATTGCATCTTGAGAGTATTTGTGAGCACATTAAATTAGAGGGTAATAATTACTCATCTAATAAATTTGCTTCATATAAACAAGGCTGAACAGTCAAACAATCTACTCAGCAGTTTTCTGCTTTCCATAGATCAAATTTGTACAGTTCATTGATTGAGATGCCAAAAGTAAATACTGCACAGCAAAAAGGAAAACGCACTCAGGCAATGGGTAAGTGCCTCTTACATTTAAGAGTTAAAAATCATTGCACTGATGTTATCAGAAGGCTCATATCTTTGACTGCTGCAGTCAGTAAAATTTAAAAATAATTTTTAAAATAATTGTGACTCTTAATAATACCAGAGGAAAGTAAATACCTAAATACACGTGTTTCATTATCAGATATAATGTATCTAGTCACAACTTACAGAATTTTTGTTTATGTTTGAAGGCTAAAGTAGTTATAGATAGATAATTGTAGAGACTTTCTTCATTGTACATCTCTGTATATATTTTGTGCTAAATATATATATAAACAGTTATTTCATTTTCAAAGAATACCATGGCTTTAGAAAGTGATGGTCTCTGTACAATCATTTCTTCAAGTACAAATATGATGTCTCAAAAAGAGTCTTAAGACGGTGTTATCCTCCTTTTAATAGTGCAAGCTAAAGTTTCTCGATTTCCTGTGAATCCTGATACATTTTGTGTTTTGTTGGAAAAAGTTCGTCTTTACAAGCAGCAAAAGATGAAGAGTCATCTTAAACAGACTGTCATTCAAAACTTGCAAGAGTGTGTCTCCAAAACAGATGTGGTAATGTATTTGATTACCTTATATTTAAAATAGGGTGAAAAACATGTACTAAAAAACTATCATAAACACTCTTTATGCAGAATTTTCAGTTTATTCCAAGTGTAATATCCCTAGTCTTCACAGTTACTAAATGCTGTGTACTCTGCTTCAAAATGTAATCTTGCTGTGTTATTCTGTTACTGTTTTCAATGTCATTCAGCAGCTTTGAAACGTTCAGTAGTTTATCAGAATTGAAAATTGATGCAATTGAGATCAATTTACTTGAAAATGTGCTGTACATCTAAAATTTGCATTTGCAAATGTACATTGCCTTTCATATGACATGAAAGTCCCAGCTGCCCCAAGAAAAAAAATGTGATCATAAAACTCAATGCTCTAATCAAAATAAAACTATATTAGCCAGAGATTTATTACTGATTTCCAATACAAAAAAGTTTCTTTGTAGGGCACACAATATCTTTTGCGCTATAGCTGTTTATTTGGACGCAGTTGATCCAAGTCTGTTAGTCACAAAATTTTGCTTCAAGGACACATCTCATTGGAATTCCAAGTTTGTAGCTATGAACACTCTTAAATTCTAGATGATAAACACTTTCGGTTACTGCAAGAAGGCTCAGTTCTATAAGGACATTGTTTTTCACAATCTGTGAACGGAAGTTGTGTAGCATAAAGGTACGCTGGAAAAGCCTGTGACTTTCACATAAGCTTTTAAGCTGCAAGGTGACAGAAAGTTTTCTACACGTGAAACGTGCGAGTCTACATCCTAGCACTCTAATTTACTTTAATTTTGGCTCCATTAGATAAAATTTAGGTTTTTCAATATCAGACAAAATTCACTGTTAAATATAGCATATTAACAAAAGCTGGTAGAGACCTATTTCCATCATTAATATAAAGGTAAAAAATATAGATCATATTGAATTTTCTGTACAAGTGTTCATTGTTTTAATCACACAACTTTGACACATCTGGTTCTTGAATTATAATTCTGTTTTATTCATCATGTTAGCTTCTTTCGGTTAAAATGCCGATTATTGCAGATGGTTGAAGTGTTGATCACTTTTTCTCTTGTCTGTGGCCAGCCTTTGTTGTAACGGCAAATTACGTGAAGTTTGCTGTAGTTGCATAAGTAAAGAAAAAGGCAGTAAGATAATGGCAGGTAGAACAGACGAAAAAAAAAAGTGGTTTACGTTTTTGAAATGCATGTGCATTACAATTTTCAATAATTATGCATGCAACCTGCACAGAGCCACACAAACAGCACTTTGGGTGAGAAGTCCATTAATACTCTTCGCCATTTAGTTGAGCTTGTTTTTCCAGTTAGTGTTTTTGTGTCCATCTATATTGGCTTGTAGGAGCTTCAGTTTTTAGTGTCATCTCCTACATGACTCTATTCTTTCCTTATCTATTTTCTTCATTCTGTTTAGTTTTTTCCTAAATTGGCTCCACTGATCTCTCCATGCACTTTCATTTGCTGCTTCTACATTCATTGTGCAGTTCCGCTTTACTTCTCAAAGTTGTCCTTTCACAATTTCTTCCCATTATTTGGAGCACCACATCATCTTTTCTTTCTGCTGGACTTCCCTGCCATTCCCCATTGAAACTGCAGAAGTATATTAATGGCTTAAATAATAAATATTGACATCTTGTACTGATTCCTATGTTAGAATATTCTGCAAAATGCTGATAGGAGTGATGTTTTGAAGTAAAGTAGTTTTGAAACTGACTTTCTGTATTTATATTTTCCATTTTATGATGTTTCAAATGATTTGATTTAGCCTCTGATTTAACATAATACACCCTCCATCCTTGTTAAATAGCATTTTGTAAGTATTCTGTTTTTTGTTGAAATGTGTGTGATAGACTCCAACAGAGAAAATATATGATAATGGACATGATTTGACATCAGATTTCTCTGAAATATTAGAAATTATGGAAGAATACCTGAAACCAGTGCTGTCACAGTTTGTTTTCTCTGGTATCAGGTAAGACATTTAGACTTGTTTTATCATCATTTGTGAAAACAGAATGGTGACTCAAGTCCTACAAATACAGGAATGGTTTTAGCAAGAATAGATGCTGTTGAATGAACTTTTTACATCTCGAAAGACAGCGTATGCAGGATATGCAAGGCTGAGAGGATTGAACTATATGATAGACTAATGGCTGTTCTCCATCTTAAGTTATACAATATTGAGTTCAGGATGAAACATATAGTTTAACTAGTTAAGGATGGGATTTCCAAAGGACAGGAACTCCAAAGGGAGTACATCATTTGTGTAAATTTTCACTGAGGTTGAAGCAGTTTTGTCTTTGTGTTTCCTGTGAAAACTTTTACTTACATAAGTATTAGTACTGATAATATTTTCACTGTAATTCCTCTTCCCAGAGAACAGAGCACGTCAGTTTCAGCAGCTGAATCTGGAAAAATAAAAGTGAAAGATAAGGACCGCAAACACACTAGAATGTGGGGTATGTGCTCTCTTGAGTACAATATATGTATGTGTGTGTGTATGGACAGATATCAAAATCCTGTCATTTTAGTTTCAATTTTTTTGAAGCTAGGAAGAAGAAAAAGGCTTTAGCAATGTTTTTGTCTGTTTATTTTCTATATCAAGTCAAGTATTTTAGTATAGTTCCAAAGAGATTGGAGCTATCCTTCTGCATGTATTTACAGTCTTCCCAACTATACCAGCTTTAGGCAGCTAAATAAAATGGCTTTATTACAAACCAGTCTTTTCAGGAGAAAGGCCAAAAGAAAGAACTTTCTTAAGTCTGTTCATCTCTTTTTGTTTTGTTTTCTCCTGCTTTTTACTTTATGGACTCTCACAGGTTGTTTGCTTTAATGCAAGCCTAATGCTGGAATATGTCCCTAAACACGTTCCAAGAGAAGAGGCAATCAAGTCCATGGCTTGCTTTGGGGATTAATTTTTTGCTTTATGGTGGGGAGCAGTGAAGTTTCTCAATTAAAAATTACTAAAAAAGATATACATTTGCTTTTACCTGCAAGAGTTTCTTTCTGCAGTCTGGCAGCTGGCTGCTTCTGTCATCCTGCAAAGACTGAATAACTTGTCTTTCATGTATTTGTTGTTTCTCTGTAGAACAGGAAAATGTTGTCATAATGATATTCAGTACTTTTTTTCTAAATAACAGAAACAAAAAGTTTCCTACAGAAAGACACAGTGTTGGATAAGAGCTCCTTTACAACTCTATACTGTTTAGCCAAACACTGCTAAGGCAATTTTGCATTTCCAAACATCATTTTCTTAAATACATTGCATACACCTGGACTTTGATCTGAGATGGGTGGTTATTAAT
>WAAD01039752.1:25242-38369 GCA_013389945.1 Fregata magnificens
TGCCTATTCCCAGAGGCATCAGTCATAAAATAGGGTTACATTTTGCTGAGTTGGTAAGCACATAGCTGACCATTGTCTTTGTTTCAAATGCATATTTCGATTTGTAGACAGAATATTTTAGGGATCTGAAATACAATGCCACAAAGTGATTTAGTCAGATTGCTTGCATCAGAGTTGCTGTATATGTAGATAATCCAATTTTGACAAAAAGTCTACTGGTGCAGTCTTTGATTAATATTATATGTGAGGATATATGTTGTTTCTGGCTTTGCTTGTAACTTTTTAAATCCAGCTATTAAAAACTATAGCATCTCTGTGCACATTGAGTCAGTTGTAAGATTGGAGCACAGATTTCAGAAGCAAAGTAGTGAAGGTACATCTCACAGTTTACAATTTCAAACATCTGATCATGAAACTAATACCATTTTATGGAGTTTATTCATAAACACAGTTCATTCTTTATAGAAATACATTACTTTTAAGATCATAGAAATAGAGGGATAAAAGGGATCTCGAGAGGTCAAGCAGTGACAAGTTCCGTAAGTGAGTCAACAGAGTCATCACTGGACCTTTCTTTATAACTGCTAGTTTAATCAGTCCTTTGAAATCTTCTCTACTTAGGTAAAATCACTGTGTAGGTACTCTAGTGTTTCTTCATAACAGTTACAGAGGTTGTTACCTGTTATCAAATTGCATGGGTTTTGCTGCCAGCTAGGCCGATTATTCGCATCCCTTTTCAAAACCTAATTTCTTCATATCCTCATAGGTACATACATCAATACTCCCATTGAATGTTAGGCTAAATACTGTTATTTCAAAGATGTACAATGCATACATTGATGATTTTTTTTTAGGAGAGTCTGGTGTTTATCTAAAAATACACTATGCCTCTTGTTTGCTATGAGATGTTACTAAACTAAGTATACCTCTGTATTAAAATAATTATTATTAATAGTCCATATGAGTTATTACACTTTCCATAGAATTCTGCAGTCTTGTTTGTCTCTTTGCTTTGCATGCTGACTTTTCTTATAAATATTTCTGCAGTAAATAACACTGAAGTGTTTGCTATGGATAATTTCTGAAAAATATTCTTGTAAAATAGTAACACAAAAGTAACACAGAAGTAACTTCCTTTCTTCTTCCTTCCTTTCAGCCAAGCTGAATGGGAACAGGTGCTGACAAACTGCAGTGCCTTTCTGTTCTATGGGATGGAGAGATTCATGTCTCATATTTTACTCAACAGACTGGTTGCTATGAACATCCCAAGTGAGATAAACAAACTGAAAGATATTTTTTTAATTACACCACCTTTTGTTCCCAGTTGTGTTTATTTCATACTGTATCATTATCACAGTATTGATGTTAGCAATTAAGGGATTTTTTTCAAGATCCAGGGTTTTAATTAGAAAAACTTTGCATTATGTAGATTTTATTCTGTTGCACAACTTTCTTGTTATTCCTCACAAATAAGTTTGGTCCTTCTCCACTTCCAAATGTTGGAATTTCTTAAGTTCCAAAAATTGGGTCATCATCTGATGGTTTTCCCAGTAACTCCTCTCCCTTTCTATGGAATTTAGTATGTGGTAGCAAAGTATTTTTTATTGTTAAGAACAACCTCTGCAGTACCACTTCTCCAAAATTCCTCAGTCTCCACTCAGACAAAGCAGAATTGTCTGTCAAGACTGGGTTAACGCTGAATGATTACTCTGGTATTATGGAGCATTTGTAGACTCTGGGAAGGTATTTTTTTCTGTGCTTCTTCACAACTAATTAGTCTTCCTGGTGTAGCATAAGGCTTAGATTCAGGACTGGTTTTTTGGATTCACAGTCTTCCTTTCTCCTCTTATTCCCCTTGCACATCTGGAAGAAGCTCAACTTTGTGCTGAATTTGTCAGGGTAGCTGAATTGCAGGCTTCCATCTATATGGTGTTGAGATGTAAAATTGAGGACAGCACACATCAGATTGTGAAGCCCTGCAAGTAACAGGAAGCTTCTTCAGGAAGCGTTGATTTTCAAAGTGATTTAAACATGTATATGTAAATATTACTGGAAATTAAGAAAATATGTCTTCCTATATACATTGATCACTCTTGAAAATGAGGTTTCAGATGTCTGTAGGCCAGGTATTTACAGGTCTGGCAACTTTTAGAAAGTTCCTGAGCACCTTGTTAACCCTCACCCTTTGTCCTGCTCTTAAAATATGCCGGGATTAATTCTCCAGTGCATCTTATTTCCTTTAATGGAGAATAAACTAATTTCAAATGTATTGATTTTAGTCCTCAAAGGATTGTTCTATTTTCTGACCACCTACACAACTTTTACCTGTTAGCTGGTAAAATTACTGTTGTCTTGCTGACTGAGTTTGAATCTATTGTAGAGCCAACCTTCAAGTTAAAAGTACTTTTATTAATAATCATGAACTGTGTCTGAGGTTTCTGAGGGGTCTAACCTGAACCCAATATTATTAAATATTGTTGTCGGTCATTCACATGATGAAATAGGACATATCGTTGCTGAATCTAGGTATGAGACCAAGCTGAGAAAGAGAATGAGGTGGTTCAGCAACTCCTGAAATGCAGGATTAGAATGCAAATTAACCTTGCTTTAAGGGGGTAATTAACAGAGGGTAATTCAGGAAAGGCTAGAGGGAGGTGTTATGCTTAAGCAGAAATAGTCAGTTAAACATTAATGTTAGGGAATGACTGCTTAAGGGGCAGAATTAGGGAATGACTGCTTAAGGGGCAGAATTACAGAATTGAGTCAAGAGGTGGATCACAAATTAAACAACACCACCTTGCTATGGGAAAAAAACCCTAAGCTCTGTATAGGGGTAACTATACAGGAGTGTCATTTGCAAGATATATGAAATAATTCCCCACTCTAGTTTTGCAAAGGTCTCAACTGGAGAAGAGTATTGACCAAATAGAATAAGTTATCGGTGGAGAACATTAAGAGTGGTCAGAAGGCTATACCACAGCTTTGTGTGCGTAGTTTTATTAATAAATATGTATGTGCGTTCATACATATATATGCATATAAAACATTCTTTAGGAAGAAAGATTGACTTATTGAGGGGAGACATGATAATAGTTCGCAAGTATGTCAAAGGCTTTCCAAGCAGAAAGGTAATTTACTTCTCATCTGCTTGGGTTAGGAGAATAAGTAGCAGGTTTAAGCTGCAGCAAACCAAACAGTAGGGAACGCTTTTTAATTCTAAGAGTATTCTACGTTATTTCACTGGGGGCCTTTAAGGAAAATAAAGAATGTTTGAGATGTAACTTGGTCCTAACTTGTGGAGAGGAGCTGCGGTAGATAACATTTCCATACCTCCATCTTACAAGAGTTTATAACTAGAGTTGAGTCATATAGGTCATTAGCCTGTAATAAGATGGTGTGTGGATTTGACTATTAGTTATACTAAGGTGGCACAGGAAAAAAACCTGCAAAACACTGTGGAAAAGTGTAGCAAAGTTACATCAAATAAAGTTAGGATGACTTTATTAGTGTTCTTTTACTTAATACTTGACAATTTTGGCTGAAATACATAGATTTTATATTAGTTGTTCAGACTGTGTTCAAGAAAGTCATTAACTTAAGAAAAGCCTTATTTACTTATATTTATTATGTTGGGCATTATTATTAGTGCAAATACCATTGCTATAATGTATTTTTTTCCAGAATGCCATTTGATGATACTTCTAGATCTGGTGCGATCAAAGCAAAGTTATCAAAGAATTACAAGCTGTGATATTCACAAAAGGTAGGATAAAGTTTATTTTGATAAAGTCCACAATAAGGCAGATTATTTTTATTTCAAAGCAAAGGTAAAATTTTGTGTTATAAATATTATCATGTGCTTCTGCAAGTAGAAGGGCTCATATCTACACCTAAGGGAAAAGTTAGCCTCTTTATCTTGTAGCTTCATTCTTTACATAGGGCTAAATAGGATGTATTTAGTGTTGGTGCGGTCTCACCCTGAGCACTGTGTACAGTTCTGGGCCCCGCAATTTAAGAAGGATATGAAGGTCCTTGAAGGTGTCCAGAGGAGGGCAACAAAGGCAGTGACAGGGCTGGAAGGCACGTCCTCTGAGGAGTGGCTGAGGACTCTGGGTTTGTCTCGTTTGGAGAAAAGGAGGCTGAGGTGCAACCTCATTGCTCTCTGCAGCTTCCTGAAGAGGGGACGTGGAGAGGGAGGTGCTGATCTCTTTTCCCTGGAATCCAGGGACAGGACGCATGGGAATGGTTCAAAGCTGCGTCAGGGGAGGTGCAGACTGGACATTAGGAAACATTTCTTTACCGAGAGCATGTTCAAACCCTGGAACAGGCTTCCTGGAGAGGTGGTTGATGCCCCATGCCTGTCAGGGTTTAAGAGGCATTTGGACAATGCCCTTAATAACATTCTTTAGCTTTTGGTCAGCCCTGAAGTGGTCAGGCAGTTGGACTAGATGATCGCTGTAGGTCCCTTCCAGCTGAAAATATAATATTCTATTCTATTCTCGTCTAGTCTCTTAACACAGACTGTGTCAAAATGTATGTACTTTTATTCATGCCATTCTTGGGACTGCCATAGTTCTGCAGCCAATTAAATCGTATATCCAATCCTGCTAGGGCTGCATAAATACCTCTTCACTTTTCTGATTGTTCATTCCATGAAAAAGAAATAGAAAAAATTCTTCTCTAAAAATACTGTTTAATCATTGCAACAATATGTAAGTTAAAATGAATTGTGTGTAAGATAGGTTACACACACATCTGCATATGTAAATATGCAGATCTCTGAGTGTTTAAACAATATCTTGGTATTTTTATTTTTAATATCCTTTTTCACCTCCCCCAAACCGCCATGTTCTAAACCAAACCAAAACATGATTCCTTAAACTAGTTTTTCCAACTCTGAACTTTTGAAGTCTCACTTTAATAGATTGGTGAATTTATCAACAGGACTTAAATGTTTAATCCTAAAAACTTCCAGAAAGTTAGGAATAACATTCAGTTAAACCTAACTCACATAACTCCGTAGACAATCAGACAGCATCTCTCCAAAAGATTACAGAAAACTTTAATTATCATCTTCTGATAAAGTTACCATGAAAAGCAGAGGCTAAGAAAAACAAAATTCAGCCTTCAATTTACTGCAGTTCCAACCGTACAGAGTATCACTCCCCTCCCATCACTAAAACAATAATACCAAACATATTTAAATATGCAGAAGTAAAAAACCTAATCCCACTTTACAACTGATTTGCTTTTAAGCCTCCAAATTACTGCCACGCTTATGACAAAGAGCAAGCTTTCAGTTCCTGCAATATTTTGTTTCCCTTTAGCAACTTAAGGAGAACTAAACAAGTCTTTTCACCTGATTCCCAACATTTTGACTATCTTATAAAGGGTATCCTGCAGTATTTTGTAAAAGTTAGCATGTTACTCCTCCTTTCACATTTCCTGAGATGCCCAGAGCAGTAATATGACGGAGAGCAATCCACATGGTAAAATTGTGTCATGAAAAGATGTAGAGAGAAAGTTACCTAAATTCTTTGTATTAAATTTTTGGTGCTGTATGAATATTAGAAAATAGTTTATGCTCAGCATACAAGAAAATGCAGTCTGGCATTCCCTTTCCCCTTTTATTAAAAAGCATTGTGTATTTAGTTATATTTTTTAATATATTATGTACATTTTTAGTTTATTGATCTCATACTTCTGATTTTCTTTAGTTGTCTACATATTGCTATAGAAAGACCAACAGAGACGGCAATGCTTCTAAGCCTTACTGGCGTTCGTTCTATAATAGCCAACCAGTGGTACACTACCTTGCAAGAGAATGCAGAAAGGCTAGAAATTTTGTCGGAGAGTAAGTATTTGTATTTGTCTTTTTTTGCATGTGCATTTTTTCAGACATTTGTGTGTTATGCACTCATGGAGTGTGTGTATCTACTTGTCTCCCATCTCTCCTCTTTGTTTGCTCCTCACCAAATTTTGCCTGGACTTTCCATACGAGGTAAACTGCTGTTGTGGTTTAACCTGGCAGGCAGCTAAACACCACACAGCTGTTCGCTCACTCCCCTGCCCCCAGTGGGATGGGGGAGGGAATCGGGAAAAAAAAAAAGTAAAATTCGTGGGTTGAGATAAAGTCAGTTTAATAGGACAGAAAAGGGAGGGAAAATAATAATAACAATAATAGTGATAAAACAATATACAAAATAAGTGACGCACAATGCAGTTGCTCACCACCCGCTGAGCAATGCCCAGCCAGTTCCTGAGCAGCGGTTGCCACCCCCCAGCCAACTACGCCAGTTTATATGCTGAGCATGACGTCATATGGTATGGAATATCCCTTTGGCCAGTTTGGGTCAGCTGTCCTGGCTGTGCCCCCTCCCAGCTTCTTGCTGGCAGGGCAGGAGAAGCTGAAAAGGCCTTGACTAGTCTAAGCACTACTTAGCAACAACTAAAACATCAGTGTGTTGTCAACATTATTCTCATGCTAAATCCAAAACACAGTGCCATACCAGCTGCTAGGAAGAAAATTAACTCTATCCTGGCCGAAACCAGGACAACTGCATGTGGGAGCCACCGTGTTGTTGACAGGTTGATCTTTCAAACAGAACAGTAACCTACTTAAATCAGTTTTAGTGGGGCTTTGTTTACGGTCATATGGTAAGAATAGGATTTCTATGGTGAGGAGCAGTGCCCTAGGACTTGGCAATCTGTAGTTACATAAACTATGGGGAAGACAAAAGCTGGAGATAATTCACATCTTCAGAGATACAAAACTAAATCTGTAAAGGTATCCTTTTTCATTAACTTTTAAATGTGAAGACAGCAGGCTGTATGGTTGATATTTTCTTGTTTTTCAAAACTTTCATTAAAAACTCACAGAAACTAACATTTCGTTCCAGATTTGTTGAGCATTGGTAGAACAACTGGGCAGACAGTCCATATTCTTCAAAAGAGTAAGATTCACAGGGAAAGGCACTCCATTAAAAGTAAGAATTAAAAAGCTTAGTACAAAAGACTGACAATGCATGTTAACTAGAACCTGGTAGACCTATGGGTAGTTCACCGGAATAAGTGAAATCTTTCAGATGAGCTATGACAAATTTTTGTGACACATCTTACAAGTATTGAGAGTGGAAAGACCGCTGATAAACTATTATAATTGGAGTAGCTGTATTTTACATATCTAAAATTTTGGGGGAGACTTTGTCATAGCTGACCAAAAGCTAAAATTTATGCTCCACTGAATGGTTATAAAATGAAGTAGTGTGACTGAAAAGTTACATCAGGAGTATGACATGAACAATATAAATCGTATGGATTATAGACTACAAAAACATAAGTTGAACCTGCAGTGATTAGACAGTCTGCATTGTAAGGGGCACGCTATATATATGAAATTCCACCTGGCATCTTGTTGGAGAGGGGAGAAGGATTTTTGAGTAAAACAACTTTTAATATACTGTTTATAAAACTATAGAGATATTTTTCATTGTATGGGATTTACGTCTTAAAACAAGGGTAAATAAAATAAATTTTAATTATAACTTACACTGTCATAGAATTGAAGAGAGAGAGAGTTCACATCAGAAATGTTGCCCAGTTTTCTACTTTTTAGAAAATGCTTCTTGGATGTAGTAGCAGTTATTAANCACTACTTAGCAACAACTAAAACATCAGTGTGTTGTCAACATTATTCTCATGCTAAATCCAAAACACAGTGCCATACCAGCTGCTAGGAAGAAAATTAACTCTATCCTGGCCGAAACCAGGACAACTGCATGTGGGAGCCACCGTGTTGTTGACAGGTTGATCTTTCAAACAGAACAGTAACCTACTTAAATCAGTTTTAGTGGGGCTTTGTTTACGGTCATATGGTAAGAATAGGATTTCTATGGTGAGGAGCAGTGCCCTAGGACTTGGCAATCTGTAGTTACATAAACTATGGGGAAGACAAAAGCTGGAGATAATTCACATCTTCAGAGATACAAAACTAAATCTGTAAAGGTATCCTTTTTCATTAACTTTTAAATGTGAAGACAGCAGGCTGTATGGTTGATATTTTCTTGTTTTTCAAAACTTTCATTAAAAACTCACAGAAACTAACATTTCGTTCCAGATTTGTTGAGCATTGGTAGAACAACTGGGCAGACAGTCCATATTCTTCAAAAGAGTAAGATTCACAGGGAAAGGCACTCCATTAAAAGTAAGAATTAAAAAGCTTAGTACAAAAGACTGACAATGCATGTTAACTAGAACCTGGTAGACCTATGGGTAGTTCACCGGAATAAGTGAAATCTTTCAGATGAGCTATGACAAATTTTTGTGACACATCTTACAAGTATTGAGAGTGGAAAGACCGCTGATAAACTATTATAATTGGAGTAGCTGTATTTTACATATCTAAAATTTTGGGGGAGACTTTGTCATAGCTGACCAAAAGCTAAAATTTATGCTCCACTGAATGGTTATAAAATGAAGTAGTGTGACTGAAAAGTTACATCAGGAGTATGACATGAACAATATAAATCGTATGGATTATAGACTACAAAAACATAAGTTGAACCTGCAGTGATTAGACAGTCTGCATTGTAAGGGGCACGCTATATATATGAAATTCCACCTGGCATCTTGTTGGAGAGGGGAGAAGGATTTTTGAGTAAAACAACTTTTAATATACTGTTTATAAAACTATAGAGATATTTTTCATTGTATGGGATTTACGTCTTAAAACAAGGGTAAATAAAATAAATTTTAATTATAACTTACACTGTCATAGAATTGAAGAGAGAGAGAGTTCACATCAGAAATGTTGCCCAGTTTTCTACTTTTTAGAAAATGCTTCTTGGATGTAGTAGCAGTTATTAATATTATAAAAAGAATGTAAAAGAACCACAAATATTAATCGAAGAGAAGATGTGATGAATTACTGTACTTAAAGCATTCTTATATTCAGTCATATTCAGAAATAATAATGTGTTTAAAATATTTTTATAGCGGAAGTGGATTCTCACAGTTCTTCTAGAGACGAAGCCGAAGAACAGATCATTCACACTTCCTCAAATCTTCCTGCAACTCATCCATCGTTTTTTAATTGTGTGCTATATGGTTTACCCAACATAATTATTATGTAATTTGTGTCAGACTTTTCATACTAGGAATACCACTACAATGTGCATAGGGCACACTTGGCATTTAAAGGTGTGGCAGATACTTATTTCTATATGGCCTAAGGAGAGGTGAGCTTAAGAAAAAGCGCGTTTTGCTGATAGCACCCAGCTATCAGAACGAGCACAGACTGATTTCTGTTTCAGATGTAAACAGTTTGGTATTAGAATATGTGTCAGGAAAATATCAAAGAACATTTATTTTAGTGATTTCAGTTAGTACTCTAAGGTTTTCTGAACTCAGTGAATCCCTTAAAAGAATTTGGTGAGTACCAACACATCTTAAAGGAAATTAGGCTAATATTTTTGGGCATTGATGCATGAGTGGAATTGGAATGTATCATTGTCAGTACTTCCATTTGGAAAAACTTTTCCTTGATGTATTTCATTTTTACATGGAAGATTTATCAGGAGCATAAGCTGAAAAATTTACCAAGCCACCTTATTCTGAGTGAATTGATTTTTAACTTTTTATATAGCAGTAGTTGTAGTTTAATTAGAAAGCAAGTTAGTATTAAATAAAATGTTTGAGAAGTTTTGCTTTCTTTATTGCCCTATAGTTTTCCTGAATAACATATGAAGATAAATTATTCCAAAATCCCAAATAAGATTGTTACATGTATAGATTTTGTAATATGTTCTTTTAATCAGCAATGAATTTTTAAAATACATACTTTAAAACTTTATTTGTAGTGATAACAGTAGAAATAAATGTAAAATAATTTAACACTTATGGAAAATACAAAGCTTTGATCATTATTACAACTAAAACCATTTTAAGAGTCTCTTTTTTCCAATAAAATGGTGATGTCTGTTTCCTGTGATACATTGTTTTTGTGTTCCTGATAGAGCACTAAAATGGCACTGAAAAGATACTGTTCTTGTCTACCTGCTGTGCTATAGTTAATTAGAACCTGATAAGAGCTATAGGGCTATAGAGACCATAATTACAAAATCATGACATGCAAAATACTTTTTTTATGCACACAATAGAATATAAATTTGTGCTTCCTTCCCCCTTGCTCTCACGATTTAGTTAGATGACCTTATATGAACTGCAGCTGCTCTGTCAAACTGTGTTCCATAACATGCATGATTTTTATTCCCTTTATACATAATTTTCTTCTTTATTTGGACATAGGACATACTTTTTTTATGGCATGTATCTGGGCATTCAGTAACAATACAAGTTAAGTAAAGAAGAGATCATAGACTGTACTTAAGTTATCCAGCCTGAAAATTAAGGATTCAGTGCAAGATATTTTCAAGTCTCTGAACTTGCCATGTTTCACCAGATATTGGCATGAGTCCCTTTCCCCAAGTTCTCGCATTTATTTGTTTATTTATTTTTAGGTCTTCACCAGGTACCTTTTCATTGCATCACTATTATGCAGCTGCTTTTTTAAAATCCCATGCATGGTATTTGGGAAACTCAAGTATTTCTGAGTTTGAAGAAGCAATTTCTCTTGAATGAAGCAAATGTCCACACTTGTTCAGTATAGCAAATGTCTGCTATATTGTTAATTTCTTTAATTATTTCCTAGATTATTTTCTGCATCATTCTCCAACACATTCATTGCTATGAACTTGTATTTCCCTGCTGTTAATGGCATTTTTTTACCTGGAATGCCATCTTTCTAGTGCTGTCTCTTTTTCTGTAACATAAAAGGCTTTGAAAAAAGTGTATTCAGTGGGAATCATGAAGCCTTGTCTGCCTTGCTACGTGACAGTTTTCATGAATTTGTATTAAATTCCACCTTCTTGAAATAAGAAATTTCATAAATAGTAAAGTCCAGAAAAGTTTCAGTGCTTCAGAAATGGCAGTGTTGTTCTTTGAGAATAATCCAGGATAAAAACTGCAAGATTGCAAAGGTTAGAAAAAACATTGATATCCAGGTACAATGGGCTCATTCAATAGTTTAGTACTGTGGTTTTATTTATGAAACCGATGGAAATAACTTAATCTACCAAAGTATTTTTCTCCAAAAATATTCCCATTTGTATTTAATGCTTTAGCCCTAACTGCATTGCAACAACCTCTGTCAGAAAGATGAATGAGTATGACCAAAAATTTCTTTACAGTCTGACATCACTACTTTATCAGAAAGCATTGATAGAGAGTAATGGCCTTATCCAGGAAACTTTAGACCTGTAAGCTTTACTTGTTGAGAGTAAGATATTGGAAATACTAATCAGAGAAACTGTGGCAGAATACCTACAAATGGGCGATGTATGCTGGATAAGTATAGTAAAAGTGGATGGTATGCATAATTACATAATATATCTGATTGGCATTTCTGAGGCGTTAAAAAATAATTGACTTAGGGCCACGAAGTGTAGTCATAACCAAATCATCTGGGGTATTAGGAGAGTATTCTTTGTATTACTGTGCTAAATACCAGTCAGTAAAATCATTAACAGTAGTAGGACTACATGAGTAGATGATAAACTGTACTTTAGGTGACAGTGGATATGCATTCAGGGACCTAAGAAGACATCTAGTTCATTCCTTCAGGAATTAGTACCAGAAATAATATCTTCTTTTCTATTATATGTTTGTAGCAATGTGCAGTGACATGACTGTACAAAAGTAAAGAGTCACTTCAGGAAAAAAAGTAGAATTTGGAATTATTTCAAAAGAAAAAGAGCATAGACAAATTAGCATCTTTTGTATTTCTTTTAAATTTACAATGGCAATTTAACAAAGGAGAAGAACCTGCTTCTTATGCAGGGGAAGGATTCAGCGGCTCAGCTGATGCAGTTTTAGAGTTCAGAATGGTTATCTGTTAAAGACAGTAAACATGAATGGAACTGAGCAAAGAAAGTTTGAGAAGGAATGCTGTAGAAAATTTCTGTTTCAGAACCTGATTTGAATAAGCAACTAAAAGCTTAAAATTTTCTGATATTCTTCAGATTGTGATTGAAAGTTTAGGCAGAAGGACTCCTCTGTGAGGACAAAATGAGTTTTAATGAGGAAACATAAAAAGACCCCACTTACAGTTAATGATAAATGCACTGTAATATGCCTAATGAGTCTCGGCATTTAAGAAGCTAAATAAGTCCTAAATTTATGTTTTTGTCACACACACAAACATTTTCTGCAATTTAGAAGCTTTTGCAGAAATGTGATAGTTCTCACTTAAGAATTCTAGGGTCAGCTAACTCTGTTCCAAGAAATGGGACATGACAGATAGTTTAGCGCATATTCACCAGACCAAATTGAAATGTTTCCATTTATTGTTGAGTCATTGACCATCAGCTGAGAATTATGAGGCAGCGCCTGCTCAGGTGGAGTCTAGAATTAGGCAAGAGAGTGGGAGTGAAAAAACGAAAAATAGAGAGGTTCTCAGATGTCTTCTGTGATCACGGAATGAAAACCGTGTCAGGTTTCAAACAGACTATGCAAAGGTCTGGGTAAATGTCACCTCTGTTCAAGTCAAGGTTCAAAATTAAAAAAAAAGTGAGGTGTTCTCATAGCAAATTATCTGGACTAATAAGAACAAGCTTTCTCCCCACAGAGTGAGCCAACAGATGGTGGCAATGAAAGCAAAAGAAATTTTCTGTGTGCAGCACAGAAGGAGCAAAAAGAGGTATGTTTATCTTGTAGTGGCCTAATATGTGAGACCCCCAAGAGGATCCTCAGCTTCAAATTATTTGGAGAACTAAATAGGAACGTAGTCATACAAGGTGCCATACTGAAGGTCTTCATTCTTTAACATTGAATATGAAATGAATGGACCAAAATTTCCAGCTGCAGATACAAAAATGGAATTAAGACTGTTGATTTCGTATAAGATTTTGTATAGAAAGAATACTCCCTAAAAACTGCAATGGAAATAGTCATGATGAAATGCTGATGTGATTATTTTAAACCATTCATTAAGTACATATGAATAGCAAATTCAAAAAGGCAAGTCACAGTATTAATATTGTCTAAATAGAGTCATAGAATCAAAGAATGGT
>WAAD01039753.1:16493-65032 GCA_013389945.1 Fregata magnificens
GGCCCCTCACCCCTCTGCACCCCCGGCAGATGCGAGTGAAGGCCCCAGAGGCAGATGGCAACATTTGGTAGCCGAGTGGTCCCCGGCAGTGGGACTTTGCTGGGCTCCAGTGACCAGCCCACCGGGAAGCCCCCTCCCCATCCAGCCAGCACTGGGGACCCATCCCCAACCGCAGCCAGCACTGGGCAGGGTGTTGCAGCGGGGCTCCTTGGGGTGGGCATGCTGCCCGTGCTGCAGGGGTGCCTGGATGGTGGGAGGGCACGGGGGGGATCGGCAGCCCGGGAGAGCAGGGGTCCATTCTCAAGCTCAGCCCCGGCAAGAGCCATCCCCTAGTATCTGCTTTCAGCTGAGAGCAGTGGGGACGGTCTTCCTGGGCAGGGGAAGCCTGCTGCTCCATTGCTGGGGTACAAGGGGGACCCCCTCATCCCAGGGACCACCGGCTGCCCCCGGCGAGTGGGTATGACACCCCAGACTTGGGTGCGGGGACCCGCTGGCAGGTCGCAGCCGCTGTCCCCTGGCAGCCCCCCGGCTCCATTTGCATCCCATTTCCATGTGAAAGGAGCAGGTCAAGTTGAAAGGCTGGTGTGGGGCGGCTGGGAAGGGGCCGCTGCCGGAGGTGAGACCCCGACAAAAGGGCCGGATCCCCAGGGCCCGGCGCTCGCCTGGCCACGGGCTGCGGCCCTGGCCCTGCCGGCAGCCGCCATCTGCGGGTCCATGCCGGCGCACGCCGCCACCACCATGCAGACAAAGGCCTCGTGCCCAGCATGTCCCCATCTGTCACCTCCCCGGCTCCTGGCCCCGAGCTGCTGCCTGCAGAGACGTGCGGGGAGAGCTGGGTGCGGGCAGAATCCTTCCCTCTGCCCACGGGCAGCGGGGAGCAAGGCGATGCTTGCCCCAGTGCGAGCTTCCCCATTAAGTCCCAAAGTCCCTTGGAAAGCTGCCCCGGCCGGCAGAGCTGCCCTGCAGAGCCCACAGCTGGGGAAACTGAGGCAGGAGCAGGCGGTGGCTTGCCCTGGGGTCAGGGCATGAGGTGCAGGGGTGATTCCCCCACTGCAAAGCTGGGCGCAGCCTCGGTGTGGCAAGGGGCTGTAATTAAATGCCAGGAATTAGCACCTGCCCAGAGGAGGGGGTTGAGGGGGCTCCCAGCTCCGGAGGCGTCTCTGCCTGGGGCTGCCCGAGCCACACCAAGCCCCAGCCTCGCTGCTTTGTGGGCGCTGCCAGGCACCCACAGCCACCTCCACCCAGCACTTCCACGGAGGATTTGGCCTCTGAGCATGTTTTTTGCTCCTCGGTGGCTGCATTTAGCTCCCTGGAGGTCCTGGAAGCAGCAAGGGGCGGGGGGGGGGCCAGCCCCAAGCCTCTGTGGGATGTGAGAGCAGAGCCAGTGCCAGCACCTGCCTGTCCCTCTGTTTCTAAACACCGTTTCTCCATCCCTGCCCCATCCCTGTGTCCCCAGGGCAGGGGCAGAGGTGCTGAGCTGGGTGCTAGGGGAGCGCTCCTGGGGCAGGCTGCCCTCCCGAAACCCGTCCGGGGATGTTCCCAGGGAGGGCGAGGCTCCGGGGCGCTGCCTGGCTCCAACGCCCCGCTCCAAAAGCGCCCTGCTGCCCAGACGTGCCCAGACAGCTGCCTGCAGCCGTCTGCCTGCACCCAGCGCAGGCTCGGCGGCCGTGGGGGGAGGCAGCCTGGCCGGGCAGGTGCCTGCAGGCTCTGCCCTCACCCACAGCACTGGGCAGTGTTTTTCCAGCCGAGCGCGTTGTGCAGATCCACCTTTGCCGTTGCCCAAGCACAGGGCAGTCCTCCGGCGCCTAGACGGCTGTTTTCTGTGTGCTTCACTCAGCTTTTCTCCCTCCGCCAGCTCCTTGTCTTGCTTCCAAGAGCAGTTTGAAAAATGCACGGCTGTAATCGAGCTCCATGCTGCATGGGCCAAACGCTCAGCCCCTCCACGCAGCGCTGGTCCTTGCCGCGGGAGACACTCGTACCATGGGGCAGGAGCTGCCTGCCTCTCCCACGGGGCAAGCAGCCCCTGGAGCCACCCCGGGGCTAGGTTGAGGCCAGCAGGTCCACGTGGCTGCAGACTTGGTGACCCTGCTCCAGTCTGTCACCACCCTTCGTGCTATCTATCTGGGTTATTTTGCTGCATTTTGGAGTTTATTGCTGAAGGTTGCTGCTGGGTGCACGGGGAAACAAGGCGAGTTTTGCAAATCAGAGCAGGCCCTGCTGGCTGGCCGTGCTGGTGGCACACGGGGAGCTGGGTGGCAGCTCCGTGCCCACGGGAGGGCTGGGGATTTTCCGCTCTCCCTGAAGCCCCAGCAGGGCATCAGGACCCTCTGCCCACAGCAGGCACGGCATGTCCAGAGGGGTTTTGGCTTTGGCAGTGTGAGCACCTCAGGCCATGCATCCGCGCTGCCCAGGGAGCACCACGGACTGAACCGGCACCTGCGCCGGGACATCGCCGGCTACCATCATGCTGCATGACGCAGCCTGGCATGGAGGAATGCCCTGTGATTTTAATCCCATGTGAGCGCTGAGCTGCCTTGGAGGGCGTCCTCGCCCGGCGCTGACTCAGCGGGAGCAGCCACGGCACGGAGCCGCTCCAGTGCTCCGCCAGCCGCCGTCCCGTGGGGAGAAGGGGAGGACGTGGCTGGGGAGGAGGAGGCGGAGGGACACCGGGACACCCCTGGGACGAGCGCGAGGAGAAGCAGTGTGGCAGCTGAGCTGTGTCAAGGAGGCTCCCACGTCGCAGGGCCGATCCAGGTAGGCAGCAGAGGTGGTGCTGGTCCCATGCCGGTCCTGTGCCATCAGCGTGGGGCTGGGTCACTCGGTGAGGGGGAGGCACAACCACACACCTCTCGGCACGGCTGTCTGGAGCAGCTGCCTCCAGGCAGGAGGTGATCTGGTGTGCCAAGTGAGCCCGGCTGGGATGCCCACAACAGGAAGGAGAGGAGCTGGGGCCACGGCTGGGCATTCCCTGGCTTGAGTGGGGCTGTCAGCCCTGGCACTCAGGGCTCCACCTGGGCTTGGGGCATGGAATAATGTCGCTGTGTTTTTGGGGCTGTTCAGAGTGGGGCTCAGCTCGGCTCGACTGGGCTTGGTGCAGCCCGGCTCAGCGCGGCCATGCCAGGGCAGGCAGCTCAGCACCGCAGGAATGCAGAGCAGCAGGTTGTGCTTGGCCGGGCTGTCCTTGATGGCCAGGCAGGGGAGGGGAGCCCACGCTGGCCACAGGTGGCTGTGCTGGGGGGCCCTGTGTCCTCATCCCTGCACCCCAACAGCCATCCTCTCCATGGCTTGGCCCCGAGCTTGAGCCTCTGGCACCGAGCTGAGCTCCAGTGCCTGACCTGGGGACGTGTCCCTGCTTTGCCTTGCTGGGTGCTGGGTGAGCAAGGGTCTCGACCAGCTGCCCCCAGTCTCCGGCACCACCTGGGCTGCAGGACCCAGCTCTGCCCGTGCATTTGTGCAGCACCAAATACAGCCCAGACCTGCTTCCCGTGGGGGCTGTAAGCACAACTCTGGCTGGGGGGCCCTGCCTGCCCTGCCTGTCCCTGTCCTTGCCCAGCGAGGACATTGGCACCCTGCACTGCTGGCTCTGTCCCCAGGTCTTCCCCGCGCTGGGCTCCCCGCAGAGGGGTGCAGAAAGCCACTCCCAGGGAGCGGGGCAGGGGGGTCTGTGCTGGCACTGGGACCGTCCCCAGCTGTCCCCGTGCCTGGCTGGCCCCCTGCAGACGCTTTCCAGGTCAGAAGGCAGCGTGTCCCCCCCCGGGCAGGAGACAGGGACAGGGACAGCCAGCCTCCCCCAGGCTGCTCGCCTGTCATAGCACATCAGGCGGATGCACCGTGTGCCAGGGCAGCTGCTGCGTGGGGACCCTGTTGGGGTACAGACCCTGGGGGGCCGGGGCTGACAGGCTGGCGCACATGTGCTTGCAGACGGTGCAGTCATGGCTCGGCGTGGCCGTGGCGTGGTGCTGTGGGTGCTGGGGCTGGCTCCTGCCGCCAGCGGCCGACGCTGGGATGGGACCTGGGTTGCACCCAGGAAGTTGTGCATGCAAGTGAGCGGCTGAGGGTGACAGCAGCCTGCTCGGGGCCGCCTCAGGAGGGAGCGGGGCTGCAGCACGCTGGCCCTTGCCGTGCCCACCACCGCTCTAGGTGAGTGCCTGGGCTTGCCGTTAGCTCCCCGGGGTTCACCTGGGCCGCGAGCCAGGGACCCCCAGGGAGGTTCTCAGAGTAGTTTGGGAAGGGCGATGGGGAGGGAGGGGCAGGTAGGGGCAGGTTCGACCCCGCACATCCCCCCGTGCACCCTGCCACTGCCTGAGCCCCTCTGTGTCTTGGGGCCCCTCTGACTGTGCCCACCCCCGGGCAGGGGCGTTAGGGGCAGCCAGGCAGGGGGCTGCAGAGGGGTGCAGGGCTGGTTTGGGTCCACCCCCACTGTGGGCGGGCTGGCGCCTCTGCGCAACCGTTGGGGCGTGCGGCTGTGCTTGTTGGGGTTGGCAGGGGCCCAAGGACATGGGGTGTACGGGGCCCCAGCACCGCTCCTGGCACACCTTGGCTGGGGAAGCACGGGTGGAAACCCCCACCGGTGCTTTCCAAGGGGCTCCAGGGTTGGAGCGGGGAGCCCGGGAGCAGCCCCAGAGCCTGCGAGGGTGCTAGGAGCCGAGGGAGCGGCACGGAGCAGAGCCCCGAATCACCCAGCCTGGCAAGGTGGTGGGTGAGTGGGGCGGGTGATACACCCCTGGGCATGGGGGATACACTCCCGGGTGAAGGCAGTGCACCCCTTGGTGTGGGCAATGCACTCCTGGCAGTGGGCAATGCACCCCTGGGCACAGGCAATGCACCCCTGGGCACAGGCAATGTGGGCAGAGCGTCAGCGAGGGGTGCTGGGCCAAACCGCCCCTCTCTGCCCTGGCCTCACTCCCCGGGGTGCCCCTCGCTGGGGACGGGGTGCCCTCCCCGCCAGCCCCATTGGCCCGGGTGCAGTTTGAAGCAGGCTTAGTCCGCGGATTGGCTGGGGGATGTTTCGGGGAGGCCTCGGTGGCGGGCGGAGGCGTGGTCCCTGCCTTCAAATAGGAAGCCCGGCGCAGCCGGCGTAGACAGTGCGGCACCGCACAGCTCCGTGCAGCCTTTGTCTGCTGGCACGGCTGGGGTGCAGGCAGGGGCCAGGCAGGCAGGCAGCGCCCGCCAGCCAGCCACCGCCACCACCCCTTACTCCGGCCCCTCTTTGCAGCTGACGGATCGTGAGCCCCTCACTGCCCGTGGTGGCTGCCCACCCCACTCCCCAGTGCCGGCACAGAGGATGCCCATCGAGGCGCTGCAAGCCGGCGACGCCATGAAGGGGGTGACGGTGACGACGCCCTTCACCTCAGCCATGCCCATCCGCATCCTCCGCAAGGGCCCGGCATATTTCCGCCAGTGTGCCGAGCCGGGTGCCGGGAAGCCCAGCGCAGTGGAGAGGCTGGAGGCTGACAAGGCCAAGTACGTGAAGAGCCAGCGGGTCGCCAGCACCAAGCAGGAGCCGGTGAAACCACCACTGCTCAAGCAGCCCCTCTTCACCCCGGGGGTGCGCCGGGCTGCGCTCACCCCCAGCCGCAGGGCACCTGCAGGGCCACGCCGCGCTGAGGCTGGTGGCCCGAAGACCTCCCTTGACCTGGAGATCCTCAACAACCTCATCAATCTCTGCGACAGCCCCTTCCCCAAGGCGGAGAGCCCGATGGGCCGGGAGTGCAAGTGGAGGGCGGAGGCACCGGTGGCGCTGAGCAGCGGGGCGGAGGGTGCTGGCAAGCTGCCGGAGAACCCCGCTGCCACCAAGCCCCCTGGCAGTGTGGCCGTGCGGAGGGTGGACGTCCGTCCCTGCGGGGGTCTGCAGGGCCGGGTGACACCAATGCCCGCATCCCCCATTCCGGGCGGGCTGCCTGTGGCTCCAGCACGGAGCTCGCCCGCCCGCCCCGAGAGTGCCCGCCGGCAGCCACTGCTGCACCGCTCCAAGTCAGACCTGAGCGACCGGCTCTCGAGGGCCACCGCCGACCTGGAGCGCTTCTTCAACTACTGTGGCCTTGACCCCGAGGAGGTGCAGGACATGGGCGCCGAGCGCTTTGCACGTGCCAGCTCCGACATCGTGTCCCTCAAGTTTCACAGCGTGAGCACGGCCAGCTCGGAGGGCGGCCACTCACCACCCAGTGCTGCCACGCCGGAGGGGCGGCCAGCCGAGCGCGTCCCCTATGGCATCTCCATCATTGAGCGCAACGCCCGCGTCATCAAGTGGCTGTATGGGCTGCGCCAGGCCAGGGAGCCCCAGCAGGTCTCTGATGTATAGCAGTGCTGCGGTGGTGGCGGGCGCCGGAGATGGGTCGCTTGCAACCAGGCAATGCCGGACAGGGAGGGAGCTCAGGCTGTGCCCCAGGAGGAGCCGGGACCTCTCGGCGGTGACAGGACCCTCAAACTCAGCCCCCGCCTTGCTTCCCTGCCCCTTGTACCACAGTGGCACTGGCAGAGCCCTGGTGTGGTGGCCGGGCATCCTTCCCGCTGGCTCTGGCTCTGTCAGACCCTGAAGAGCCAGGTTCCTGTGAGCCCACGGGAGGGCAGAGGACATGTGTCCCCAGGTGTGCAGCCAGTCCCCAACGCCCTCCCGTCACCCGCTCCCGCGGGAGCCCGTGTGTGGTCGACCTGCCTGCACTGCCAGAAGCTCCTGCCTTGCCCTGCTCCTCACCAGCACCCATGGGTGGGGGGTAAGGGGCTGGTCCCGCCCTCCATGGAGCAAGGGCAGAGCCCCAGGGAAGGAGCTGCCCCCCTGCAGCCTCCACCGAGAGGGCCATGCTGCCCGGGGTATCTTGGCAGCTCCCATCTTAATGCTGGAGGTCTGGGAGAAGTGAGGTGCTTTGCAGGGGGGGCAAACCGTTCCCCCCCCGGTTTGAGCAGCCCAGTGCTGCGTGTGTGTGTGTCTGCGAGTGCTTGTGTCCCCTCATGGGTGCCAGTGGGCACACAGCTCCGGGCACGCTGGGCCCTCTTATTTATGACGACGACAGTTATTGTGGTCTCTTCCTCATTTCTACTGTTTTTCCTGATGTTTGATATGTACAAAAATTAATAATAATAATAGTGCAGCCAGTTTTATTAAATCTCTGTGCTTTGGAGGTCGTGTGCGTTGCTGTCTCTCGAGGCGGTGCAGGTTGAGACAGGGCAGGGACCCTCGGGGTGCCCACGGCGCAGCAGGGGCTGGTGGTGCCAAGCGGCCAAGTGCCGGTGGGAGTGATGGGTACCGTGCTGCGGCGTGCCAGCGCAGGGCCCGGCGGGCACAGCGGGGGCAGCAGTTGGGTCCAGCAGGTCTTGGCAGAGCCCCTGCTGGTGGGATTCCCCTCTGTGCCGCAGCCAGCACTGTGCCGACCATGCAGCCCTCCCCTGCCTCCTCGCCCCGCTCCGGCAAAACGCCACTGAGCTTGGCCAAGTCCCGACTCCTCTGGGACTGCGAGATGAGGGCTGCGATAGTGGAAACCTCCCAGGTGGGCTGGGGAGGTGCAAGGATGAAAGTCGGCGCAGGGAGTGCTTTGAAGATGAAATGTGCCCGTGCGTTATCCCCGGGCGGCCTCGTGCAGCCCTGCGGCCCCCCGGCACCGTGGGTGCTGCCTGCGCCAGTGAGGTCCCCCTGCTCCTTGTGGTGCTAGTGCATCCCATGTGGGTGGGTGGCTTCTGGGAAGGTGGCACCTGCACCCAGGGGACCCTGCCTGGACACCGGCCCTGCCACTGCTTCCCTCCAGCTCCAGTTGTGGTGGTGGGGCTGTGGCTGCAAACGGCTCCACAGGAGCAGGGAGCCAGCCTATCTGGCACGGGTGCTGCTTGGCAGATGCCATGTGCGCAGTGGTGGTGATAGGCTGGGGACAAGGTCCAGCCACCTGCTCCAGGGCTGCAGGTTCCATTTTTGAAGGGGCCAGAGCTGCTGCTGCCCCATCCCGCCCCAGCCAGAGCTTCCCTCCGGCTCAGCCCCAGCTCGGCAGCTGCTGGCCGGGGCAGCAGCAGGGCTCCCCTTGACCGGGGCTTCCATCCAGCACTTGGGGTCCCCAAAAAAGCCCTCACAGGGATGAAGGATTTCCCACCCCAGCCTGGCTCCTGCACCGTGCATGTCCGCCCAGAGCCGCTGCCCAGGGCGCAGGATCTGTCCATCTCCCACCGGGGGACAGGCAGGTCCGGCTGCCCGGCATGTGGCAGTCAGGATGCGGCGGGCAGGATGCGGGGATGGTGTCTGGCCCATGAGTCAGGCTGACAAAGAGGGCTGGGGAGGAAGCGCACACCCAAGGAATCCTTAATGACGGCATGTGGGGCACCAGGTGCCTCCCCAGGGAGCCGGAAACCAGGGGGTGACGGGGACCCCGGGCACCCACTCGGGAATAGGCTTCGCCCTCAGGGAAGCCTCTGCGGGAATGGGATCCCTGCCAGTGGCTGGGACCGGCTGTGCTGCCGGATTCCTCAGCCCGACGTGTCCATGGCTTGGTATAAATTTGCTGCTATTGCCAAGGAGATGGGGGGGGGCTGCGCTGGCCCCCGCTGGGCACGGGGCTGAACAGCCGGCGTGCCCCTCCAGGCGCTGCTGGCCCTCAGCTTGGTTCTGATGTCCCACAACCTGTGTGGCTGGGACCTGCCGTGGCTTTGTGGCCATCCAAAGCACTGTGCGCTCGTGTGTGCATGCGTGATTGTGTGCATGTGTGTCCAAGTGTGCATGCATGTTTGTGCATACATGTATTGATGTGCACATGTGTTTGTGTGCATGCATGTCCGTGAGCATGCGTGTGTGCATGCAGATGCACGGACAGGAGGAGCCATGTTCCCGAGGCAGGAGTCTTCATCTGACCCTACACCGGTGGGACTGCCTGCATGAAACCCTGGCACAGCTGTGGTGAGGCGAGGCGACATGTGTCCCCCCAGGAATGCCCCCCCCTTTGCATGTCCCTGCTGGGGACAGCAGGATGGCCCCAGCGCTCTCTATCACTTTCCCTGGCAGCTGCCTCTCGGCGGCTCTGGTTTCGGTGGGGAGCCGCAGCTGAGCCCTGTTATTTCAGTCTGTTATTTCTAAGGGGGAGGGACGGCCGGGGAGGGTGTCCATTGCCCTTGCCCCGCTGTGCCAGGGTCTCCCATGAGTGCCCCATGCGCAGGCAGGAGCTGCAGGCAGGCAGCTGGGAAAGAGAGAAAACCAACAGCACCCCAGTCTGGGGAGCCAGGCCCAGCACCCCGGGGCGGGGGCTGCCCCCCCACCTGGCACGCAGCCCCTGGCCCAGGTGCAGCCACGCCGCGCCGAGGGGCCGTGGGGAGTCTGGGGGGTCTGGGGCCTGCGGCTGCGCCGGGATGGTTGCTGCCTGCAGTGCTGCTCGCTGGGAGCAGGGCGAGGCTCCCAGGTGGCCCTCCCACCCTGTATTTTCCATTTTTTAATTATTCTGCACAGCCCCACTGATGAGCATCTTCTGGAAGTGCCAACTATGTCACGTGCTTTAATCACTGTTAATTAGCAAATGCCTCGGGATGGCGTTGAGGGCAAGGCGTCAGGAACCTCCTCGCGGCCGCGTGTGCAGCCGGTGCCAGTGCCAGCACCCTGCCAGCAGGTCCCACTGTCCCAATGGGGTGGACAGCGCGTCCCTGCATCCCTCGCCCCACCCCAAGCCACTGGCCCTGTCCCCTGGGAGCTGCGTCGGGGGCTGGGGTTAGGTGGCGGCGAACCCCTGCCTGGGCCCGTTTTGGGGAGGGGGGCACTGGGGCACCTGGGTGTCATGGAGGCAGCAGGACCCTGGCAGCTGCCACCACTGCTGCCAGTCCCCAGGGCTTCCTGGCACCCAGTGGGAAAGGTGACCTGGGGACCCAGTGGGGCACCCCGACCCCTGTCCCCCAAGGATGAGGGTGCTGCAGGGAGCTGCCACCGCGCTGTGGGGGACCTCTAAGTGGCAACGGGGCCAAGGGGAATGGGGACAAGGACTGCAGGGGGACAGGGACACCTGCAGAAGGGTGACAGGGACAGGCTGTGCCCGGGTGTCACTGAGTCCTGCCCTCCCGCGGGCTCACCCGTGCACCGAGCTGCCTGCGGCTCAGGGTCCCCTGGGGATGCCCGGGGTCTGTCTGTCCTGCCCTATCCCACAGCCCTTCTGCCCACCCTTTTGTCCCAGTTGCTGAAGCAGGGGAACTGGTGGCTGCCCCGGGGTGGTGGGGTGCAGGGACCCCTCCGCCTGCTCCCGCCCCGCCAACTCTTGGAAAATAAATATCTCTTAGTACAAAAATAAAAGCGCCTCCAGCCCAAGCTGCGGCAGCTTGGGGGGGGTGGACAGAGGGCCCTGGTGCTGCTGGCTGGAGACCCAGCTGCTCCACACCCTGCTCTTCCCAGGCTGTTCCCAAAAGTGCCCTCAGTGTGGGTTTGCCGTCTCACTGCAACCACGGGCAGGGGGGCTGGGGGTGCAGAGGCATCTTAGCCCCTTGCCCCACTCCTCCCCATGTGTCCAACCCCACCACGCACCCTCATTTCCCTCCCTCCTTCCCCTGCCCCAGCTCAGACCCCCCCCCGAAAGCCACCNCTGCCCATCCCGGGACTCTGCCAACCCTCTGCCAGCGCTGCCACCCCCAGCATGGGGCCGCCAGCCATCCCAACCCGGGGACAATCCCCCAGGGTCCCCAAAGACTCCCCCTGCTCCTCCCACCTACCCTCAGGGGCTGGAAATGCCCAGCGTGGTCCTGCAAGGACCAGTACCTGTGCTGCCATGCATGGGGACGGTGACTTGGGCCGTGCACGCACGAGGGGACAGCCCATGTCCCCCCTGCACAGCCATGCCCAGGCAGGACAGGAAGGAGGGATGGCACCGGCCCCTTGCACTCACAGGAACCCCCATCCCCACCAGCTCCCCTAATCCTGCAGGGAAAGTGGAACGGTGGGGGCTTTGCAATGCCCTAAAACATACAGAAAAGGCAAAGCCCCCACTGTGCCTTGGAGCCGAGCTGAGCGTGCAGGGGGTCCCGGGTGGGTCTTGGACCCCCATCCCTAGGTGAAGAAGGTGGTGTGGGGAGCTGGAGGCCCAGCCCCTCTCCGCAATGCGCAGGATCTCGGAGGATGGGATAAAAAAAAAGAGTAAAAAATAATAATAACCAGGGGAAAAGCTTCCCTGCAGTGGCTGGGAGGTCTCAGTCTCCCCCAGCCATCCCTTCTCCTGGTCCCCTCCTGGCCCCCTCCCTCCGTGCCAGGCTGGCACCGGTTGCAGTGTGCTAGAAGCTGGTGGGTCGTATCAGCATGCGGGTGCCCTTCAGGGAGTAGCTGGGTCCCTGGAAGTGGTGCCAGCGGATGCCGTTGAGCTTGCGGATGTTGTGCCGGGCCGGATAGTAGATGCCGTTCAGGTTGGAGAGGCCACAGGCATCGAACCACCAGCCTGCAAGGAGGGAGCAGGGTGGGAGGGTGGCATCCTGGGTGGGCACCCATGGGTGCTGGGTGGATGCTCCCCCCCTGCTCGCTCACCTCCCGACAGCATCTGGGCGCACTTGCAGAGGCAGTTGTCATTGTCGGCGTCACGGGTGCTGAAGCGGGTGCCCTGCAGCGCCATGCCACTCTGCTGCCCGGCTGTGCCGCTGTAGTCCTGCAGTGAGAGCCTGCCGCCCGGCCCAGCACGGTGTGGCCACGGCCACCATCAGTGCTGGCTGGCTGCTGCTGGGGGGGTTCACAAAGCCCCTCAGCTCTGCTCGGGGGGAGTTGAACGCCATGGGATGCCACGAGCTGAGCAAGGGCCAGCACAGGAGGATGTGGGCAGAGATCCTGCAGCTCCAGCTTGGCCTGGGTCTGCCAGCTTGGAGGGGGGGTCCCTGAGGGTGGAGGTCATGCTATGCTGGGGCAGAGATGACCCCCCCCCGAGGCTCCTCTGGTCCTCTTTGCTGGGGGTTGGCTTGGTGCATGCACGGGATGCACGGCGCAGGGCATCTCCAGGGTCTGGTCCCATCTCCAGCCCAGCACCAAAGCACCCAGCTGCCTGCCACCCCTCCTGCCTGTGGCCAGGCTGACGTTCCTGGGACCACACGCCATCCTCACGAGGCTGGCAGCAGGAGTGCATCATCCCTCCCTGGGCACGGGTGTAGCAGCCTGGGGATGCCCGGCACCCCCAGGAATGCCTGGCTGTGTCACCCCCATTTGCCCAAGCATCGAGCCATGGTGCGAGTGTCCCAGCTGCCTGCTGGCGCCACGCCCGGCTGCTGGCTGGGATGGGAAATCCTGCTGCCTTGATGCAATTTCATGCATTAAAATCTACTTTGGGTTCTCAGGAGCCCACGGAAAGAAGAAGGAGTGGGTGGCACAGCAATGTCCCCCAGCACCTGGGGAGGAGCTCTGCCGAGCCATAATCCCGCCGGGAAATCCCAGCGAAGCTCCATGTGATCCTGCACTCCTTGGGGCCATGTGCCTCCCCGGGGCACCGCAGTCAGCCCTTGCCCATGGCCACTGCTGCCTGCAGGGCTCAGAGACAGCTGGAGATGGGGAGGGCTGGGTGGCCGCCCCCATGGTGCTTCTCCTACCTGTAAAGCTGCCGCTCACTCCCCAGATGGAATTTCCCGTAGTGGGCATAGACCTGGCCGCCCTCCCAGTCCCGCAGCTCGACACGCAGGGCATATGGCGCCTGGCTCGTCAGGAGGTGCACGGCCTCATTACCTAGCCAGTACTCGCCCGCTGGGTCCCCGAAGCCCTGGGGAGCAGTGGGGCAGGTGAGTGCGGGGTGGCCAGGGTGCCCCCAGGGTGCCCCCCTCCCCAGATGGGCACAGACCTGCTTGTACTCCCTCCAGGTCCTCTGGAAGCTTAGGCTGCCGTTGGCACGGAGCTGGATGACAGTCCAGCCCCCTCGGTCCGTCTCCATGTCGCAGTACGCCTGCAGCGGGGAGAGCCGGGACAGGCTGCAGAGTGGGGCAACGAGGGCTGGCTTGGGGTGGGCAGCTGGGTACGTCCCCGCTGAGCTGGGCAGCTCAGCATGGGCGCTGCATGGGTGCTAGAGCTTGTCAAGGGGCTGGCAAGCATGTGCTGTGCCCAGTGCCTGGCTCTGTGGCCAAGGGCAGGGGCTGGGGCACGGTGCTCACGGGTGGTCTATAGGGGTGCCTTTAAAATCAATTTTACCCCCCCCCACCTTCACCCCCTATGCAGCCCCCAAAGCACCTCAGCCCCCAGGGCCAGACGGGGTGGGGGACACTGCTCCGGCAGGATGGGTTGGGATGTGCCCATCCCACAGGGATACGCCCATCCCACAGGGATACCCACTATGGTATGGGGCTAGTGTGCACTGGGTGGCCCTGAGGTCAGCAGCACCCCGGGGTGCTGCGGTGGGAGCCCTCTCCAGGCTGTGCTCACCTTTTTGGGCTCACTGAGGTTGGCGATGTGGAGGGTGTAGACCCCGCTGGCATGGATGCCTGCCCGGCGTACCTCAGCACAGTCCTGGAAGAGCTGCTCCTGTCCCGGCAGCAGGCCTGCAGCAGAGGGGATGGTGAGATGGCAGAAACCCCACTGGTGCCACAGCCCCACCTGGTTTTGTTGCTCTTCCCCACTCCCTTTAGATGCTTTTGTGCCCACGGATTATTTTTCTTTCTTCCATGTCGCCTCCCTGGGGCTGGGTGAGGCAGCAGCTGCGACGCACCAGGGCTGCCGCCAGCAAAAGCCTGGGGATTTGCCGTGGCTGGGGACCAAGTCGGGACATGGACCCTCCCCTGGGGGCTTGGAGCTGCTCCTCAGATGCGATCCAGGGCTCATTTTCGGGGTGAAGTCACCCACGCCTGAGCTGAGCACAGGGGCCCTGCACCTTCATTGGGGGGGCGAGGAGCTCTCCTGCTGCCTGCACCCTGCCTGTGCGCCGCGGCTCACCTCTGCCCTGGGAGACGAGGCGCACCAGGCTCTGCACCGACTCGAGGAGTTGGAGCTGCTGGTGCTGGAGCAGGCTGGTGTTGGCACTGGTGGCCAGCAGTGACTTCTCCAGCTCCTCGATGGTGCCGCTCTGCCGGCTCACCAGGCGCTGCAGCTTCTCCTTCTCCGAGCGGGCGCCTGCCAGCTCCGCCTGGTGCTTTGTCTCCATCTCCAGCACCCGCACCTCCAGGATGCTGAAAAGGGGAGGCAGCGGTGACAGGGGTGCTGTGCCTGTGCGAGCAGCCGGGCAGGGAGCGGGCGGCAGAGCAGACCCAGCCCTGGCTGCAGTGCCCCAGCACGTCTGCAGGGACCCAGAGCCATCGCACTCTGTTGCACCCACCGAATTGCACCTGCCTGGCACCTCTGGGACGTGCTTAGCTAGGGGGAATCAAAGCCCAAGGGGCTGTGCCGGGGCTGTGCAATCCCCCAGGGACCCCAGCCAGCCCCTGGAGGGGTTCAAGCCCCCCCAAAGTGCAGCTGCACTCCTGGGGCGGGAGAGACCAGCCTCCCCCTGGGGCCCAGGGGCTGTGGGGGTCCCCGGGTCACCCCAGGCCTTACTTGTTCCTGTTCTGCAGCTTGTGGATCTCATTCGTCTGCAGCAGCAGCTGCTTCTCCAGCTTGGTGGTGGACAGGGAGTTCTCCTGCAGCTGCATCTCGATGCGCGACGTCTGGTTCAGCACCTGCCCCGGGAGCGGAGGGGAGCGTCAGCGTGAGCAGCCAGGGCCACACCATGTCCTCGGTGTCACCGGGCTTGCGGCTCCCCAGCATACAACCCCAGTACCTCTGCACACCGGTGCATTAAACCATGTATCACCTGGGGCAATTGCCCCACTTTTAGCAACAGAGAAGTCATGTCGCCTGCCACGGTCCCGGGGGTGGTGGGGACATGGGGACATGCATGCAGTGCGCCCCGGCCACCCCCTACCTGGGCCTCCACGTCGGTGAGCTTGCGGCTCTGCTCGGCGCTCTGGTTGAGGAGGGTGCTGCCGATCTCCAGCATGGTGGCGGTCTGGTTCTGCACTGCCGTCTGCCGCAGCTGCGCCATCTCTGGCTTCATGCTCGTCTGGATGTAGCTCTCCAGCTGCGGAGGAGAGCAGAGACACAGCGGGTCATTCGAGGAGCTCACCAGGTCCTCCCTCTGCACCCTGGCTGAGCCTGGCAGCACTCGGCACAGCCCCCAGGCACATCCCTGGGAGCGTTTCAGCATGGCATGACCTGTCTCGGGGCCCTTTGAAGCTTATCGGGAGGACTGCGCTGCTGCGGGGGAGCCCCTTCGGGCACTGGCTGCCAAGATTCCTGGGCTGCGGTGCCAGCCGGTTTCCTCTCACCAGGACCTGGCACAGGCTTGTGTGTGCCCAGGTCTGCTGGCAAGCTGAGGCTGCTGCCGGGCCGGGGTGGCCTGTGCCGAGCAGGGAGCGGCTGGCATCGGCATCAGCTGCCAGTCCCCGGCTCATCGGTTTCCCAGGGTTGGGGACACGGATGGTGGGGGCCATCATCGGCCAGGGAAGGCGGGTATCTAGCGCCCGGTGCTGCCCTGCCACAGAGAAGTGCTCGGGGCTGGGAAGAAGCCGGCTGCAGACACAGCTGAGATGTCGCTTCCGCTTTCCCAGCCCGCGGGGGAGCTGCCTTTCCCAAAGGCTTTTCTATTTCTGGCGGCCCTGCCATGAGGTTCCCATTCAGCCCCTCCCCGGGGCGACGGCCTCGGCGGGGGCATGGTCCCTCCGCAGGGGCCATGGGGAGCGGAAGGGGCCGCGCTGCCGCCCACGCAGGGGAAGCAGCCCCGCACCGGGCAGCCCCTGAGAGCTGGAGGGGACGGGGGCTGCCCAGCTCCTTCTACCCCATAGATCCCACTGTCCCTGTGCCGCCTGGGTCCTGCTCCCTGCCTGACCTCCCAGCCAGTGCGGGCAGAGCCCCACATCCTTGTGCATCTCGTGGGGTTGTGGACCAGGCGGGACTGGCCAGGGCGGGATGCTGCTCTCCCGGGTGGCGTGGTGGGCAGGCAGTGGTGCTGGGATGCTCGGCATGGGAGCGGGGCCAGCAGTGGGCCAGGGTGCAGGGCTCTGCTCTGCACTTGTTTGAGCATGATGAAATCTCCCTGGCAGCAGCAGGGCCCCGTTTCCTCCTCCCCAGACCCGGGCAGCGACGAAACCATCTCCCCACTGCAAGCACCTATGGGCGGCAGGAGGATCCTGGGGCTGGGCACCCCGGCCAGCATTGCCTGCACCCCACTTCCCTGGGGATTTTCCCTCGCGGGAACATGCTCGCGGGGAGGAAGCGGGGAAAGGTCGGAGAGCCGCGTCTGGAAAACATTTCCCCAAGCTGAGTGAGTGCTGGAGAGTTTCCCTTTAACCACGTCGTTAATCTTGTTGCTTCACAGGGCTCGGGGAGGCCTTTTCTCCCTCTCAATCTTGCTTTTTTTTTTTTTTTTTAAATAAACATATCTTGGAGACCGAGGGCAGTACATACCCGTGGAAAAGGTCAGGCTGGCACGGGGAGGGCTGAGCGCAGCCGGAGAAGGAGCCCCGGCTCCCTGCCCTGGCCCCAGCAGCTCCCTGGGAGCAGCTGGGGCTGGAGGGGGGCACAGCGTCCCTGGATACGTGTGGCACAGGGGACCCAAGTGGGACAAGCTCTGTGCAGAGGGCAGGGAAACCAGGATCATGCCCCCTTCGCCCCATGGGTGCTGAGGTGAGCTGGGCTCGCCTGGGCTTGGAGGGGTCCCACCACCCTTGTTCCTCACCAAGAAGGGTAGAGTGGCCAGGGGGGGACGACCATGGTGCTGTGGGTCACCCCAAAACACTGCCCTGGAGCAGGAGGAACCCTGGACACCCCGCTGTCCCGGTGCTGGGGACCCGTTGCCCATGGCTGGACGGTCCTGTGCCACCTTCTTGCAGCTGCATCCCTCCCCTGTCCTCGTCCCCATCCAGCTCCGGCATTTCTAAGCATTCCACAAGAAGAAGCTGGGGGGCTCCAGGGCCAGAGGTGGGGGGGAAGCCCCCTGCACCCATGCCAGGGTGAGCAGCACCAGCCCCTGTGCCATGGGTGCCCCAGAGCTGCCAACCTGCCACTGCCCCGCTGGGGACCCTGTCCTGCCCCGAGTATCCCCCCCAGGCCTGGTGGCTCCATCAAATGTTTGTGTTTGAACTAAAATTAATTCCTCCTGAGATGGGAACAGCCGACGGGATGGCAAGCAGAACCCACATGTCCTCGTGTGCCGGGTCCTCACCATGTCCCTGTGCCTCCTGGCCATGGCGGGGGCTGCACATGGGGTGGTTGGACCAGCACCCCAGTGCTGCGGATGGGATTCCTTTTGGAAGCTGGGTGCTGGGGGTACACAAGGGGGCTGGGGACCCCTGCTGAGTGCTGGGGGCTGGGGCTGCCAGCCAGCAGGCCCCCCAGCCCCTGGCACCCGGCAGGGCTCCCCGGGCCAGGGCAGAGCAGACAGGGGTGCAATGTTGTTTACAATCTGTCCCCAAACCCGATGCCTCCTTCGAGCCCTGGTTTGTTTGTTCAGGCTTGGAGTCCGACCAAAACAAGCCTCCCTGGGCAGCTCCGGTTAAATTAGGAAAGCCAAGGAACAACAGAAAAAAAAAAGCTAAAATCTGCCTTTGCTGGAGGGGCCGTGCTGCGGGATGGGATGGGATGGGATGGGACGTGATGGGGTGCTGGCTGCCCAGTGCCTTACTGCCTCCTGCTCCTTGAGGCTGCAGTGTGGGGCATCGCTGCCCACAGCTGCCCAGATGTGCAGCCCCACTTTGCCCATGGCTGCCTGCTCTGGGGCAGGGACACATGCACCTGCGGTGGGACCCCCAGTCCCCCGCCTTCCTCGACTGTGCCCAAAGGCTGCCCGCGCCCCGAGAGAAGCTCAGAGCTGGCCTGGGCACCCAGGGCACAAGGACCCCAGGGCACAGGGACCCCAGGGCTGTGCATGCACAGCAGACCCAGCAGGTCCTGCAGTGATGGAGATTCGCTGCCACCAGCTGGGTGGTGGCTGGCTCTGCCGGTCCCTCTGCGACAGCCCAGGCTAGCTTTCAGTGGAGCAGTGGCTCAGCGTTTTCCCAGCGTTTGAGGAATTTGTTGTCTAGGACGGCTGAGGGGACAGGGGACAGCCCTGCATATCCCTGCTCCTGCCTGTTGCTGCCCCTGCCGTCCCCACATGTCCAGTGGCTGGGAGAGGGTCCCCAAGCAGCGTGGCTAGTGCAGTCCACCCCTGGGACCCCCTGCTTGGTGTGTTTGACCCCGGCCCTGAGGGCTGTGAGGGCTCAGCACGCACCGTCCTGCAGCACTGCTAGCCCTGCTCAGCCGGGGGGATCTTCCAGCAAATTGGGGTGCAGAGGCACACAGGTCCCTTTGCACCCCGGCGGGACATGGTGAGGACGTGGTGCTGGCGATGCCGCTTGGCTCGAGGGCTGGTGATGGCTGGGGACAAGCTCTTCGCCCTCTTATCAGTGTGGGCACCCAGGGTCCTGGTGCCGCTGCCTCGCTGGAGCACGGGGTTTACAGCCCCCCGGGGATGTGTCCCCCAGGACAAGCCGGCCAGGAGCTATTCCTGGGTCTGACGCAGGCGGCCGCACTCTGCAGATGGGGGCTCCAACGGTGCCTGCGAGCCCTCAGGAAGGAAACGCCGCTTCCTGCCGTGGGTGGTGGGGACGGAGTGAGCTGGGGTGGGGGGCACTCCCGTGGGCATGCAGCCCCTCTGGTGTGGCACCCCACTACCCCCACCCTGCACCCACCCACCTGCCCATGTGCTGTGGGGCCACCCGGGAGCCACGGGTCCCACTCAAAGTCTCACCAAGCACCAGGAGCTTTTGCAAAGCCTGTAAGTAGGAAAACGATGAAGCTGGAGAGGTTTTGGTGGCTCCTGCCCTTACATCCCTCATTCTGCTGCCTGCCAAAATCCTTCCCAAGAGCTTTCCAACACGGCTGCATCCTGACCCAGAACAGGGAGCGCTGAGCCCCAAGGGGTGGCTGGCACAGTCAGCCCAGCTAGGACCACAAGGAGCCATGGCAGGGGTGGCAGGGGGATACAGCTGTGATGACAAGTACCAGTGATCTGCAGCACCCACGGGCTGCAGCACTCATAAGCTGCAGCACCTGCAGCACCCTCAGCACCCATCCCCTCCGAGGAGACAGTGCCCGGTGCAAAGGGGCCGGGATCAGGCCCAGGTTGCAAACCTGCAAACCTGGCTGCAGCACTGCTGCTCGGGTGGGCATGAAACCCCCGTGCACCCGACTCTGCCTCTGGCAGCCTGGAGCAGGCAGAGAGCCAGAGCGGGCAGCTGGTATGGCGATGCTGAGCGCTTGGGTGCTGGAGGCAGACCCCTGCCCATGCCACCCCGCTGCCAGTCCCCCCCGCCACCCCGCACCCTACCTTCAGCNGTAACGCCGTCGGCCGCCCCCTTCCAGTGCCCGGCGCTGGGCTCCAGCTGCGCACAGCGCCGTCGTGGCGCAGGTCAGGGCCATGAGGCTAAGGCTGAGCACCCGCATGACGCAGGGGAACCTGGGGTGCTGGGGGGGGTGGCGAGAGCAGGGTGCTGCGACCAGGGATGCGCTGGAACTTCCCGGGCAGCCGTGACGCCGCTCTTTGCCGGGATGGGTCAGTGGGCGCTCGCCGCCAAGTCGAAATGCTGCAATTTCGGCATTTCCTCCCTCTGAGCCGGCTCCGGCCGTCCCGGCCTTTTATCGCCAGGCGGCTGCAGCCCTCGCAGGGGGAGAGGGGAAAAAGAAAAAAGAAAAACAAAGGAAAAAATCTGTTTAAAAACAATACTTCTATCTTTTTTCTCTCCTCCTAGCCCACAGCGGGGAGATCAAGTTTCACACGTGATCTATAAATGTCTCGCACACACACACTCGCACATACAGCCCCTGTCCCTCCCCCAGCTACATGCACCCGCCGGCCCCCCAGCCGTTCTCTGCGCAGCTCATTGCACCTCCCAGAGCGGGCAGCGCCGCAGCAGCACCTCCAGCCAGCGGGGCTGAGCCGCCCGTGCCAGCACTGAACCCTCCCGCCCTCTGGCCCCAGCACCCAGCGAGTCCCCCCTGATCAGCACCCACTGCGACCCACTGCCCCCAGGACAGCCCCATCCCGAGGAGCAGAGCTCCCTCCCCGCGTCCCAGCTATTTATAACGCTGGAGGGAGCCAGGCCTGAATTTGGCTGCTCTGGCCGCCGGATGAGCCCGTGGGGACCGGGATGGGGGCTATGTCCCAGGCGGAGCTTGGCAGGACCCGGCCAGACCCTGCACAGGGCTCGGGGAGCCCAGATCCCAGACGAGGGGTCCGCCAGGGGCTGGGACGGCTGCGTGTGATGGACACCCACCAGAGCCAGGGGTCACTGCGGCTGCCAGCCTACATGCTGGGTTAGTTCTAGGCTGGTTCCCCCAGGAGGGGACAATCACAGTGGTGGGGACAGGCTGGCACGGAAGAGTGGGCTTCCCCGGGCATGGGGATGCTCACATATCTCAGGAGAGGGTGATTTTCTCCCAGCATGGGGGGCGTGTGTCCCCGCACGCCGGGCTGCTCACACAGCTGTGGGGCCAGGGAAGGGACCCCACTGCCATCCCGGTCACTGCGGGATGACCAGGGATGCTGTGTGCACTGGTGCTGGAGCAGCTGGCAGGAGCACTGTCTGCAGCACGGAGCAGTGCTGCCCAGTGAGTGGGGTGCTCCATCCCTCCGAGGGAAATGTCGGAGCTGCCATGGGGCCAGCATGCTGCAGTTGTGCTTTCCCAGTAACCGGATTATACGGCTGGGCCCAGCCGTCGCTGTGAGGGGGGCCCCGTGAGACTTGGTGCTCTCACTGCAATTAGCAACTGGCTGGCCGAGCCCCTCGGTGCTTCCCAGCGGCAGAGCTGAGCCCGGGATACCTGCGGGGCAGCAGTCCTGGTGATGCTGGTTGCCACTTGCTCCAGCCGCTGGCTCGGGCACTGAGCGATACTGGTCATGCTTTAAATAAAACCTTTAAAAGAAAATCTTTCCCCACACCCCCCACGTGCCTGGGGGCCGGGGTAGGGTCCCCTGACTGGGAGTCATGCTGCGGGGCATGGGATGCAAGGGTCCAATGCAAGTGGCTGCCTTTCCCCTCCGCTTCAGGGTCTGGGTCTGGCCGTGTGCTGGAGGGGTTCATGGGGGCCCAGCTGCTCCCACACCCCAGGCAGTGCTGTGAGCCGGCGCAGAGCCGAGCTGCTGTGTCCACTCCCTGTTCCCACCACAGCGGGGCTGGGGGATGCAGGGGTAACGCCATGGCCACAGCTAGCATCCCCATCCCCCTCCAGCAGCGCCTTGTGGAAATGAGGAAAACAGGGAAGCGAGAAGGATGCCGGAGGTTTAATACATTTATTTGACATTAAGCAAACGGAGGAGCTGCTACAGCAGCTTCGTGCTGCCTCCTGGGGCCGGCTCGATGCTGACACCCAGCGCTCTCACCCTGAAGGGTCTGTGCTGCCCTCGTGGCCTGACACCCCACTGCCAGACCCGGCCTCCCCCTGCCCGGCTCTCACCCTGGGAAACCCCCAAATACAGAGATGCCTGCAGCTGGGGCAGCAATTTGAGCAAAATACATCTTAAATATGCTGATATAGCCCTCCGTGCCTCACGGACGTACACCGTTTATTTCTGCAGGTGATGCGAGCGTGGCAGGATAGACTGGCACGGCTGGGCTCAGCACCCCCAGGTCGTGCCCGAGGTGATGGCTGGGAGGGGGCTGTGGTGGCTGCTCCCAGCACATCCCGGCCGGGGGATGCAGGAGGCAGCAGCATCCCCTGCCCGGGCTTGCTCCGGCAGCTGCAGTGGCATGGTGTGCGCCCCTGTCCTGGACCAAACATGGCCACGGCCACCCCAAATTCCTGTGCCCACATCCAGCTGGGGGAGCTGGGGAGAGAAGCTCCTCTAGCTGTTCCGTGAGCCTGAGGATGGCAGGATTTGGCCCATGGTTGTTGTGCTGGTGGGAATGCTGAGCACTCGGCTGGCATGGTCCCCAGCAGGGTTCCCAGCCTGGGGGTCCCGCTGCCCTCCAAGCCTGAGGACGGTAGGATTTGGCCCACGGTTGTGCCATTGGGGATGCTGAGCACCAGGTTGGGCTGCCATGAGCGATGGCATGGTCCCCAGCGGGGTCCCAACCCTGGGCATCCTGCCACCCTCCATGCCGGTGGCTGAGGATGGGGGACCTATCTGGCACCTGGAGCAGCTCGGTGGTGCGCTGTGCACCCCTGTGCAGTTGGGACCCCGTGGGGACAGGGCATCTCCCAGCCCTGGGGATGGTACCCAGGCAGGCATCATCTTCATCAGTGGGGTCCAACACCGGGACCAACCCCATCCCACCCGGCTGGAGCAAGGGAAGGGATGGAGCAGGCTGGGGGAGAGTGAAAAACAGAAAAATAAAGGAGCCACCCCCTCCCCGAGCCCCAGGGCTTTGCTTTGGACACTGCAAATTAGATTTTCTGAAAAGGAAATGTTTTACAGGCCATAAATTGTCTCAAAAGAAAATGGGAGGGGGGGGAGAAAATTGTGCAATTTTTTTGTGCATGGAAAAACAGGGGTGACACGGCTGGGGCAGCACGGCGGGAGCTGGTTGGGAGCTCTCCGTGCCACCAGCACAGAGAGCTCCTGACCGGCTCCTGCCACGCTGCCCCGGCTCCGTGCCGGTGCTGCTAGGTACCCGTGTGCGGTTCTGTCTTCGGCTTCTTCTGTCGCTTTTTGCCTTTATTTTTGGGTTCGGTTTTCTCTGGAAGAGAAAAAGGAGGAGAAAAGGAGGGCTTGCTTGCCAGCCGGGCAGCAGGATCTGGCCTGAGCCCCATCCACGGGATGCAGACCCCGCATCGTCCCCCGGGTGTTAGCACAGGACCCTCTTCCTGATTTGGGAGACCCCAGAGCCCCCCTCCAGGTCACCAAACAGCAGAATGGGTCTGCAGGGGGTCTGGGTGTGCCAGTGGCATGGGCAGAGGGACACCGATGCATTGCCCCCCCCCCGGCTCCCATGGCCAGACCCTAAATCCTGATACCCCCCAAAATCTCCAGGAATGGGCTGGGGCCAGCTCAACCAAACTGCGGGGCTGCCCGGAGAGACCCCAACTTCTCTCTGAGCAGAGACTGGGGATGCACCAACGCCCGAATTGCTGCCATGGCCATGCCCGGCTCCACCGCGGTGCAGGGCTGTGCCTCCTCTCTGGAGAAGATGGTGCTGCCCACGACCGTGGGCTTTCACAGGACCCAGCCGGCCCCCAGGAGGGTTTGGGCATGGTGGGAAGCGGGCTGGCCTCAGGGTGCATCCGTGCATAGGTGCTAATGATCTCCCTGGGGATGCCCTCACCACAGGGAAGCTCCCTGTCCAGGCGGCACAACCCGCGTGCTGGCGGAGCCCACCCGCGTCCCGGTAAGGCCGACCCGCTGACAGCCTGCCAGGGACTCAGTGCTACACGGTCAGGCGGTTGGGACCCAAACCTCTGCACATCTCGAGGTGCCGCCCCAAGCACCCTCCAGCTCCTGGCTCTGCTGGCCGAGGGGTTGGTGCCAAGACACCAAACAGGGATGCAACATAAGACCCGCTGTGCCGCAGGATCCGACTGGGAGGGGAGCCCATGGTGGCGAGCAGGACAGCTGCCCAAAAACCTGGCGGCCTCACCTATGCTTCTACTCCTGTGCCCACCACGTGCTCTCCTGACCCCAAGCCGGGTGACACAGGGGGGTCTGGTGCCGCTCTCCCTGCACAGCCCCCGTGCGAGGGGCATGGGGACTGCGACCGGCCGGTGCTGCGTGTGCCAGTGCTGTTGTGCCTGATCCTTTCCAAGGGCTCCAGCTCTTTTCCTGCCTGGCTCTGTTTTTCAGCTCTGATCTCCCAGACAGTTGCCACCCACAAAGGAGAGGGCACAGCACGAACATCAAGCATCTGGAGAGCGCGGCAGACATACAAGGCAGATTTACAGCAGCGTAAGGGGTTTTGTGCCCTGGCCAAGCGCAGATGCTTCTCCATTCGAGCTGCCCAGGGATTGCTCAGAAGTGGTGGCACAAATCTCTCATCACACGGTTGGGTCCCGCTGCCTTCCCCAGCTCGCCCGGGCTGGGGGTGTCTCGTCTGCATCAAGTGAACTCGCCGTCCTCCTCCAGCATCTGGATCCCATAACCCAGCACTTGGCCGGGCGGGCAGGAGCCTGGGAGCGAGGGCAAATGCACGCTCCGCCACGGCAGGGACGCCGAGCAGCCTGCCCGGGAGCCGGCAGCAAGGCCGAGCTGCCAGACACGGAGGGCCTGCCCTCTCCTGCCCACCTGGCCGGGGCAGCAAGCAGCAGGGGCTGCTCATGGGGCACTAAAGGGATTTCCCTCTGCCTTCTCAGGGCCAGAGTTGGCTCTGGAGCTGATCCCAGCTAGCAGCCTCGAGTAAGGAGCCCTGCCATTCCCTGAGCCCATCACCGTGGCCTCAGGGCTCCCGATGTGCAGGAGCGGATGGCCGGGCAGAGCCAGGAAGCCAAGCGCTTTGCCAGGGTGCCGTTGCCTTCCCAGTCACCCCACGAGATGGGGTGCCTCCAAAGTGCTGGCACCGTGGTCCCTGCTGCCAGGACCCGCTGTGTGCCAGGCCTGGCACCGTGCCGCGGGACACCGTGCTCTGGAGCAGCCTGTCCTCCCACGCCAAATTTGCCACATCAAACTGTCACCAGCTCTCTGGGTCCAGAGCCGGCGCAGCCCGGTGGGGAGGGGAAGATCTCTGAAATCGATGCCACCTGGCGCCCCGAAGCTGTGAGTCGGGGCCCAGGCTGGGATGGAAATCAGCTCTTCCATGCTGTCAGCAGGAAAATATTATTTACGTTTGATGGTGCTGAGATGAAGCCGCTCTCCTGGCTCCACAGCCCCAGCCCCAGCATGCATGCCTTCTGTTATTGCCCCCCTTTCTCCATCCTTTTTCTCTTCCCCCCTTTGCAGTCCTTTCCTCCACCGCCCTTGGCCCCCGCCGTGCTGGCGGTGCCGGCCGGCACGTCCCATGGCACACAGTGAGCCTGCAGCTCCGAACTGCAAACCTCTGCACTGCTGGGGCCGGCGGCTCAGGCCCTACAGATCAGTATCTCATGCAATCCCCCTTTCTGCCACTTATTAAGCGGAGATTTATTAGAACAGCTTCAGTCCAGCTGGCTGCATCCAAAAATGACGTCAGCCGCCTCCTGGTTCCCATTGCCAGCCCCGCGCCTGGACTGCCTGGCCGGACCCCGTCCCAGGTCTGGGCGTTGTGAGAGGTGGCAGGGAGCCCCGCGCCTGGGAGCCCCCAGTCTGGGGACACAGTGCTGCCACGGTGGGAGGAGGCTCAGGAGCAGGGGCAAACATCTGGCCGGACAAGCCATGGAGGAGGACTCTGCCCTGGGGGTGTCTCCCAAAGCTCTGGCAATCAGGAATCCCCTGGGTGATGCCCTCCAGCTCCACGAGCACTGATGGTCTTTTGGGGCCTCACAGGTTTTTGCAGGAACCTCCCCTGCAGGTCTCAACCCTTGTTATTCACAACTGGGAGGCAGAAAGCCCCGGCCATGCCTTCCCCTTTGCAAGCGTGGCAGGACAGGAGCCGGAGCTCAGCAGCCTCATCCCGCCACGGTGGCTCACGCCAGCACCCGTCCCAGCCCAGCGGTGGAAGGGGACGCCGGCCGGTCCCAGGCAGTCTCAGGGGCTGCCGGGTGGGAGCAGCCAGCCTGGCACGCTGCCTGCCCGGGTCCCCGCCAGCCCTGAAGCCAGCGCCAGCGCCAGCGCTGGAGCTGCTCAGCATATGTGCCTGAGACGGCGGCTTTCTCCAGAACTGCACAGTTACAGCCACTGGCCTCAAAATGCTTGGGAGATGACAGGCAGGCTCGCTGGCCACTGCTGGACTGCTGCCACTGCCCCCCTCCCACGGCGCACCCTAGGGCTTGCTTTGGAGGGGCATGAAGCCACCCCCGGGGCCAGGGGGTGGCAGGCGGTGCGGTGCTCACCTCCCGGGCAGTGCTTCCTCATGCGGCACTTCCTCGTCTCCAGCAGCTCGGGGCAGGCAGCCCCCTCCTCCCGGGCAGGCCCCAGCACCTCCCGGACCCGTGTCTCCACACCCCACTTGCAGCCGCAGGTCCGGCCCTCGTGGGTGCAGGTGCTCCACTGGCTCCAGGGCCCCAGCTCGCACGTCTCTGCAGGGGACAGGGGTGCAGCGGGGGGACGGTGACCATGCAGCACCAGGCATGTCCCCAGGGACCACGGGCATTGGGTGCAGGTGCTGCTTACCTTGGCACTCGCGAGTGCCGGGCTGCGCCGTGGTGCTGGGGGGGCACTGCCGAAAGCACTGGCCCTTGTGCAAGTAAAACTTGTCTTTGCACTTCATGCAGAAGTCTCTGCTGAAGCAGCTCTCGCAGCTGGGTGACCTGCACTCTGCCGGGAAGGAGGGCTGGTCAGCCGGGTGAGCCCAAGGGATGGCACGCGGCGAGCCCGGAGCCAGCAGCCCCAATACCCGCTGGGGACCCAAAGCCCTTTGCAAACCTGTGGGGTCCAGGCTGCAGCTCTGGGCAGGGGAAAAGGGGAGGAAGCCCCACAGCCCGGCTACCCCTGGCTCTTGCTGCTGCCACTGGCTCCATGCCGCCGGGGATGCTGCGGGAAATGCAGCCATCGCCCTTCTCGCAGTGCTGGGACCCACAGGGCGGCAAGGGGAGGCGGGGGCACTGGGAGGAGCAGGGGGGCCCCGGCTGGCGTGGGACGTACTTGTGCATCTGTTGACCTCCAGACCCCGCACGCCGAAGTAGCCGGGGGGGCAGGTGTGGACGCACATCCCATACTGGCGGATGCCGTCCCTCCAGATGAGCAGGAAAAGCCGGTGGTGGCAGGTGATGCAGCCGTTGTCCTCCGAGCACAGGACGCAGCCCGTGCAGTTCTCCAGCAGGCCGGTGCTCGCTGCAGGGACAAACAACGGAGAGGAGCTGCGGCACAGCTACGGCACACATGCACGGCATGGCCGAGGCTCTGGGGAGGGTCCCGGCCCTGTGGCAACCCCTCTCCAACCCATGGGGGTGACAACACTGTCCCATCTCCCTGCAGACGCCTCCCCACCTCCCTCTGCTCCCCAGATCCCCCCCTCTCCCCAGGCTGGCAGATCAGGGATGCACAGAGCCATCGCTCGCCGCTGCACTCAGCTTGGGCATCACTGCCTCCATTACCCCAAGGTCCAGGGCTGAGGGTTCACCCCGCACCTAGCTCAGCCCAAGGGTGCCAGCCTGAGCCCTGTCCCTACGCCAGCCATGCACAACCCGTGGGAAGCATCCTAATGCGAGCTAAACAACGGCTCAGTCAGCGGGTAGAAATATGCTCTGACCTGCATTAATTAGCTGATGCCTGTTAAGTGTCAGGGGACAAAGAGCATTTTGGAAACACTCAAGAGGAGCCAAGATAAGGATCTGTCTGGTTGCTCAAGAGCCTCCGCCGCCTCCCTGGCTGCCTTTGCAGTGCTCCCGACCAGGGTGACGGTGGCCAGCCCCAAGGTGGGCTCTGCTCCCAGGGATAAGGACGGGGTGCCAGCCCCCGTCAGCCTGCAGCCCCCAGTGGGGCCCATGGAGACCCTGCCAACCGCTGCTCCTCCCTGAGCTGGCTCCCTGTGCCCACAGAAATGCAGCCCAGAGAGATGCTCCTGGCACAGGGGCACTTCGGGAGCTGGGTAGCTGAGGCCCGAGCACTGGGAGCTACCTGTGCTGGGTGTCTTTTCGCACCCCCAGGCTGGCTGGGCATCTCTGTAAGGGGCCACCAAGCTCCTGCGCGCAGGCAGCCGATGCCTCTGCTGTGCCCAGCTGAGTTGGGAAGTGTTTGCTTGGCTCTGGGACTGCGGGCTCCCCTGGGTGCTCCTGAGCAAAGGCTCATGTTGTGCAGCGGCGACAGTGCCAGCAGCGTCAGTGCTGCATGCTCAGGCCCCGGGCTCCATCTGCCAACAGATCTTAGAGTATTAAGATGTTTTTTTGCGAAGGCCTAAGGAGGCGGCTGCCCTGGACAGAGCAGAGCCCAGTGCCTGCGGCTGGGACAGGCGGGGGCTGATGCGGACCCCCAGGTCCAGGCCGTGGCAGGCGCTGGGAGGGACCTGCCCTGGAGCAGCTCCAGTCCCCACAGAGCCAAGCGGGCGAGGGCAAGCCAAACGAGCCGCTGTGCCGGGTGCTGCCCAGCGCAGACACAGGTTTCAGCCCCAGGAGTGATCCCTGGCACTGATCCTCCCTGACCCCCAGGAGCTGACAGCAGAAGGGCCCCACGGCTGCGGTGGCTGGGGCAGAGGGGCTGATGGAAAGCAGAGACTGGTGCTGGGGAAGCTGGGGGAGATGCTGGCAGATGATGCCTTGCAGCCCTGTGTGCTGGTCCCCGGCACAACCTTCTCTGGTGCAAGCTGGTCCCTGGTGCAGCGGTGCCATGTAGCTGCCCCCAAGCTGGTTCGTCCCAGTCCCCTCACCAGGGCACAGCGGTTTGGATGGCAGTGTGGTGCGGCAGGGCCGGGAGGCTTTGTTAGGGCTGCATCTGCTGGGAGCGCGCTAACGAAGCACCTTGGATCCATTAAGTTGTTATGGTCTCCGTTACATATTTACCAAACACTGACAACATTTGTGTTCCTGGCTGCAGCTGGAGCAGCTTCCCTGGAGACCCAGGGATTTACGAGCCTCTTTCCCTTCCCTAATTCTTTTTGATGATTTTTTTTTTTTTGCCGCTCTCCCTCCAACCCCCATCTGGGGCACGGAAGGTGGGGAGCCCTGCGCAGGCTCCGGGGCCTTGTTCCCGTCACTGGCTTTAAAAATAGCCCCGTGGTGCGGAGCTGGGGGAAGGCTTGGCTGGCCGGGTCCTGCTCTGTGGGGCTGCCGGCACGGCAGGGCTGCCGGCACGCGCCTCTGCCTCCGGGAGCAATGCCGGGGAGCTGCTGCAAAGCCGGCAGAGAGCTGTGCCGTACAACGGGACGTGGCTTACACTGAAACCGTGGGACCAGGTAAATTAGGGACACCTGGTGGATTTGCCTCCCCCTGCCTGGCAGCGATTGCAGACCCGGAGTGCAGGGCTGAGCTGAGACGGGGGGCACACGGGATACTGGGGTGACCAGGTGGGTGCTCCCTGCCTGGGCTGTGCTGGACATCAATGCAGCATCACCCATCGCTGCCCTCCCTGAGCACAGCTCTGCTGCCGTGGGCTCTGCGGGCATCAGGAGGCTTCTGGGCACTGGGCTGCCCAGACCATCCCTCTGCGGCAGCAGGGCATGGCTGTAGGCAGCTCCCGGTGGCAGTGGGCAGCTGTGGGGTGCTGCAGCATCCCTCTCAGCTCCCGGCCCCCGGAGACCTTGCTGGCCTTCTGCACTGGTTATACAGGGAGAGACAACATGTTCAATGCAGTGAGCCGAGACCAGACCCCTGGGTGCTGCCAGGAGCTGAGGCCCCCATTCATCCCATAGCATCAGGCTGCTCGGCATCAAGCGCCGGCAGCTGGAGTGCTGGCCCCGTGGCACCCCGAGTCCCTCTCGGTGCCAGGCCATTTACAATCAGAGGTGTTTCAGGTGCCAGCCTGGCCACCCGCATAATCACACGTGCCCGCTGACTCCGCACATCTTAACATGCAATAGCCGCAGGGAGAGCTGTCCGGGCTCCAGCCCCGACCCCCGAGACCCCCAGTCCTGCCAGGTCCTGTCCCTACCCAAGCACACACCATTTCCAAAACCAACCTGCTCCTGGCGCAGAGCCGCGCGTCAGCCCTGGCCCCGCTCCCCATGGCCGCGTGGCACTGCGCGGCACTGCCTGGCAAGGGGACAAAAGCCGGTGCCCAACGGAGGGGTGCACGTACCTCGGCACAGCCCTGGTGCATGCCCTGCCCTGTGCCCTGGCACCAGGCAGCGGCTTGGCTGGTGCCTCTGCTTGGGGAAAGGACAGGGCAGGGGGACAGCCAGTGCCTGCAGGGGCTCTGAGCATCCTTCCAGGAGGTTTTACTCCCCACACTCTTAATGTGTTAAGCAGAGAAGGGAAATATCGGAAAATCAGCCCGTTCTGCACTATCCCCACTGTGCCTGGCTCTCCTGGGGTTTGCAAAGCCGGCCCCCGTGCCAGCCAGCGTCCCCCTGTCCCCTGCCAGTCCCGAGGGCAGGGCTGGCATCGGGCAGGCAATGCCATGGGCATTGCCTTCTCCACACACCTACCCTGAGCCACCCCCGTGCCATGCACTGAGGGGAACGCAGCTGGTCTCCAACAGGGCCCGAGGGACCGGGTGAGGAGGATGCTGGTTCCCGGCTCCTTCCAGCCCCGGGCATAGATCAGCCCTGTTTCACACCTCCTGCCCACTCCATCCGAGCAGTGCTGGCAGCTCCGGTGCTGGCAGGGGAGGCAGGGGCCACGTCCCAGAGCCGCCCCGCAGTACCTGAGTGGGACAAGCTGGCCGCGCGCACCATACCTTGCTTCTTCCATCGGTTCTGCGTGAGCATTTCCATGGAGCTGATGAATAACAGCAACATGAGTATTATCCACAGCATCTGGGCAGGAGTAATTTCGGGCAGGGAAGAAATCAAATCATCCAAGCGGCTGGTGGGCTTGTCTCCTGCCAGAGCCAGCCAAGGGGTGGTGGGAGGGAGGAGAGCAGCTCTGGGCTCACACCATCCCACCCCGGAGCTGCCGCAGGCACGCAGCCGCGCTTTAAGGTGGCATGAGCCGGCGAGCCCCGGGGAGGCAGGGGCTGTCAGGCCAGGGGAGCGCTCATGGTGGCGGGGAAGTGCCGGCTGCTCTGGGGAGCTCTGCCTTTATAGCCAGTGCCAGCCCCCTCTACTCACCCCCCCCCTTCAAAATAATAATAATAAAAGCAGCAACAAAGCGAGTCGCAAACAAATTGGCTGGAGCCCCCCCCGCCGGAGTGCTCCAGCCGCCACCTCGGCTGGGAACCGTCCCGTTGTCCCACCGCGGTCCGACTGTCCCGCTGCCATCCCAGCGCCGGGGTCACGGCGAAGCCCCCTGCGATTTGGGGGGAGGTGGAGCCAGGCGGGTGANCAGGCCGGCTGGCTGGGAGCCGTGGTGGGTCTCCGGCAGCTCCAGCAGCGGCTGCAGATCTGCCTTTGCTGTCCCCAGGATTGCAGCTGACTCTGATTTTCCGAGCGCCTCGTAACTCACCTCCCTCTGAGCTGCCGGAGCTGCGCTGAGCTGAGATGAGCTGAGCTGAGCTGAGCTGTGCTGTGTTGAGCCGAGCTGAGCCCAGCTGAGGTGTGCCAATCCGAGCCGAGCTGTGCTGAGCTGAGCTGAGCTGAGCTGTGCCGAGCCAAGCTGAGTTGTGCCGAGCTGAGCCGTGCCTTGCTAAGCTGAGCTGCGCTGAGCCAAGCTGAGCTGAGCCGAGCCGAGCTGAGCTGCACTGAGCTGTTCCTGGCTCCCATGCAGCTGCCCACACCCCTTGCCCCATGCACTGCTCCCCAAAACGCACCCTGGGGGCTCTCGGTGTGCCCGGAGGGGGGTGCAGGACAGGAGGGGGACTGGGCTCAGCTGAGAAGCCTTGCTCCCCAGGTCCCTGCAGGTGAGCCACGGCTGCCAGCACTGCGGGTCCCTGTCCCAGGAGCTCCATGTGCTCACCCCACCGTCTGGCACATGCTGGCCCCATGCCAGGAGCCATGCCCCGGAGCAGCCTGGTCACCTCCGTGACCAGGGCTCCAGGGCCACTGGCCACCAGTGACAGCCCCAACAACACCTCTCAGCAGCGCACCCACGCCCCAGCATCAGCAAGTGCAAACCAGCACGTTATGCCCCGGCCTCCCCCCGAAGAGGGCGCAGAGGTGGCTTCTTGGGCACACAGGGCCCCCTGCCCCCTGAGCACCCCGGGACAGATGCTGATCCGCCTGCCCGTCCCACACGCCAGACAGCTGCGGGGCAAGGGAAGTAAAAGGGCCAAGAATTGGCTCCCATCTTTTGGGGGAAAACCAGCATTCCTTGAGCTGTGCTCAGGTGGCTCTGCCAGCACACTGCGTCCCTGCTCGCTCCACAAAGGGGTTTGGGTTTGGACCTCAGTCGACCTCGGTCCTGAGGGCTTCCAGTTGACCAAGGGAGAGTTTTTGGCTGCTTCACTCTTGCAGGGTGCACTGATTTTACTGGGATTTGGTCTTGCAGGCAAGGCTGAGGCCAGCCAGAGCACTCTCATTCCCACCTGGGATGCTCTGGGTCTGCTTTACCTGGTAGGGACAAATGGGTTGAGGGACCGCTGAGCACCAGCAAACTCATTGCACTGGGGAGGGCCGCCCGCAGGGCTGCAGTGGATGTGTCTATCAGTGTCCTGGGGCATCCAGCTGTGCCCAGGGAAAGCACATTGGTGTTACTCTCCTCTCTACCCCCATGAATTTCTCCCTCCGGCTCCCCGTCTCCTTCCCAGCCTCCCTGAACGTTTCTCCCCGCTGCTCCCATCCGGCACCACAGCGTTTCACTCCCAAAGAGTTAATGATTCAGACAACAAAGGAGCCATTTCAAACCCCTTGGGCCTTGCCATAGGAAACCAGGAGTAATAACGGTTGGGATCGCTTTAGGTTTTTTCCTAATGCCAATGTGAAATAAATTGAAAAATTACCCATAAAATGCAGGTTTTCAGCACCTGGCTCAGCCTTACTTTCCGTAAACAACCAAGCTCACAACATGGCATCCCCATCGTGGATCTGCATGGGCTGGGGAGGCCCGTGTGGGCATGGGCATGGTGGCACTATCTTGGCATGGGAGCTGAGAACAATATGGATATGGGAATGATGGTGGAGATACTTGGGTATCTCCGAAGCACGGCTGCAGGCGGCTGCACCAGTGCTGATGGGCACTGCTGGTGATGGATGGCCGTGGCTGCGGGTGCCAGGCTGGGCTGGCACCCTGGCAGGGCTCATGGCAGCTCCTTGCCCTACGGCGGGGCCAGCCCAGTTCCCCAGGAGCTGATTGGGAATTTTCATTGTCCGGACCTGGAAGGAAAACGCTGTGCAAGGGCCAGGGAAGTGCCTCATCCCCGGTCATGCTCTTCAGCTGCTGGCACGAGTGAGTGGATGTCAGAGTGAGTCTGCCAGGGTGAGCCCCCTCACAGGAGGAGCGCACTAATTAGGTGGCTCTAATTAGCACCAGGTCCTCGGGGACTGCACGTGGCAATTTGCTCAGCTCATCACTGGGCTGTGCAATAGCATGGAGGCTTTGCCAAGGCCAGCCAAGCTGCTGGTCCCAGGTCCCCGCCGGTGTGTGCTGGGTGTCCCCGAGGGAGCAGAGAAATCCTCCCATTTGCCTTAATTTGGCTATTTATGACTACTCCTCTGACAATTGCAGTGGGAAGGGTTGATGTGTTGTCCGCTGATTAATCAGGTGGCTGTTACCCCTCTGTTGTGCCTGGAGGCATTTTGGGGGGCTGCGGGGGACGGGGAGCCCGGCTGGCGGTGCTGGGGCGGCAACCATGGTGACTCATGGGTGATGCCGGGGAGAAGCAAAGCTGATCCTGTGGGCGCCGCTGGCAGCTCCCGGCTCCCTCACGCAGCCCCGCTCCACGCCAGCGCAGAGGGAATGAAATGTTCCTCCTCCGTCTTCCAAAGGGAGAAAGTGTCCAGGAAGATAATTTGGAAAGTTTGTTTGACACTTGAGCACGCTTTCATCTTTGGAAAAATCTTGGTGACCCTCCAAGGCAGCACCGCCTGCTTCCCGGCACGGCTGGTGCCCTGGGGCACGCGCCTGTGGCACCACCCCAGGGGCCGTTTTTGGGGTGCCCAGGGCTCCGGAGGGTATAGTGTGGTCCCTCTGGGGCTGCAGGTCAGCCAGGGATGCTGGCACAAGGGATGCTGGCACAAAGGATGCTGGCACAGGGATGCAAGCGCCAGGGATGCTGGCACCAGGGATGCTGGCACAGGGATGCTCCTGGCCAAGGCAGCAAAGTGAAAATGAAACGACTGGAGCTGGCTGGCAGCGGGGGGAAGGAGACAGCAAGGGGCAGCAGAACGGAAGGAGCCCCCGGACGAAGGCAGGGTTTTCTCCCCAGGTGCAATGAGCTTCCCGCAGCCGCGAGGGCTGGAGCGGCCGCCAGGAGGGATATCTTCTCCAGAGCAGGGGCCCTCGTGCATCCCAGGCGATGAATGTGGGTTTGATCAGGGGAGGGTTTGAGCGGATGGTAGTGGATAAGGAAGAAAAATATTTGGCATTCCTCTCCCATCATAACAAGCCCAGATGCTTGGACGGTGGCAGCCCACTTCCCACAGGAATGGAAAGTCACAGCCGCTCCCTGCGCCAGCTCGGCAGAGGCCCTTTCCCCCGCGCTTATGAAATGCCGGCTCCACCTAAGGCCACACCGCGGCCGTCGCCAGGCATCCCGTGGCATGGCCGCCTCTGTCACCCAGGTCCCCAGTGGTGGCACTGCCTGTGACACCCGCTCCGGGGGAGACATAGCTCAGAGCTCAGCAGATGCACAGGGAAACCTGCTGGGAAAGGCCAAACTGGAGATTTACTGCCTGTGCAGGAGTCTGATGTGGCTGGGCACTCCTCCCTGTGCCGGCATATTGGGAACACCTGGGCCAGCATAGCCCCGCAAGGGAGGAGAGCTCTGGTGAGGCCGGTGCCGAGAGGAGCCGTAATGGGAAGCAGCTCCCGCTTGGCTGGAGCTGGTGGGAGCAGCTGGGCTCTGTGAAGCAGGAGGCAGCTCCAGCCTGCCTGGTAGCCCCTTTTGCCGCCTCCCGTGCCGGCACACAGAGCCGGTGAGGTGCCTCGGTGTCGGGATGCTGTCGGCTCTCCCAGGCAGGGAGGATGGTGTGAAGATGGCTGACTTCAGCACTGGCGTCAGCCAAGCGCGCCGAGCAGCCTGCAGCATACTCGTGGCATGCTTGCTCTCCTCCTCCTCCTGCCACGCTCCAGCTGGTCCTGGGTCTGTGCCACCCACCGGTCCCACTGCTCTCGGGGGGATGCAGCACCCCGGGAGGTTTAAGGTTTGCTTTAAATCAAATCCTTCATCCTGGAGAGAGCACTGGAGCTCCTGCTCCCTTCCCGCCAGCACGGCTCCTCCAGCTCAGCTCCAGCCCCGGCCACCGGTGTGGCTGCACAGCCTCCGAGCGCTCCGGCTGCCAAAACAGAAGCAAATCCCAAAGACAGAATTGGTGTCGAGCGGCGCCGAAGGCCGAGGGGCAGCGGGAGGAGGAGAGGGAGCCGGGAGGAGGAAAGGGAAGGCAAGTGGCGAGGTGGGAGGGAAGGTTTGGTGTTGAAACCGAATTCCTCGTCCGTGCCAGCGGAACAGATTTCCAGTGTTTATTTTATCTCTTTAGTTGAGCCCCTTTGAGGCAGAATATATTAAATGGCTTGACTTTATATAATGGAAATAATTAAAACAATACTCCTGCTTCCCAGCCGCAATTTGTCGTGATTTCAGCCGAGAGTGGCCAGCCTCCTCTAGGTGGTGGGGACAGGCGCCGCCGTCGGCGCTTGTTCGCTGGTTATTGTTGACACATGTCAGCGTTGCCTTCCAATTTCCGTACAGCTGTCAGAGTGGGAAAAACACCACGGTGGCTTGTGCAGGATGGGCTTGGCGCCGGCCAGCACCGATGAGCTCGCCAACGGGCTGCGGGAAGGGCATCGCCCCGGCACTGGGGCTCATCTGCTGCGACGGGTCTGGTGGTTGTGGCTGAGCCGGGATTTCTTGGGGAGAGGTGGCATTTGGGCAGCACTCGCAGGTATCCAGGAGATGGGGATGGTGGAACGGGGCGAGCCCTGGGAGGAAGGAGGATGCGCTCACTCACTGCATGAACCATCGTGCTTAGACCTCGGTACTCACCAAAGAAGGCGAAAGAAGGAGATGGACGTGAAGGTTGGGTGTTGTTGAAGGTTTTATTCAACTCCTCCACAGCAGCAGGCGGGCATCGGGGCAGGGTCTCTGCAGAAAGCCCCCCCAGTCCCAGCATCCCTGCAGGCAAGGGCTTGCACCGAGCACCGTCCTCGCAGCCAACATCAATCTCCATCCCACACATGCCATTGAAACTCTGTCATCTCTACTTGTCCGCTGAGGAGCAGCTGAGCTGGATGGACAAAATAGGAGCAAACACGATGGTGAGAAGTCCCCCATGTTGAGCCGGGCCATAAACCCAACTTCCTGCTCCGCAGCACCGCAGGTGTCCTGGGGAGAGCTGGCAGGAGGTGAAACTAAAAGCAAAAGGCAGGGGAGGTCTTCGGGGAACTGAGACACAGTGTAAAAATTGCTCAGAAATCTCTTCCTGCTATTGCAGCAATTCCCTCCCCAGCTGTGCGCAGTGGCAGCTCGGGGAAGCTTTCTCTGAGAAAAGGCAGGGTGCAGGGTTGGGAACCTGGGGCTTGGAGCAGTGGGACCAGGCTTTCGGAGAGCCTGGAAACGTGAAATTCCAGCATCTCTGCAGATTATTTTGCTGCCAGGGAGCCAGGATTCCCCAGGGCAGACAGGTGCTGCCGCCATGCCCACAGTGCCCCTTGCCTGGGGCACAGCCGGCACGACTCTCCCGGCAAATCCAAAGCGTCAGCAACCATGGAGCATCCTCCTCTCCGCCGGGCACCAGCTGCCTCTGGCTTTCCTAGCAGTGAAAATCATGTGTTTGTTACTGGAAGGGAGCAAGCCAGTGGTATTTTAGTAGCTGGCCCTCTTCTATTCTCCTAAGAATCATTTACGCCAAATTCCAATTGAATTTCTTTTAATATTTGTGCTATTTAAGGAAACTATTGAGAAAGACAGATGGAAGCATCAGTCAGATGGATGTTCCTGGCTCCACGTGAGACAGCACTCAGAAGTCCCGTCCTTTTTCAAATAATTTTAATGTGACTACATGGTTCCCTCTTGCACATAATTCCCCAGGAGGGTAAATCCTCTGACTCCAGTGTATGACTCTCACCAGCTGGAATTCAGCAGAAGACAAAGGCTTTGGGCAGGCTCCTGGTCCTGGATGGGGAAATTCCACCTGGCAGCTGCAGAGCCCAGGGAGGGCTATGGAGGCAACCACCATGCTCGTGGCTCTGGCGCCCATGGCCGTTGCTAGCCCTCACTGGGCCGGCCCTGCATGTGCCCCGCTGCAGCCGCGGCTCCCGATGCACATGCCGCCAGTGAGGGGACACGGTGCAGAGGCTGGTGGTGCCCCTCAGTGGCTGGGGGCAAGCAGGGTGCCCATGCAGGTGCCCACAGGGAAGGCAAATGCCGGGTGTGTGGCTATATCTGCACCCCAGCACATGCCAGGGCTGAGAGCCCAGCATTGCCCGGCTGCCCAGCTGGGACTCGGCTGCAGAATGCTGTGATGGTGTGTCTCCATGTCAGAGCTTAGTTTTAAGCCATTTTGCTTAAAATCCAACCTCCCTGTATCAGCCCTGGTCACCACCACGCGTCCTGCTGGCTGCAGCTGAAATTGGACCCTTAGCAGCAAACCTGACCCTCGTGGACCTGCTGGCAGCAGGATCTGATTTGTATCGTGACCGAAGCCAATGGCTCCTCTGTTCCTGCCTGCCCTGGCCAAAACTGCACGGATGTGCTCATGCTTTGGACAGCAAGCCAGAAGGAAACAGAATGTCCTAAGGGCTGTCTGCGAGTTAGTACTTTGATGGACTCTGCTGCATTGGCACAGGGACTGGAAACACCCAGGCAAATGTCCCCAGGCACAGAAACCCGTGGGGCACCCGGCTGGGCTGTAGGGCTGAGAGCTGCCCCTGCCCTTGGCCACACTCGGAGTCTGGGAAAGGCTTGATTTCATGCAGCTGAGTGAAGAAGTGAATACACACCTGCTCCGCCATCACCGTAAATGCAGCCCTAGCCCTTGGCCTCATCATTGTCAGCAGAGCCGCCCTGCACGTCCCCGGTCCCTTGCACATCCTGCCCCGTCCATGGGAACTGGGGCTTTGGGTCTCCCATGGGGACATGGGTCCCTCCTCGCCCTCCCAGCCTCAGGCTCCATCCTCACCCCGCTGACATCCCAGCTCCTGGCCCTGGTCCCCATGTCCACCGGACACTGCCTCCCATCCCCTCCCTTCAGCACAGCCTGGGGACATGGCACAGCTGGGGCCAGCCTGGACCATGGTCACTGCCCCGCAGTGGCTGCCAGTGCCCCAGGGACATGGGGATGGGAGCCCATCACCACTAAGGGGCTGGTGGACGTGTGTCACGGTGACTTATAAAGGCTTTTCTCAGAATTAATAACAGGAGGGACACAAATTTTAATATTTCTGAAGTGAAAATAGAGTGATAATTGTATTTAGCTGACATTCAGGAAAATTATTACCACGTGGCAGCCCTGTTCGCAGCTGACGTCAAAGAGCACCATAAACCAACGTGAATTTTGGAGAACACCATGAAAAAAAAAAAGAAGGAAAGAGCAGAAATTGTGAAGGGCAGACCTTTGTGTTAACAAAACCCCAAGGGTCAGGAGCCATCCTGGGACACTGGACAGAGCTGGTCCCTGGGGTCTGTTTGCCATTAGTTGCTAACACACAGGAGTGCCAGGGGATGTGGTCCCCACAGGTTGCTTCCTCCATTGCAGGCAAAGCCATGGAGAAAAATGTTCCCCTCTCCTCTTTCTTTTTTTCAGCTTTTTATATCCTGTTTATGCCACTAACAAATTCAATTTTCAGGAGCTGGAATAAAGACAAAGTCTGAGCTGTTTGAATCGCTGTTGGGTTGCGGGCAGCTCCCCTCTCGAAGCACACAGAGGAGGTTCAGTTTTGCCATCATCCCGAAAAGTGCCGAACTGCAGGAGCAGGAGGAAAAGGGGGTCGGGGTGGGCAAATGGAGCCGAAGCACTGCCAGGGAGGATGCCAGCGTGGCTGAGGCTGCCCCGACCTCGCACCGTCCCCTGAGCATCAGTGCTGCTGCAGCTGGAGGAGGGATGCAGGGGCACGGTCCCCGGCCGGTCCCCAGTGCCCACGGCCGGGTGCAGAGCTGCTGCGGCAGGCTCTGGCTCATGGAAAGAATTCTTCACTTGGGAATTTGAGCAAAAAAGATTAAATGAAGGAAAAATGTATGCCACTCTGTGAAAGCAGAAAAAGTACGTTTCCAAATATCCCGAGCCTCCTCCCTGTCTCGCACATGCTCCGGACACTCTCAGCATGCCATCTCTCCTCCCCACGGCCCAGCTATTTACAGCTCCCCATGCGGGGGGACAGCTCTGTCCCGGCTCAGAGGGGACCATGGCAGGGAGGGATGCCATGACCTGGCACCCTCGTTTTGACCCGTTCCATCCATTCTCGCTCTTCCCTGGCTATTTGTCCAACAGCACAGAGCCAGCCACCCATCACGGCGCTGAAGCTCCAGCACCTTCCTGCTGTGCCCCCAGCCCTGGCCCGGGGATGCTCCGGGATGCAGAGGGTGAACCTGGTCCCAAGGGACCTCATACTGCTCAGAGCAGGCACAGCCCCTTGGGGATGGGGACTAAACCCATGTCACCTCTGCAGGAGGAGGGATGCTTCTATGCTGGGCCATGCCCAGGACTCTGCTTTGGTTTGGCTTTCTCAGACCTCCCCAAGAACGGGGGTCCCGTGAGGGTTGCGGTGGTGCTCCGCGCGGGTGGGTGTCTCTGGGGTCCCAGCCTGGTGGCACTCGCCCGCCAAGGGCCAGGAGCAGGGCTGCGCTGTGGGAGCTTGGCTGGTTCCAGTCATCGGCGTTGGGGGAAAATACCATAATATTGCGATGAAAGAGTGATGTGTGGCACAGCCTCCCCCGGGTACAAAATGCCTCCTCCCATGGGGAAAGGGGATAATTAGAGGTTACTGATGTTTTCAGCTCTTTAACAATGCTGGTTTGCTCATTTGAGCCCCCCCTGGAAGACCACACAGCAAACCCTGAGCTCCCAGCAGATGCCCACCACACCTCCTGCCTCTCCCCAAGCCTCTCCTAGCCAGCCCAGCCGGAGAGAGGCCAGCAGCCGCTCCATGAGCCAAATCCGCTCCAGCTCCACCGCTCCCAGTTTCAGTGGAGACATGGGGACGTCCATCTGTCCCCACGTGGGGACGAGCCCCACATCATGCAGCTGATTGCAGGGATGGGTGCACCCAGGTTTGCAGCGGGTTTGGGGTGTGCACAGTCCATGGCCATCCCAACAGCATCGCATTGAGTTCCAGACTCAGCCAAACAACTGGAGACCACTGAGACCACAAACAAATAGGATTTGATTTGATTTTTTTTTTAACATATTTTTTTTCCTGAAAAAAAAAAAAAAAGAAGAGAACTCATATTTCCTGTTCATGCAAAAGGAATTTGCCAGTGTGCGGCAGGGAGAGCGATGCTGGGGGTCCCTCGGCCCAGAGAAGGCACCATGCTGCGTCTCCGGTGACAAAGAGGCGCCGGGAGGTGCCTGGCAGGGGCGGCTCTGCATCTGGACACCTGCAGAGGTGCACGGGATGGGGAGACTGAGCCATGGCAAAGGCTCCAGCTCCCTAAACCAGGATGCCGGGAAGGGACAGGACAGCACGGCCAGGCTGGGGCTCGAGCCCCAGCACTGCCAGGGTCTAAATGCCTCGGCAAAGAGGCAGCGGCTTTCAGCCAAGGCTTCAGGAAGGAATTTCAGAAAGCTCTTGGTGTGGCCTCTCTTTCCCTAGAACAGATCAAGAGCTGGGCTCTGCTCTGCTCAGCAATCCTCTCCCTTCATTTTGCCAAGTTCCCCAGCAGGGCCAGAGGAGTGGAGCAGAGTGGAGTGGAGCTGAGCTGAGCTGAGCTGAGGAGCCCTCAGCACCCTGAGGCTGGGGAGAGGGTCTGCACGCACAGGGGATGTGGTGGTCAGAGGGACCATCAGGTCAGGACTTGCATCCCTGCAACCCTACATCCCCGCATCCCTGCATCCCAACATCCTTGCATCCCCCATCCCTGCCTTGCTACATCCCTACATCCCTGCATCCCTGGGAGGCTGTGCTGTTCCCAGCTTATTCAAACACCCTCTGTCATTCTTCCCAGTTGGACAGTGCTGCTGGTTCTCCAGTAGCATCCTACTGCGTGGGACAACTTTGCTGTGCGCAGCCCTGGCATCTTCTCGCTCTTGATCAAAGTTACGCATTCACTGAATTCTTCCTTTTCCTTGTTATTAATGGAGAAATCCTGTCACATAATTATTTTCCACATCAGCCACCCGTTTGCACCCATAGAGCTGGGAGGAGCCCAGCTGTTCCCTCCCCTCTGCCACGCTGTGCCGGAGAGGCACAAACCAGCCACTCTGGCCGACCCCAGCGTGGGGGGCAGAACGGCTGCGTCGAGACCGAGGCCCTCACCCAGGGACAGGCACCCTGGCTCTGCAGGGGACTGGAGAATATGGAAGGGGAGTCCCTGTCCCTGATTGTCAAGCCCGGGGATGCTGCTGCCCCATTTTTGGGTTTCCCACTGCCTCCGGCCCCCATTCCCAGTGCTGCCAAGCCCCCGGAGCCCCTTGGGAACACCGAGGGGTCCTGCAATTACGTTGAGACCTCTGCTACCCCCTGCCCCTGGCTGGCAGCAGCACTCCCGCTGTGGCTCTCACCCAGACCTTTGCTGGACACCAGCACAGCCCTGGCACCCTCCCCACCAGCACCGCAGCCGGAGCACTTTCTTCCTGCCCCCGGCCAAGCCGCGCACCCCACAGGCAGGCTGTGGAGGGGAAGCCATGCCGGCTAGAGGTGGGAGGCAGCATGCCGGGGCTCCCGTGCCAGGCAGTGCCATGGACCTGGGTGCAAAAGCCCCTCGGGGAGCAGTGGCAGGAGGCCAGTGCCATCCTGGTCCCCATCTCCATCCCTGGAGTGGGGGCCTCCTGTGCGTCCGGGGGGTGAGGGCGGCTGCCGGGTGGAGCGGAGCAGCAGCGTCAGTGCACGGCCAGTTCCCAATTTGCACCAGCCTGAAACAATGATGATGACAGTGGTAGAAATAAAGAGATGAAAAATGTGTCTGCGATTTTAATGAGCTGGAAACACCCAGTGCAGGGGACAGAGGGGCGGGAGGGCGGCTCCTGGCTGGCCATCACTGCGACGCTGCATGCCCCAGCAGCGAAAGGGGTCCCTAATGCTTCCAAGATGTGGAGCCCTTCACGGCGGGCAGCTTGGCTTTCTGCAGCAGTTGCAGCTCAGGGGAATAATTGGGAAGATTATCATGTTGGAAATTGTTCGCAGGGGAGGGCGGCTTCATATAGCCCGGCCGTGGACTTTCATGTCTGCACCAAACAATTGCTCTGGGTTGGAAATCCAGGCAGAGGGTCAGCGGAGCCCCATGGCCTTGTGCGAGGGATCCCTGCCCTGATCTGGCACCGGGAGCAAAGGAAAGGGAAAGGATGGGTTGTGCGACTGGTGGGAACAGCCTCAGCAGACGGCCTCGTGGGGCGGCAGGTCCTGCTCCAGCACCGGCTTCGGGGCAGCCGGCCGAGTGTCTCCCAGCCCCGGTTCCCAGTGCACGGCAGGGCCAGGACGGAGGAGGAGGAGGACGGGAGCATCTGTGCCAGACTGTCCCCGCACCTGCGATAATAGAGGCGGCAGTAGCTGGTCCCAGTGCCAGCCCGTGGCTGGTCACCTTCTCAGGCTCTTCTTTCCTCCCTGGGATTTTGTCCTACGTTTTTTATTTAAAATTTTTCATAGTCTTTTAAACACTGTAAAAATTTAATACAAAGGAAATTAAAAAACCCAGAGGAACTATTCTCAAAATAATTTCACAATCTGCACATATCCCTCAGCAAATTTAATTTGTAGGAAATAAAGAACAAAATATGACAATAAAGCGCTTCTAAACAAATCCTAATGCTTTACATGTGTAAGTGCAAATGCCGCGCCTGTGTGCAGGCACCCGGCAGAGGTGGGTGGCGCGGGGGCCAGGGGCTGTGGCTCCACCACCCCCACCCTGGCCGGCCGGCGCTGCCGGGGGTCCCTGCTCCCCCACGGGTGGCTTGCAGGAGCCAAGGGGGATTTGCTGCCCCAAGCATCACATCAAACCGTGGCCCCTGGCTGAGCGCGTCTTCCTCGTGTTCCAGCAGTTCCAGCTCTGGCGGCTGTGCTGAGAGCGTGTCCCACTTTGGCAGCCTGGATCCTGCCCGGTTTGGGGCAGTTTCCTACCAGTTAATGGGGAAATCTTCAAAGGATGTGGATCAGCCCTGCCAGGGTGTCAGCCCCGCTGGAGGATGCTCTGGGCACGCGGGGTGAGCTGGGGCTCTCCTGCCTCACAGCGATGCCCAGGGCATGGCTTCCCGGGGGCCACCCAGCACCCTGGGGTCTTGGCAGCATGGGGACATGGGGGCTCACTGCAGCCCCCATCCTCGCCGCTTCCCCACCCAACATCGTCCAACCCTGCAAAGGCATCTCCTTCCCCATATGTTCTTTGTCCAGCTTGTGCCCTGCCTCTACCCCTTGGTTTTTTCCCCTTCTTTTAATAAACCTGGCACCTGGAGGAGAATTTTCCCTTTAAACACCCAGCCTCGCATTTTAGTGACTTTTATTCTGTGCCTTAATTAGCGAACTGGAAAAAATGTCAGTTGTTACCTACCGTGGGCACACGTGTACCGCAGGCTGCAATGGCAGGAGGTGCTCCCCCAGTGCTGCACACACAACTCTTTGTGCCCTCAGAGAGGGTGAATGCCGGTGGCACAGACTGCAACACGACCCCACCCTCAGCCCAGATGATAAAACCCACCCTGTGATGGGATTTTGCTGCCTCCGTCCCTTCCCCAACAGTGCTTGGGGTCTCTGGGCTGCCAGTGCCACTGGCATGTTGCTGCTCTCCATGTGCCCTGATGGCTCTTTCCCGGCTGCGTCCGTGATGCTGCGGCATCTGCAGCGATCACAGCGGCGTGGCCGGAGCAGGGCACAGACCTGTTTTGGGGTGTAGCAGGGGGCTGTGCGTGGTGGGGCCGGTCGATGCAGGCGTTCGGGCTCAGCCTGGCTCCCTGCACGCAGAGATGTGGTCCTCCCCCCTCCGTCCCATGCTGAGGGTTGCGGGGCAGAGTCACCCCGACCCTTTTGCTAGTGGGGAAATAGGGGATATTTGGGGTTTTGCACCCAAATTGCTGTTGCACTGCTGCACCCACACACAGGCACTGCTCCGGGGGGATCGCGGTGCTCTCCCTTGCCCGGACCCCCTGTCCTGTACAGCTAACCTCACCAGCTCACCATGGCCCAGCCCAGCCCACCATGACCGGACCCCCTGCTCCCCCCTCGCCATCCGCAGCCCCACTGGGCAGCACGTCGGGCTGGTTTTGTCGGGGAATATTCGCCACCAGCTCCTCAGAAGAAAGGCGAGCGCTTACCCAACAGCGCTGCGCCGGGAAGCTGATACTCCCCGAGAACATTGCTTCATACCATCCGTGCGTGCCTGGGATGGGGAGAAATGCCGGGGAGCTGCAAACGACATCCAAAAATGAATGTACTGTCTGCAACAGCGCCGGGGCAGCAGCCCGGGGGAAGCGACCGCCATGTGTCATGGAAGGAACTGCAAAGGAAAGGGTCTTGTGAGGATAGCGGGAGCTGCACCGCGGGAGCAGGCTGTGCTGTCCTTGTGGCTCCATGGGCTTTGCGCAGCTTCTGAAGTGCTCCGGGACAAGCTCGGGATGGGACCAGCTCTTCTTCCCCATAGGGTGCCTCCTCCTCGCTCCCGCGGAGGGAAGGTGCTGCCGGCCCCGGGATGCTGCAGTGGGGTCCTGGCCCCGGGGCAGCATCCGCTCGTCCCTGCAGGCGATGTGGCCTCGGGCATCCCCTGCCGCACCCCGAGCAGGGAGCAGTTTTGCATCTTAGCTTTGCCGCCTGGCCCCAGGCAGCGAGCGGAGGCAGAGCCCGCGCAGGCAGTGCAGACAGGCAGCTCGTGGGCAGGGCGCTGCCCGTCTGGGTGCTGGGGCGGCCCGGCAGCCAGCTGGTCCCCACTTTGATGTGGAGTCCCTCCGGCTCCGCACAATGCAACCCGGCTCAGCCTGCAGACTGGGGCGGGAGTGAAGCAAGGGTGATTGATTGTCTTGTTTTGTTCCTCCAAGGCTGTCCCGGGCTGTTCAGATTCATGTCTGAGGTCCCCTGAGAGCAGGGGGGGACAGCAGCGTCCACCCGGGCTGCAGGGATGGGGCTGGTGAGGTGCAGGCTGGGGACAGGGGGTCGGGGGACCAGGGTTGCTGCTGCCCTCCGGGCTGCTGGCTCAGGTGGTTCAAGCACTCTCTGCCTCAGTTTCCCCATCACCACTGCCCCTGAGGAAGGTGTTGGTGTCTCTGGATGACACACGTCCCGTGAAACCGTCCCCGTTACTCTCAGGCGAGTTGGGCATCCCCTGAATTAAGGCAGGCGAAGAGACCGCAGGAGCCCCACCGAGGGTAAAGCTCATTAGGACTCAAGCGTGTTGACCTCTGAAAAATTGAGTTTAGCTCCATCCAGTTGATGAATCACGACTGTGTTTGTGCGTTGCACTCCCTGCAAGCAAGGTTTCCACCGCAGAGCTAACAGGCTTTTCTGGGAAGCACTGGGGCTCTGGGCTTCCTAATTATTTTCAAACCCTATTGGCAGCCTCCCTCTGATGGGGATTATGCCTGCTCGAAGCACAGCACTCAAGCATGTTCAGAGTCCTGAAAGTGCTAATTGACTTTACGTTTGGCCTCGCTGCTGAGAGCCTGCTCTCTCACAGCCCTGGTCCCTCCTCCTGCTACTGCGGCGAGCCCGCCCGCATGTGGTTTGAATTTCTTCCCCGGAGAAAAACCCCCTTTCTCCTGCCTCGGTGTCATCTTCCCCTGGAATTGAATTTGGGGGAAATGAAGTGGAGGCCAAATTTTCATGGAGTAACAACCTCCCCTCTCAAGGCAACGATGGGAGCCCCATGAAAGCGAGGGGCGACGCCCGTTCCAGGAGCCACTGATGCCCTGTCCCACCCGATGTCCCTTGGCACGGCGATTTCAGCCACCTTTGGGTGGCTCCTTACGTGCCAGTAAGCCCCAGGCGGTTGAGCACAGTGTGGAGGCGGCTGCCCCGGTGCCACTGGCTCTCCCTGCTCTGCAGCGGGTGATCCCTTCCTTGCCTCCAGCTGTGTGCTGGGAAGTGCTGCCTGCACAGAGCAGTGTGGGCAGCCCAAGAGGAAACAAGGCGGTGCCATCCTGTGGCGCCTGGCCCTGCTCGCCCCGGGCAAGGTGATGCACGTGGGCTTTCCCATCCACGGGAAAGGAGAACAGCGAGCTGACCCCGAGGGAGGGATGACGCTCTCAAACAGCAGCAGCCTGCAACACCTGAACATCAGCCAGGGATTATCCACGGCCCCTCTCTGCTTTCTCCTGCTGGGCTCCGGGTCGTACCCGGTGCACGTGGCACAGCACGGGGGTGAGCCAGTTGCCCCAGCCGTGCCGGCTGCCGTTCCCAGCATGGAGGGCTCGCGGGCTGCCAGCGGAGCGGGTGATTGGGAAATCTGTTTCCTCTTCTGCTCGTTACGACAGCACAGTGGGCGCATCCACCGGGAGCAGTGAGGCAGTGGGAAAGTATGAAGGTCAGGAGAGGCTGTGGTTTGTGTGACGGAGGTGACCCCAGCTCATGCATCTCTCTACCTGCTCTGAGCACCACCGCCCTGCCAGGGCGGCTCCAACCACTGCCTCCCCTGGGACATCACCCCTGGCCCTGCTGCTGCAGGGAGCAGGTCTCCACAAGATGCGTGGCCCCATGGATCCTGTTCCTGGCTAAAAGAGGGAGGAAAATGGCCACGTGCAGCTTCCCCTGCATTTCCATGGGCAGGAAGGTTGGTGCAAGAGCTGGGCACAAATCCTCACGAACATGTGCAAGGCTTCTGGGGCGCTGGCTGCTCCAGGGGCTTTGCTCGGCTCTCGCAGCATTGCTCCCACTCCTGGCTTTGCTCTAGCAGCCCACAAAGAGAACGCGGCTGCTCCGACGACGGCACCGGTGTGCCCGGCAGCCAATGTGACGCAGTTGCCTTGCAGCACTAATGAGCCAGCTCTGCAATCCTTGTCACCTTGTTAATGACTTGGCCGCTGCATCCCAGCTGGAGCTGTGCTGTCTGCTACCTCCCACGTAGCTTGCAGGCCCCTAACTCACATTAGGGGAGCCGCTTTCATGTGGCCAGTGGTTTTCATCATCAACAAGCCACAGAGTGAGTGAGACACTGGAGCAGAGGAAGGAGCCAACAGGGAGCCAGGCGGTGCGGGCCGGCATGGCGAGGCACCCCGGGCACTGGAAAGGCAGCTTTGATGTAGCGGCAGCTGGCCCCAGGGCTGCAGGCTCAGGTACGGCGTGGTCTCGGTGCCGAGAAGGGTCCCGTGGTCAGGGGATGCCTGGAGGCATCCCGCCTTACCCCATGCCATGCCCACGGGGGAGGCTGCTCAGGCCAGGGGGGTCTCGGCACCAAAAGTCACCCCTCGTGCGTGGTTTGGGGCAGCCGGCATGACATGGGGAAGGGAAAATAAATTAAGGATGGACACGGAGGTGAGGCCACAGGAGGACAAGCCGATGGCTGGACGGGAGCACGTGGTAATGGGTGAGAGGGTGGACGGCAGATGGTGGGTGAACACGGATGGCAACAAGTTGGGTGGAAAAACGAAAGCTTGGTAAGCACTCGGCATAGCTTGTGTGTGATTCCTGCCGCCTCCCACCCCACCGAGGCACTGCTGGCTCCCGTGGTCGCTGATCCCAAACACCCACGCACTCCAGCACCTGCACTGGGTCCGCAGGCAGGTGGGGGAAGCCTGTTAGTGGCGCTGGGATACAGGATTTAGGATCAGGTTTCTGGAGGAAGACCCACGATTTCAAATTCTGCCTCAGGAGGGGGCATTCGAATGAAGCTACTGGTACCCGCATCGCCCACCCAGGGACTGGCTGTGCCGGGAAAGTGAAATGTCGATGCCGCCAAAGCCTGCAACCGCGGCTGCTGCCTGCCAGGAGCGAGGCGTGGGGCGGAAATGCTGCCTGCTGCTGTGAATCACAAGCCCAGCGCTGGAAAAGCTCCGGCTGAGGCATTTCCTGCTGTTCTCATCGCATCCCCATCCGATGCCTCCCTTGTGAAGCTCCCGCGCTGAAATCCCGGCCCCGTGGAAAATCAGCAGTAGCTTTCCTGCAGAGTCCGGCACGGCCGGCGCAGCTCACTCAGTTTTCAAGCCATGGCCATTTTCTGCGGAGCCGGGACTGGGGGGGGCAGAATAGCGGGAGGTGCCAGCGCCGCGATGATTCGTGCGAATGGGCAGTGCCGAGCTGCGGGGGCTGCCAGGCAGGCAGGCCTGCCGGTCTGCGGTCGATTGTTCAGCCTCAGTGACTTCTTGAGGGGGAAATGGAAAGAGCGAACAGTGCGAGTTAATTAATTGACACATAATGAAGTCAAGATGAGCATCCCCAAGGAGCTGGAGCTCGGATTGGGAAAGCAGCAGACGGTGGCGTTCCCTGGCATGGGGCTGCTTCATCCCAGGCCCCAGCCTCCTGCCAGCCACACCGAGGACACCAGCTCTGGTGTCAGGAACAAAAGCCCCTGAATACCTTTCCGTGGCAACTTTAACAGAACTGAGGTGTTACAAATACCGTGGCCCAGAGAAAGGAGCTGCGGAAGGAATGAAATAAACCCATCGATGGCCGTTCGGTGCTTCGGACCCTTCGGTCCCGGGGGAAGGCTCGCTACGGCGGCGCAGGCAGAGCCCGCCACAGGCTCTAACTGCCGGGGAAGAGCCGGGGCAGGGGCAGGGGCAGGGGCAGGGAAGGAGGGTCGGCAGACCCCAACCCGCAGGCTGCTGGACGGTGCCGGCTGTCCGGCCCCGCACGGGGGGCGTCGGCGGGCGGAAACCCCTCGGCAAGGCCCCTCCCGCCCGCTGTGGGAAGAAACGTTAAATTTCTCCGGAGGGAAACC
>WAAD01039753.1:65342-77836 GCA_013389945.1 Fregata magnificens
CCGGGTCTGAGGGGGCTCAATGCTGCTGCGGCGGGGCGGGGGTGTCCCAGTGCTGGAGGAGTCAGTGCGATACCAGGAAGGGGGCCACTGTGGTGCTGGGGGGATCTTGGTGCTTGGGGGGGGGAACCCCCTACCAAAAGGTGCGTGTCCAGTGCAGCGTTGGGGGGAAATGTGGTGCCAGGGGAGTCCCACTGCTGGGGGCCCTGGTGTGATACTAGGGAGGGGGACAATGTGGTGCTGGACCCAGTGCTAAGGGCGGGGGGCTCTAGTGGGTTGGGAGCCTGGTGCAGTGCTGGGGCGTGTTGGGAGGGTGCCTGCTGCGGTGCTGGGGGGCAGTGGTGAGGGTGCAGGGCACTGTTTTGGCAGAGAAACACCCCAGTACCACATGAGGGGACAGTGTGGGGCACCGCTCCCTGGCAGCACTGCTGTGGGGCTGGGACAAACAGGACGACAGCCTTCCCCACCGCCCCAGGCAGCTCTGTCCCCCAGTCTGGGTCTTTGTTGCCTCCTCCTGCTCAGCAAAGGGTGGTTGTGTCCCTCCTGTTCCAGCACAGGGACTCTGTGGGAGGCTGGCAAGCAGGCAGGGCCAGCCCGTAGGAAATAAAGCCCTGCTCTTGCAGTCAAAACCTGGAAGGCACTGAGAGATCCACTCCTGGAGACCTATATCCCCTTCTGGGTCTCTCTGTGCAGCCCTGCAGCATGCTGGGCTAATGGGCAGGGTCTCAGCAGCACATCTGTCCTGTTGCAGCCAGGTCCTGATGAAAAGAAATCAGAGCTGCTGCCCGCCGGCTGGGAAGCCAATAAGGAGGTGTATACACTGCGCTACAAGTCCATGGACGATGCCCGTGAGCTGCTGCTGAAGGCCATCATGGTGGAAGACAGTATGATCCTCAACGTCATGGTGAGCACCCAGGCTGGTCCCGGTGGATTTGGGGTCCTTCAGGTGCAGCGGCTGCTGCCACCCAAAACGTGCAAAGAACAGCAGGGCCCACTTCTTAAATTTTTGCTTGTTACTTGTCCTACCTTGCAGTGATGTTTGTCCCTCAGGATGGGGCAGACCCAGGGGGTGTTATGGGCTGCAGACCTGCCTGTGCAGCAGCAGATGTGGCCCAGTGTGAAGCTGGTCAAACACCAGCTGCGATGGGGCAGCGATGCGGTTTGCCTTACACACTCTGGCCCGGGAGTTGCCTCTTTTGTGTCCCCTTTTCAGCTCAGGATTTTTCTGCAGATCTTTTCTCCTGTCTCCCACAAGCACCTGCCCGGGGTGTTTTTGCTTTCACCCTTTGCAGCCCTGATTGGGAGAGCGAGCAGGGAGAGCCTCGCTGTATAGTGGAGTTTATTTGCTCCTGGGGATTCGCGCACAGCACAGGGGCGTGGCAGGAAGCAGGCAAGCCCATTCCTTGAGTCCCAAGCCCCCGGCTGTGGTTGTACCTGCTCCTTCCCTCATTCCCAGCTCTGCTGGGCTGCTGACTCCGTGTTTCACTTGTCTTTTGCCAGGATCGCAGTACTCAGAAAGTGGCAGATGTGACCTTGGCAGTGGCCGACTACATCAACCCGGAGCACCTGGACGATTTCCACAAGTAATCTCAGTTCCCTGGCATTTTCTGCAGGAGAAAGTGTCCCACCGGCATGGGGAGGGGGGCAAAGACCAGGCTAGGAGGAGCCTGGAGGACTCTCCTCCCCAGTACAAACCCCGAGGGCAGTCCAGCCAGCCCTGAAATGCAGCCAGAGCTCCCTCCTCTGCCTCCCTCTGCACTGCTGGCAGGCAAGAGGGATTTAGGGGATGGTGGGACCCTAGGTCAGAGTCCAGGGGAGAGCCACCCCACCTGGGAACGGGCTGGGCCAGCCCAGCATTTTTATTTCCAGAGCACTTCCTGCCTGTATGTGCTGGGTGGACACTGCCCAGTGGTGCTACACTTTCAGCCATGGACCGGACACCTTCAACCATGGCCCATACACCCTGTGGCCTTGCTAAAGGCCTGTGCTACGTGCTGTGGTTTCCTCTAGGGCAGAACTGGTCGGGTCATGGCCACAGCACAGGAGAGTCCCCTGGGCTGGATGGCACCTGTGCCTTCTCAAATAGGCTCAGGGCTTTGGTGCCACTGTGTGCTGTTACCCCTTCCTGTCCTCTCCGTGCTGCCAGCTGGGGACGTGTTTCGTGCCAGGGATGCTTTGGGCATGTCTGTCCCCCCACCACCCACCTCGCAGCCTGTCCAGCACCTTGCAGCTGGGTGCCATGGCCTCCCCAGCCCACTACCTCGCCTCTCCTCCCTGCAGGGTGTACAAGAACACTGAGGAGCTGAGGACAAGGATTGCTTCGGGCATCATCACTCCCCTTGGGGCCCCCCCAGAAAAGGCCAAAAAGGAGCCCGAGGCTGAGAAGAAGGATCGTGACTTGCCCCGGGATTATGACCCCCTCAGGGTCCCTCCCCGGCAGCCGGCAGGCACGAGAGCACCGTCCTGGTGAGTAAAGAGCGAGTGGCTGCTGACGGTCCTCCATTAGATAGGATGTGGTCCTGGCACAGCTCTCCAAATGTCACCTCTGGTCCCCATCTCGCACACATGGGATGGGGAGCAAAGGGAATCCAAACCCTCCCCAGCCAGTCTCAGCCTCGCTGGCCGCATGTTTGAGTTTGGTTTAAGTTGCTCACTGAGGGATGGCCTGTTCTGGAGCTGTGTGTTGGTTTGACCGTCCTTTGGCATTGCCTGAGGGTGTAGCTGGAGACCTACAGACCCAGAAGGGAGAGGGCAGCATGCAGGGTTGGGGTGAAGGTGAGGGGTGGAAGGAGGGAGACCCTGCTCTTTGCTGGCTGAGGGACCATCAGGGCTCTGGGGCTGGCAGAGCAGGGACAGCAGTGGGAAGAACAGTGCTGTTGTGGGGCCAAGCAGCCTCCAGGTGGGACACCAGAGTGCTGGGTGTCAGATTGAGCTGGGGGCTCCAGCAGAGCTGTGGGGTCTGTGCTCACGGCAGAGGGGAGAGGGCGGGCGCAGAGCTCTGCCTTTGCTGGGCGCAGAGCCGGGGCTGCCTGCTGTGGTTGGTAGAGCTGCCCTCCCAGGATGGTGCACCAGCCAGGGCTTGGGCTCAGGCCCAGGAGGTGCAGGCTTGGTGGAGGGGAACAGAGACCTCTTCTGCTTGCTCTCCTGACCCTGCTTTCCCTTTGAAACCCTTTGCTGGCAAAGCAGGGGAGAGGGGACACATGGCACCCGCTTCACCATCCCTCCCTGGTCCCTTCATGCCCAGCCATCCCTTGTACATGGCAGGCAGGCTTCCCCCTCTCTCCCCCCACAAGCTGTAATCCCCTTTGGCTGGAAGTCAGAGACACTGTGGTGGCTCTGCTGACTCTTGGGGACCAGCCATGGCTTCTGCCTTGCGTGTCACCTCTTGCTTCTTTAACCCCACTGCAGTCTACTGGTGCTCAGGGTGCAAGATGCTCCTTGGGGAGGCCTGGGCAGACAGGCTGGAGCTGGGCACAGCTCTGAAACCATGTTATTGGCACATATTATTGGCAAGGAGATGTGACAGCTGGCTGCAGGCTCACCGCCCCACTGTCCTCACACTCCTGGAAGCGGGACTGTCATTGTGTCTCTGACTGGGACACGCTGGAGAGCCTGGCCTAGACCGGCACTGCTCAGGGAGCCCCTGGCATGGAAACTCCCAGCGTCCCCAGACAGCTCCAGCCCGGAGCAGTGGGAACAGCAGGGCCCCCTTCATCTCAGCAAGCTTCCTGCAAGGCTGCCACGCACACCGGTGTCCACACCCAGCTGCACCCTGGAGCAGGGTGTGCTGCGTCCTGGGCATGGGGTGGCTCCCAACGCCAGCCTGCTCACGCAGGGTCCTGCAGGTCCCAGGGCCCTTTGGGTGCTGCAGTGCTTACCGTGGGAGAGCACCCATGAGCACAGCACTGGCAACCACGCTGGCTGCACTGCCCTGCCTGCTTGCTTGCTCCTGCTCACTCCCCGCAGCCGGTCTCCCCTTGCTGAACGTCTCGCTGTGTTCTGTGTTTCAGGCCTTCCCCCTTGAGCCCCTTTGCTGTTGGTGGGGAAGACCTGGACCCTTTTGGGTGAGTATGGCTGGGAGAGGCCGTGCTTTGTGTGCCTGGGGAGCATCCCCTGCTCTGCCCTTGGGATGTTGGGGCGGGGCTGGGGACCTTCTCTGGAACAGCTGGAGTCCGCCTGGCTCAGGCATCCAGCGAATTGTCTCTAAGTGCGGACAGCAATGGGACAGTTGCTCAGTGCAAATTGCAAGGGACGAATTGACAGTTGCTAAACCTCAATATGGTTCTAATATTGTAATAAGATCCCGTCTCTTGCATAGATGATAGGTTGCAATCTGCGTCTGTTTAATAATCAGCTTGTATTCATTTAACATGCAGTAATTCCTTCAGTAAATCAAAGCTGAATATGTCGTTAAGTGAATGTAAGCCTCTAATTTAAAATGTTACCAGCTGCTGCGTCTACAGCCCAGCAGTCTGGAGAAGGGGAGGCTTAAAGCCGAGTCCACAGATTCTCGAGTCCTGGTTGTGAGCCTCCCGGCTGTCTGAGGCACTCAAGAGAAAGCCTGGGTCGAAGGAGGGCTGCGTGGGAGACTGATCTTCACAGATACATCTCTCAGTCTTTGGGTTGGTCGGGCAAGGAGAACCTGTCATCTTCCATTCCAGTTAAAAGCACATAGTCAGACAAAAACCAGCTCTTGGAGTCGTTGCAGAGTGTCCTGCGGCCCAGGGGAGTCCTCTTTGGAACCACTCTCCTGTGGGGATCACATTTTTTTTCCCTCTTGCAAGACTTGGTTCTCCGTGGGTTTGGCTAGAAAAGGGCCAGCTAAAAACGTCCTTCCCGGCTGGAAGGAGAGGCCTGGAGCCTGGGTGGCTGGAAGGAAACTTGATAGCATGAGGAGAGGGGGTTCAGTTGTGGGGGAGACCCTGTTTCTCTCGCTGCCTCCAGCCCTTCATCAGAAGTTTCCCTATAAATGACAAAAAAGATTGTAAATGGAAGCAGATTTGTGCACTGACACCTGCCAGTGCTGGGGCTGGAGACCTAGACTCCCAGGCATATGCTCGTGGGGCCTGACTGTCCCGGGGCTCTTTAGGCAGCTGGCCTGGCGTAATGGAACTCATTAGCGCTGTTGTTAATGACTTGTATGATGGCAGCGGTGTCCAGAGGCTGTAGCCGAGTTTGCACAAAGCCAACCATGAGGAATGGCACTCGCAGCATGGGGCAGCTCTGAGGAGCCACCGTGGTCAGCAAATGACTTCCAGGCAGCTCTTTGGAAAGGCTGGTGGGAGCCCCGGCTGGGTTTGCAAGCTCTTGCAACACTGTGCAGGGCATGGCGTGCTGCTTGCCCAGGAGAGCGGAGAGCAGGGACGGGGAGTACGATCCGGCAGTGAGGACCAGCGGGTCCGACACTTCCCCACAGGATGGTCAGCAGCCCACTGGGACTCACCAGCCATTACTGATGCCCTAAATGGCTCCTTGCAGGAACCGGGGGAAGAGGGAAGCTGCCTCTCTGCTGCTCCGAGTGTCTGTTTTGGCATTGGCTCTGAGAAAGGCAGGCTGTTGCTTCCCTGTGCCTGCCTGCAGCTAGCCCTGTGGGTTTGGTGGCATGGTGGTGCCCTGGACCTGGGTGTTTGCTGGTGCTCTGGCTTGGGCATGCGCTCTGCAGCTGTAAGACTCCCAGCTTGGCATGACGATGAGCTGTGATTCACATCCTGCCCCTGACCTTGTGGCATAGTGTGGGCAGGTTTGCAGAACTGTGATAACCCTAGGTAGGAGCAGAATGTGATGCATTCGGGTTCCCTCCTGTGGCAGACAGAAGCTTCCATGGGACAAAGGTCTGCTGTGCTCCAGCACTCTTACACACGCGCGCATACACGCAGCAAGTCCTCTCTGTCTTGCTGCTGTGGGCTCGCCTCGCTGGCTTGCCCTGGCCCGTGTTGCAGTGGGTTAGGGGTGGTTTCCCTCCCACATGCTGTGTGTTGGCTTAACCCCACATTCCTGTGCTTGGCATTCCTGCAGCACAGGGACGTGCTTTGCTCCTCTCTCACCGGTGCCAATCTCATCTCCTTCTCTACCTTTCCTCTCCCCAGAGGTCGGAGTGGGGGAATGATCGTGGATCCTCTCCGGTCTGGCTGCCCGCAGCCCGGCATTGACCCATCGTCGGGCATTCCAGGCCGGCTTCCCCCGGGAGCAGTTCCACCAGGCGCCAGATTTGACCCCTTTGGCCCGTTAGGAGCTGGTAGATCTGGGTAGGTATTCGGCTGTGCCTGGTATCCCCAGCCTGCTCTCTGGGCTGCCCCTGGATCTCCTGGCTCATCCCTGTTGCTGCGGGACTGAGCTCTTGCTCCTGGTTTGACTCTGCTCTGAATTTCTTTCCAGGCCAGATCCCGACCACCTTCCCCCTCCAGGCTATGACGATATGTTCATGTGAGGAGTCACTGCATGGCTTCTCATGGCTGCGGCCAGAGCAGTCTCTTGGGAAGCAGGAGCACTTTCCCCTTGTCACTCCCCGTTCGGTGGACTTCGATCTTTTCAGCAGCGTTTTTCTTCTCCGCATTCGGGGCCACATTCCTGTGTGTCAGACCAGCTATAAAGGTTTCCCTGTGTGCAAAACAGAAGAGGAAGCAGTAGGTTTGTTTCTTTCCGTGCTCCTCCGAGGGTGCCTGGCCGTTTGCACCCAGCTGAAGTGGTCCTGCCCTGCATGAGGTGGCAATGTGGGGTGGGGTGGGGTGTGATGCGGCGCTCCGAGAACGGCCTGGGTGCTGTGGGGTTTCCTCCCCTGCTTCTCCAGGGTGGCACTGCTTTTGCTGCTGGGATTACGCAAGTGGTCGGTGCTGAGGAGGGAGCTGGCTTCTTGCCGCTCCTGTGCTGGGGAGCTGCAGTAGCCTCACTGAAGGTGACAGCCACAGTGGGCTCCCCATGCAGAGATGGTTTCTCTCTTGCTCTTTATCCGAGCGAGGGGCTGATCAGTGTGAAGGGCTAGAAAGCCCAACCCACAGGATCTCCATGGGCAAACCCCCAGCAGCGGCTGAAATCAGCTTCCACACGGCCTTGCCCACTGGCTTTAAAGAGTACCACCAGCAAAGCCTTTAATGTGCATGAGAACAGACATATATTGAATTTGTGGCCCTACCTTGCCCCATCTCTCCCCTGCAGCCATGTTGTTTTTCATTCCCAGGGTGCATGCAAAGCCCCGCAGGCAGCGTGGCGAGGGTGCTTGGTACCCGCACAACCCGCTGGGCCCAGCGTTGGCTCTGCAGGCACAGTGGAGCTGAGCCCAGCACTGAGCTGGGGCCCTTCTGGGGATGCGCACAGGGGGCTTGCTTGGCTGTGAGATTTGCTTTGCAGAAGAGGTTTACAGAACACGTTTCCCTGCCGTGAGTCCCCATTGCATGAGGCTGGTGTGGCTCTGCCTCACTGAACTCTGCCAAACAGCTTGGGGAGAATGGGTGAGGTCTGTGTGGCTCAGGCTCCTGAGCTCTTTCTGGAAACTTCCTCCCTTCCCCGCAGCTCCCCAGGTCAGTTAATTTTGGGGCTGCAGCTCGTCTGTCCTGCCAGGGGTTCATACTATGTTTTTCTTCTCATGGTTTGATTTCTTGGAAGGATGTTCATGAGATTGAAATAAAAACCTGACAACAGTGTTGTGTTGGTGCTTGCTGGTGGTGGCCCCCCCTTCTCCCTGCCATGAGAAGGGAAGCCTCAAAGCCCTGCCCTCTCCGAGGCGGAGGATTCACGCTGGGAGCCCGCTTCGTACCTTCCCCTGAGCAGCAGCGCTTTTCCGAGATGATGTGACTGTATTAAGAAAATTAAGTGGAGAACAGCCCAGACTTGGCTCTGGCTGTGCTCCTTGTGGTAATTGGCTCTCCGGGGTATTGAATGCCATCGGTACACTGCATGCGGCCACGCTGGCATAAATAAAAAGGGGGAAGTGATTCCCCCATCTCTCTCTTTTTCCCCAAAGGCCTTTTCCTTTTAAAACCCCTTTGCTTACAAACACAGCTAATAATGCTGAGTTACAGCGCGTGCAACCCTGGGCTACGCGCAGGTGGGAGCGGGGAGGACCGGCCGTAGAAATTCAGCACTGGGGGCAGCTGGAGTATCCCCTGTATCTCCCTAGGGCTCGTGCATGGACCCGGCAGGGATCCCTGATGCACATTCCTAGGGCTTTTGGTGGACAGTCCCACCTGCAGATCCACAGATGGGCAGCGGGTGATGCCCGTGACCGGAGCAGAGAGCAGCTCTGCTCGCAGCATGGGTGGGATGGAGAGCGAGACCTAGGGCTCACTAAGACCCCTGCTCCTGCTTGTCCCCTCTGTTCCCTCTGGCTCCTGGGGCAGCCTGAGCCCATCCACAGCTTTGCCCCAGGAGAAAGGAGCCCCTGACCTTGCTACATGGGGTTGAGAGATGTGGGGTGCTTGGGGAAAGGAAACAGCTTTGGCCTTATCAGAGGGGGCCCCTCTCTGCGGGAAGTGGCTGCTTTCTGCGCCTGAATTAATCATGTTCTGCAACCTTTCAGGAGGGAGAGACGCAGCCGGCTTTGATGGGGCTAATTAAAGCAAGCCAGCGCCAGGAGAGGCTGCGGCGGGTCCTGATAAACAATCTTTTGTCTGCAGCGCTCAACTCCAGCGGGTTCGTGGTGCTGTGCAGCTGGGGGAGCAGGTGGGAAAGGAGAGGGGTTTCAAAGAGGGCAAGTGCCCAGCATTGAGCCGTGCCCGCTGCAGGCCTGTGCCTGAGCCTCGGGGCTTCCGGGGCTGTGCCATCCGCTCTCCAGAGAGGATGGGTAAAAGGAGGCGAGGACGGTGAGGACAGGAGACTGTCCCTGTGGTTGGCTCAGCTCACACCCAAGGGCAGCTGCGGAGCTGCCCGGAGTGCAGCAGAGGTGGCTCCCAGGGACCAACGATCCTCACTCATCCACAGGGCTGGCGGTCAGGTGCAAGCCCCTTTCCCCCAGCACGGTTGGGGGGCAGCCGTCCCTGCTGCAGGCTCATACTGCACCGAGCGTGGTGGCTGCAAGGGCTGGGTCTCCCGCCAGCAGGAGAGACGGTTCAGGCCCCCAGTCGCGTGTCCCCATCCCCGGCACAGCTGCTGCTAACATAAGTGATGGAAAGCATTAACATGCAAGGGAGCACACCAAGCCATGCACCTCGAGTTAATTTTATGGGGTGGCCGTGAAGAGCGGCGTGTGCAGTCTTGGCACAGGCACAGCCCTCCCTCCTCCCGCAGCACCGGCGAGGCGCTTCCATGTCATATTTGAAGAAAGACGCTGGATTATTGGTAATGGCTTGAAATCCCCAGAGAGTCCTTCAGGCCATCTGCTAGCCCGCCCAGCCCGGCAGCACCTGCCCCGCGCGCTCCCAAAGGCAGAGCCCCTGGCGCTGCTAATTACCCACAGAAATGACGCTCCGTCCCTGGGATCCCATGTGTCCCATGCATGGTGCAAAGGAGGAACTGGTGCGTATTGCACACATGGGAAAACAAAGCAGCCCCTGTTATATGAGACTGGGAAAGGTGTGCTGGGCCATTCTCTTTTTGCTCACCCCTGGCACAAGGGGAGACACCCTCAAAGCCCCGGAGCTGGGGGACCGGAGACCTCTGTACTGAGCAGGGGGACGAGGACACGCTGCCTGCCACGTCCCTGCCCTTGCACCATACACCGTGGCCCGGTGTGGTGGCATTGCCAGGGGGCAGTCAGCCTCACGCCCTGCCCGGCACTTCTCGCTGTGGCTGTACTGCCCATCCCTGTGGCATCGGGGCGACCTGCCTGGGGTGCGGCCATGCAAAGCATGAAGCAGCTGCCATTGTCCCTGGCTTTACAGGAAGGCAGTGGGGCCGGGGCTGGTGTCTGCCGCCCACCATGCTGCCCTTGGTGCCTGCTTCAGCAGGGCCCTTCCCCTCACCGCTGGGCATGGTGCCACCCGCTCCTCCCCAGTGCCCATCCTGCACCTCCTGCCTTCTCCGGCAAAACCAGCTTCTCCCACGGAAACTGGAGAGGATCCAGAAATGGTGCATAGGGGCGAAACGCTCTCCCAGCGGGCTGGTTTCGCTGCACCTCCAGGTGACTGGGGGTGACTTCTTCTGGGGTACCTCAAAGCTGCTTCCGACCCACTCACCAGCACCTAATTCCTGTGGGTGGGCGAAGCCTCTGGACCCCCTTGCACTGAGGGGCCGGTGACCCTCATCCCACCCAGGCTGCACAGCATGAGCCCGCCTTTCCCAGCCAGATTTTTCTCACCACACTGGAATATTTTTGACTGCTTCCTAAATACACCCCTGCACGTTAACCATCGCAGGTCAGCGCCTCAAGCTGACTGCGCTGCTCTTTCCCAGCACCCGCCAGGAGCAATGAAGGGCGGCCAGGCCAATGCAGGGAGGAAGCACAGGGCAGTCAGCTGCGCCACGGGGCAGAGCAGCTCCCGGGCCGCTGGCAGCTCCATGTCCCCCTGCCACAGCCACCCTCCGCCTCAGCCCGGGGGGTCTCTGTACAAAATCACTTCCCAGTCCTGGAGCTCTTGATGGGGGAGCTTCTTTAATGGCACTCCTTCCTCAACGCACTTTGTTCACCTTAAATATATATATCTCAATTGAGAGGCTTTCCTCCCAGCAACGCACTGACAAAGCAACGACAGCCCCTTCCTGTAGAGCCTCTTGAGCAGCCTCATGCTCTAATCCATGGCAGTATTTCTCACACCCACATAAAGCAGGTGCTCAGCAGATGTAACCTCCAAATGGGCTCAGCCTCTCCACCTAGAAAGACCCCTTCCATCTTATTTAAAATGACAAAAATTGATGAGAATGATTTCTTCCTCTAATGGGTTTATTTTCTAATCCAGGCTCACAGGGCCAGCGCTGAGAATTGCGGGAGGGACTTCTGCCTTCCCCAGGGGAGTCTCCCACCAGACCCCGTGTGAGAGCCTTTCTCCCCTTCCTCCCATGGTGTGCCCCCCCCCGCCCCTGGGATCAGCCCCTCCGTGACAGCCGTGATGGCATTTGCTCCCCCTGCTCTGCTTGGGCCCTTCATTTGACCCTGCAGGCTCTGCTCACGGCCATTCACCCCAGGGATGCGGGGTGAGGCAATGCCTGTTCGGGGGACAGCGGAGCACAGCCACCCACTTCACCTCAAGCATGGTTTAATCCCAGGGAAAGGTGCCAGGGTGCCAGGGCTGCAGGCGTGAGGCCATCCGAGGTTGTTTCCTGGGACCCTACAATAAATACAGAGCGTTGGACGGGTGACACGGTGACGGGGAGAGGGACCCATGACCCTTCACAGCAACAGGAGGAATCGGCTGTGAAGTGTTAGAAATGAAAACATTGGGCAGAGGATGCCGCCCCCAGCATCCGAGGGGACACTGGAAGCCCTGAAATAAAACCTGACCCAGGCAATTGCACTGCATGTAAAAATGACTTTCCTCTTGTGTCAGGCTGTCTGGAGAGATTTGTCTCCACCTGGAAACATTTGAAGAGAGTAATTTATGGGATGGATTAAAACCTGGTGCCAGTTCATGACAAACACCACCTTTTGTGGGTCTGCATTTTCCTATGGGATAATTATTTCCCTCTCTCAGCATCCTGCTCATACCGATTTTTCTTTCCACAGAACATTGTGCTTTAATGATGCTTCATGTTTAATTCCCGAGATGCAATTTTACCTTCACGCCGCAGACAATGGCTCTTGCGATCAGCACAAAGGCTCGCGCGCGGGCACCCCAGCGGGCAGAGCTGCCTGTCTAACATGGGAACAGAAGAACCGCATCGTTTCGAGTCATTGGGAATTGTCCTCTCTCCTCCAGACAGAGCACCGTGATTTTTGAGGAGGCCGTTCAGGGGTTGCTGGTGGGTGCGGGATGATTGGCATGGTGCGGGCATGTGTCCCAGCCTTCATCCCGCTCTCTGGAGTGGGGCTGGTGGGGTGCAAGGGCTAGGGGGTGGCGGGGGGCTGGACCCCACCGCACAGATGGTGGTCACACTTGCTGTCTCCTTCTCTTCTGCCCAGAGTGGTGCAAGTGCCAACTCTACGCCACAGAGTTTTACAAGAAACTATTGCTAAAAAAGGTCACTGATGGCAGAAAATGAGAAGCTCCATCCCGAAGAGGAGCAGCCGGCCCCAGGCCCTGGCTGCTGGAAAGGAGCCGGCTGCGGCTGCGGCAGGGAGCTCGGCCCCACGTCCAGCCCAGGCTGTGACTGGCCGTGGCACGGAAATCCCACGGGCGTCTTGAGGATGCCGTTGCCCCGATGCTGGCGTGCAGGACCCCATCCAGGAAGGTGCCGGGGAGGTGAGCGGCATGTCCGAAGGCCACGCTGCCCCGGTGCCGGCGGTGGGGAACAGCCCAGGCAGGGGCCGTGCAGTCCAGTGGGGCACCCCAAAGCCGCATCGCTCCGGTGCTGCTGGACGGGAGCCCCATCCGAGAAGGGTCCGGGGAGGCGAGGAAGGTGGCCGAAGGCTGCCGGGCGGGCACGGGCGACGTCTCACCGGGCGGCATCGGCGTCGGGGCGCGGCGACGGGA
>WAAD01039753.1:102235-130896 GCA_013389945.1 Fregata magnificens
CACGGGGCTGCCAGCGCCCGCTCCGCATCGGGGGGGGTGGAGAGGGGGGGTGTTCCACGGGGCAGAGGGTGCTTGGGGCGGGTCACGCATCGAGCCCGCAGAACACCCGCATCGCACGCACTGGACCCCACGGCATGCACCGGACACGCGTCACGCCCGCCAGACCCGCAACGCATGCACCGGTCCTGCATTGCATGCACCAGACCCCCATGGCATGCACCAGACCCATGTCACACTCACCAGACCCATATCGCATGCACCCAGACCCACATCACACACATCGGTCCTGCTTCACAAGCACCAGACCTGTATTGCATGCGCTAGACCCACACAGCATGCATCGGACACATATCACGCTCACCAGACCTGCAGTGCACTAGCTGGACCCTCCCTGCATGCACCAGACCCACATCACATGCACCAGACCCTGCCTGCATGCACCAGATCCACTTCACATGCACCAGACCCTCCCTGAATGCACCAGACCTACATCACATGCACCAGACCCTTCCTGCATGCACCAGACCCACATCACATGCACCAGACCCTGCCTGCATGCACCAGATCCACTTCACATGCACCAGACCCTCCCTGAATGCACCAGACCTACATCACATGCACCAGACCCTTCCTGCATGCACCAGACCCACATCACATGCACCAGACCCTCCCTGCATGTACCAGACCCACATCTGCTCATACAGCATCCAAACATGTCTCCTGGCACCATGGGGCGTTGCAGGAGCCGGAGCTTCTGTGCAATTGGGATTTTATTATTTAATGGCTTAATGCTCCGTCTCCAAAGGGATACAGAAAACACATGAGATGATTGATGAGCCGGGTGCTCTTTTTCTCTCCTCCCAGCAAGGTCAGTGCTGCCTGCTTGTCGCACAGAAACCTGCTGCTGTGCATTTGTTGTGCTTATAAAATACCAGTGTTCCCACCCTCCCTAGGCAATGGGTGCGTTGTGCTGTGGCCTTGTGCAAGAAGGTACAAATCCTGATTTCCAGGGCTGCAGAGGTCCCTGGCCGGGGGGTCAGGAGGGGGCAATGCCTGTGCTCGCACCTCGGCAGCGTTGCAGCGGGCTGAGACAGGAGATTTGGCATGTTGTTAAAGTAGGCCATTCCAGCGGTGTGGAGACCCAGGGCTAATCCTCCGTGACCACCGTCTTTCCCAGCCATCGTTCAAGGTGGATGGTGGTTAGGGAAGACCTGCTTCCGCCGTGCCGAGACTGCGCGGGTGTGCAGAGGGGAGGAGTAGCTGTTCTGCTGGAAGCTGGATTTGTCTTCCATGTTTTTGCCTTTGTATCCTGAAGGAGTGGGCTCTTCCTTCTGCTTACCGGTCCTCAGCTCAGCTTCCCAGCAGAGCACCCGCACAGGATGGGCTGTGTGATGTGATCTCACATGCACCCCCAACCTGCCAACCTTCCCAGCCTTGGGTAAGACCGAAGGGTCTGCATCCCAGGTATCCTGCTCCTACTCTCATGGCAATAGCTGCTGCTACAGCATTTGTCACAGAGCTCTTTTCCCTTTGCCTCCAGGGGCCCCAGCAAGAGACCAGCCTGTTCCCTCTGGTCAGGCACCTTATTTTTAGCTAATGAGGGCCAGGAAGTGCCACCTCCCTGTTTGGTGCTGCAGCCAGGTCAGCTGGAAAAGTGATGAGCTGCATAACCCGATCTTTTGGAATGGTCTCTATTTGCCTGTAATCTCTGGGTGTCAACTCAGCATTTTATAACAAACGAGAATAAAAGGAGATGCTCCTGTGTTTCATTATGTGATACAATAACTCTTAGCAAAATTGATTTTTCTAGTGGCGTTGCATAAACATCCTGTGCGTTTTGTCCCTGCTTTTGCCCCGAGCGCTGTGCTCTGGCATGAACTGGAGTGTCTCCCTCTGTCCAGGACCCAGGTGAAGCTCTGCCGGCTTTGGGATGAGCCTGTCTCTGCTGGAGCAGGGAGCAGAGTTTCCCAGGCCCTGGAGATATCGCTGCTCCCTTGGAAACTCCCAAGCAGGAGCAAAGCAGCCCCTGTCTCCCAAAAAACCCCCATGGCAGAAGGAGGAGCGCAGACATGGTCACCGCTGTGCACCAGGCAGCTGGTGTTTGCCTCCGGCAGCTCGAATGGTGACAGTGGTGCCTGCAGCGCTGACCCTCTCCTTTGCCGGACTTCTGCTGGCTTCGGCCGCCCCTGCCGGATCCTGCTCCTTCCCACCACCACCCAACTGCATCCCAGTCCCTTTGCAAACACAAACTGATCCTGGCATTGCCACTGTTTCAGGGACGCAGCGCTCTGTCCCAAATCAGGTTGCTGGTTTTTTGCCATGTTCCATGCTTTGCTTATTTTTAGTGTGAAGGAAAAGCAGAGCCCATGTCAGAAAGGCGGGGGGGTCTCCTCGGGAGCCCTTTTTATTTCCTGGAAAAATGAAGCTGTGATTTCCCTCCCCCTGTTGCTCTCTGCTTTTAATCTTGTTAGTACTGGAAGGCTGGAAATCTCCCGGCCACCCCCCAACCGGTCAGGAGGGACCTGCAGGGAAGGCATGGTTCTTCTCCTGAGGTTTCTGCAGAATTGGTAAAGCTGCTCTTAGACGCTTGGGCTTGGTGCCACCATTGCAAAACGCTCCTACAGCAGGATGCGTCAAAGAAAACAAGGGAATCCGGCAGCGGGCAGGGTTATGGGAACCCTGACAAAAGAAGCAGTGAGCAAGAAATCTGGGGAAATGCAGCGGCTGCTGGGCCTGGGTGGCTGTGTGCCGAGGGCTGGGGCTGTCAAACGAGCCCGCCTGCTCTTGCACCTTCTCTGCGTGTTCCCTGCGGGGATGGGATGAGCTGGTGGGGCAGCTCGGGCCAGCGCAGCAGCTGGTTCCTTCTGAACCCTGCAGAAATCGAGCAAAGTGAGACACCTCGGAAGCTTGCAGGAGCGAACTCAAGAGCCTGCGGTCATGAAACCCCTGGAGGAACAAGCTGGGGAATCATCAGAGGCTTCACCGAGCCCATGGCGAGGGTCTCTCCTGGGGTCCCATGGCCCCATTTCCCATGCGGGAAGCTTCTAGGAGGAGTGATACCTGCCCAGCCCTGTCTGTCCATCACTGGCATGGCTGGGGGATCCAGCGTGGAGTGGGGAAGCGTTGGCATTCAAGCCAAAGAGGCTTGATGATGGCTGAGCCGCAATTCTTGAGGAAATCCTCCCCTGGGGTGCCAGGCTGAGCCTCGGGGTGCTCTGCTGGAGCTCTGTCACCGCTCTGCCACTGCTCTGCCACCCGTCTGGATTTGCATCACTGTCATGGTGTGATCTGTGGGGCAGCGGTGCCCTGGATCCCCTCTGCGGCCAGCAGGAGCTGGGGACCCACTGGGGTTTGCAGCTCTGCAGCACCCGAAGCCCCGTGGTATCACCCACCCCGGGTGGTGGCAGCGTGGGGGCCTCTCGGCTCCAGGGGACATGCTGAGGCTGAGTAACCTGTGCTGGTGGGGATGGGGCCCGTGCCATGCTCAGCGGTGCCGGTGCCAGATGCCGTTACCGGTGCGGACATGGGGAGCAGCAGCTGGCTGAGCCCTGTCTGGGGCTGAGCCCTGTCTGGAGCTGAGTCCTGCCTGGTGCTGAGTGCTGCTGACCACAGCAGGCACGGAAAGTGCTCAAAGAGCAGTTACCGCACAATGTGCTGGTGAGGGCGGTGTCCAGTCCTGGGGGTGAGAGGCTCTTGTGCCCGACTGTGCTCCATCCCACCCTGCGTGGGGTATCAGCTTTTCATGCTGTAACTCCAACTGTTTCCTTATCAAGGACCATTGTTTTTATTTAGCATGAATTCCCCAGACTAATTCTGTTGCACAGAATAAGCACTGTTTTGTGCTGTTGTTTTTAAAAGAGCTGCCTTTCTGTTCGACTATGGGCTGGGAGATTCGCAGGCAGTTTTGCTGTCGGTGGCTCCAGGAGAGAGCGTTAGACCTTGCAACGGGCAGCATTCATCCTGCCCGTCCCCCAAGCTGCGTTTTGGGGTGGTTTGCAAGGTGTTGAAACACATATACGTGGTTTGCAGCATGATCTCTGGGTCTGGTGTAAGTTGGACTGTCAGACCCTGACTGGTACTAGCATCCCTGGGGAGCGAGAGCGGCCACAGAGGTGCTGCGCTGAGCACAGTCCTGCTGGTCCCCCAAGCATGGGGGATGAGCCAGCACTCCCCAAATCGCCCTAACCTCGCTCCCGGTGCCTGTGCACTCGTGCTTGCGGTGGCTGTTAAAATCTCTCTATAATTGCAAGTCTGGGCTGCGCTATGGAGCTGGGGCTGCACGTCTTGGTGGGGTAACAGTGCAGAGATGAACTGTTTGGCTGCAGGGATCAGCCTTTGCAGTTTGTGTCGCTGGGCTCAGTGCCTGTTTCTGATACCGGATTATTGCTGCTCAGGGTCTCTCCAGAGCCTATGCGGCGGACACATCCTCTCTCCTGGGGTACAAGCTGTTTTTGTCAGCTCTGTAAGGATGAACACACAAGGAAGGGAATCTCCCATGTTTCTTCCCTGTCCTGCAAGACATTCCCCATATTCCTCGTTCTACAATGATGAAACTAAGGTGGAGGGAATCCCTTCCCCACACTATCTCTCACTGGGCACATGAGACCTGGCTTTATCTCATCCACCCTTTGCATGACTTGGGGTTTGCAGACCAGGAGTTACTGGCAATGGTATGTCATCCTCCAGGCCTGTGGGTTTCCTCTCCTGCTGCCGAGGCTCCTGATGATAGTTTTTGGGGTTTTATCCCTGTGCTGAGCGGGAGCTGCCTTCCCCGCACAGGGCTGGCTGTGGGCAGCTTTGCTGTCCCCGTTCCCGATGCTTCTGACGTGGAGCAATGAGCCTGCCCACCCTTGGCCCCGGCTTGGGTTGCTTTCCACCCCCATGTTTTTATGGGATTTCTTCTTTTCTGCTTGCCCTTGTGGCTTTGCTCTGACTCCTGCCCCAAGCCCCATCTATTAGATGTTTTTTAGATTTTAGTGACCTGTTCTTGGTTACTCCCCTGTGTTTCCCAGCCCTCATGGCTGCCGTCGTCTTCCTCGCTGGAAAGCAAGCAGCATGTTCAGGGAGGTGGTTATTCATCTTTGAACGCTTTTCATTTCCTCTCCATGTGTTTTTCCTAATGCCTAATCAATGAGCAGCCGTGGCAGTGAGCTGGAGCCACCAGAAGTGCCAGGCATTGCAGGGAGGTGGGGGCTGGGCGGGCGTGTGTCCCACGGGAGGGCAGGGGCATCCCCTCTGCGGGAGCAGATTCCTCTACAAATCACTGGAAAAGCAGAGGTCTTCACTGCTTCTCCCTTTCTTGCATTTCAGATGGGATAAGATAGTCTTGAATTTCCTCTTGCTTTCATGGCGAGTCTCCCTTTGCAGTATAGCTGCTCATCCTGGTCCATGCAATAGTGGTAATTCTGAGTTTAAATAAGTAATTCCCTCTGCCTTTAGATGCAAAGTGGCCGCGTACCATGTGGGAAGGTGTGTTTTCAGCTTTGGTGCTAAGTCTGCCCAGCCTGCCTGTCCTTGGCAGCCCGAGGGCACGGTGAGGCTTTTGGGGAGACTGAAATGGCCCATTGATTCTTTGGGAATAAAGGCAGTGACAATTTATTAACAGTGATTAAATTCAAGCCTGCTTGTTCAAGCCACCCTGGGGCAGTCTGGTAAGGCAGAGCCGGTACCTGGCCAGGACAGGATGCACAGCCCATCATGTTCATGAGGCAGGGACCCAGGCAGGGCGCAGGATGGTGCTCCCCCCTCCATGGGATTTCGGTGCCTACTGGCAGACCTCGGCCAGGCTCCCTGCGGCAGCAGCACAGGGCTGCTCTGAGTTTCTCAGCCCCTAAACCTGCCAGTGCCGTGAGAGGCATTGACCCTCGGTGTGGGTGCCAGGCAAGTCTGCAGCAGTGGGAGGAGGAGGAGGAACTGAGCTCGCCAGGTGTGAGGCCGAATCCAGGCTTCCCCACAGAGCCGTTCTGGGCTGCGGATGCTGGGGCAGGCACCTGGGGTGCAGCGTGGGGTGCTCACAGGAGCCCCCAGCACGGTACCAGCCTGTGTGGGAGATGCACACATGCTGTCTGTGGTGCTGGCACTTGCCTGGTGCTGCATTAACCCCCCAGCACTGCCAGGGAGTCCAGAGGGACCCCCAAGCAGAGCCACTTTGCATGTGGGTAACTAACTGCTGTGAACAGGGAAGAGCAGGAGGCAGCAGCGATGCTGGGTACCGGTGGGCTGCCACGGGCCGGGGCACAGGGCTTCAGGCTGTGAGAGGGCGAGGAGTTAATCCCCGCGGCCACAAATCTCTCTGAAGCCCTGCCTGAGAGCTGCTTGGGGAGCACCCTGCGGCACGGGCTGGCCCCGCTGCCCAGCTCTGCGGGGCCCCACAGCCAGAGCCTGGGCTGTGCCGCAGCCCCGCATGGTGCTGCTGGAGGATGCTCCCACCAGTGCTGAGGCCGCACTCGGCTCTCATGCTGGATGCTGATTCATGCTGCTGCATTAGCAAAGCCCGCAGCCGCCTTGCACGCTGTCGACTCAGGAGCAGTTACCTGGCAGGGCAGAGTGCTGCCTCGCTCTGCTCAGGTCCTCTCCCAGTAAATTCATCCCAGAGGGCAGCAGCAGGACCCCCAGATCCCGTTCGCAGTGTCCCGGGGATGCTGGCACCCCCCCGGTGTGGGGCACCCTGCCTGCAGGGGCTGGGGGCTCACTGCAGCTGCACATCGCCAGCTCCTCTGCTCCAGCTCTCTGGGCTCTGCAGTGCCCTGGTTTGGGGATCAGGGAGCGGCACATCCTGGGCGGAGGAGAGGCCTGGGCTGGCCGTTGCGGACTTTGAGCATTAGGCAGGAGGTAGCCTCGAAAAAACAGCCCTGGGGTGGCAAATGCAAAAGGCTGCGTCGGGGTGAGCTGGCTGTGCTCCCTCCTCCTCTCCTGCCTCCCTGTCTTGTCCCGGTCCTCACGGTCCCCTGGATTGGGGCCGAGCAGCACTTAGCGTTTCCAATTGCCTATCGGTTTTCAGCTGGCCAGTCCCATCGCTCGCGTTGCTCTGGGCTGGACCTGCCAAAATCTGGGACAAATACCGGCATCATGAATGGGCTTGGGGATGGGTGGGGGCCCACATGGTGCCCGTGGGCCAGCCGTCCCTGGCAGCCCTTGAGCACGGTGGGGCATCACAGCGGTGCCATGGGATGCTCAGCGGGATGGATGTGCTGAGCGGATGCTTTCTGTAGCTCCCCTCCACTGCAGCAGTTCACATCCCTGCATGTGCCCAAGGTGCTGCCTCCTTGAGCAGTTCCTGCCGGTTGCTACGAGCCTCTGGATCTGGCCTATTTATTTACAGGAAAACGGGTCCCGAGGGATTAGCTGCTGCTGCCGCATCATGCAGGGATCTCTGCTTCCTTACCTGATTTCACTGGTGAATGGGTGATTCTGACTTAATTAAGGAAAAGCAGGTGCCCAGCCCGCCGTGGGGACAGCCGCCAGCCTGGGTGGAAACTCGGTGAGGTCCAGGGCTGGATGTCAGAACCCTTGTCCCATCTCTGCCTCAAGTAATGCCACCACTGCAGGCACCCTGCGTCCCGGTGGCAGAGCTCCCTTTCCCAGCAGGGACGGGGACCTGGGGTCAGGAGGAAGCTTGTCCCATGTCTGGAGACTGGTGGGAAAGGGGCTTTAGACCATGGGCAGGTACCTGCTGTGCTTCTGGTTTACCTTATAAATTAAGAAAGCCTTCTGGTTTACCTTATAAATTAAGAAAGCCTTCACCCTGTGCCTGCAGCATGCCCTGCCGGGGCAAGACCCTGGGCATGCAGCATCCCAGCGTTCCTGGGCCATGGGAGGCAGGCAGAGAGCACAGCCCAGATGTGCAGGGCATGCAGTCCCCATCTGTCCCTGTACAGGTGGCCCTGGGGACTAAACTGATGCCCTGGTGCAGGGCATCACCCCAGTGTTGGCACTTTGCATTGCTACCATCTCACCGGGGCTGTTTCTCTGCCTTCACCTACTCTCTCTGTTGCATTTAACCCGCAGCTCCCCCGCACCCAGGACCCACAGCATCGTGGCAATGTCTCTGCCAGGGAGCAGACGCTCGTCCACTGGATCGCGAAGGTGAATATGCTTCAGCCTCTGGCCCCTGTGACCGGGCACTGGTGCCTGCCCGGCACTTCTCCCAGCTGACAGCAGGGAGGGAACGACCCCCACCTACACCACGAGCTGCCACTTTGCAGCACGAACCCCCAGCCTGGCTTTTGGAGGGTTGCATGTCACTGCCTGCTGCACAGCACTTCCCCGTCCGTGCATGCAGCCCCCCAAGCGCTGCACTCCCCGTCCCTCTCTGTCCATCTCTGCCACAGCCGGGACCAAATCCTCTGTCCGTCCAGGCAAAGGCAGGCGGTGGCGGAGGGCCCCAGCCCCGGGCAGCGGCACAGGGGCACTGGGGTTGGGGCAGTGAAGCTGGGAGATGTGTTAGCCCTTGAAAAGCCTCTCCTTGAGCTGCAGTGATAAAAAGCAAGAGAGAAAAAAAGAGAGAAAAAAAAAGCATTTATTCCTCTTCAAATGTCTCCACGACCTGGGCTGCCGTTATTTAGGAATGGGCTGACACCGGCAGCACGGGCAGAGAGAAAAAGCACATCTGCCCACATGTAGGTGCTTGACCCGGCAGTGGGGTGGCTCAAGCTCTGCCAGAGCCACGCTCCCAGGGCGCTCCCAAGGGGCTCTTGGTCCTCAGGGTGCAGGGATGCCATGCCGGCATCCAGGGGATGCCACACCGGGGGGGGAGGGGGTGGGTGGCCCCCCCAGCCCTGCCTTTGCACCCGTCACCGTGTCCGTGCCATTTTGATCCCTGCTGTTTGTTTTGTCCTTTTGTCTTGTGTGTTCTCGGTGTGGTGGTTGGCAGTCGCGGGGTTTATGGACGGAGTGGCTTTGCCTCCTTCTTTAAGTCTTCAGCGCCCTCAGCCACTCGGCCTGAGACACAGCCTCTTCTCCCTGCCTCCAGGCGCCCCTCGCCTCCCGGGAGGGACACCTACGGCACCTCCTCGCTGAGCAGCAGCAGCAATTCTGGCTCCTGCAAGGGCAGCGACAGCAGCCCCACCCCAAGGTAACCCATTACCCGTGGCCCCAGGGCGGCTGCTGGGTGCCCCCGGGCAGGGGGGAGCAGCACCCATGCTGCCGGTGCCGGTGCCCAGCAGGGACAGGAGTGCAGGGGCCGGTGGAGCGAGGCTGTCTGTTTGGCGGCTGGGGGAGCCGGAGCTGGCAGAGTCACTGGTGTGTCTCGCAAAGACCCCCGCAGTCTTCCTCCAAACCTCTCCGCCACTGTTGTCGTGTCTTCTCCATCCCTGTCTCCATGACCTGCCAGCCCAGCGCCCCGTCCCCTTCCCTTCCGTCCTGCTGTGGCTGTGGCTTGCACGCTGCATGCGTCCCTCCCTCTGCTCCTGCACCCCGAGGAGCACTCTGGGTCCTTCGGGACCAAGGGCACAGTGGACAAGAGCTTCATTTCCATCCCCTCGTGCTGCCCAGCTGAGGTCTGGCGAGAGCAGGTCGCAGCCTGGCTTCTCAGTGGGCAGCTCCTGGTGCGCTCGGGGCATAAACCCAGCTGGGCACCGAGCTGCGGGACGGGCACCAGCCCCAGCCCCATGGACAGCCTGCGCTGGCATTTTGGGCCATCAACGCTGGGCTCCTCCTGCCTGTCCCCAGTCACCTCCTAGGTCCCAGAGGTGGCACCAAATCTGGGAGAATATGAGGGGCCTAAGGGTAACCTGGGAACAGAGCCCGTGCATGCCACAGCAGGGAGCGGTGGCCATCCTGCTGCTGCGGGGTGTTGTAAGGCCACGGTCCTGCCTGGCTGCTCCTAACGTGACGCTTATGTCTCTGGCTGGAGGCTGCTGGTGCTGCTGGGCTGCCTGCCACCATGCATGGGGGTTTGGGCTGCCCTGCTGCCATGCGGAGAGGGTACCCACCACCCTGCTGTGATGCACAGGGGTTTTGATCCACCCTGCTGCAATTCAGGAGTGTCTTATGCCACGCACAGCTCTCTGCGTGCCTCCCAGCCCTTTCATGCAGCCCTGTCCCCTCTCCTTGGCCAGCCCTTGCTCTCCGTGCTGCCCTGGGCTTTGGGCCAGAGACATCACCTCGTCCGCCCTGGTGGCAGCAGGAGGAGGGTCCGGACGTGCCGCTGTCCCAGCCCGCAGCAGATGCTGGATGCCCCAGCTTGCTCTCCATGGGCAGGACAGCCACCAGCTCCAGACCTTCTCCATCCCGAACCCTCCCATCACCCATCTTCCGCCTCCATCTCTGATGGGGCTGATCCCACCCTGGGGTCTCCATCCACATCTGTCATTCCCTGAAAAGTTCGCTCTGGTGCCCACAGAGACCTCAGCGCCCACCTACTCTCGGCTCTGCTCATGCACCCGCTGCCCTGGTGAAGCTGTGGGCTGTGCCAGCGGGGTCGGGAGCTGCACCCACCCTCCTGCAGGCAGCACGGCACCCTGAGACACCCACCCTGCCCCTCCTGCCCGCAGCGCTCCTTTGGGGTGCACTATGGGGCTGCACTCCGAGAGGAGGTGTCTCCCTTGGGGTCCCTCTGCTGAGTCCATGCCAGTGCCAGCACCGGCGGGTGGGTGACGGCCGTGTCCCCGCAGACGCTCGGCCAAGTACAACCTCTGCAGTGACAACCATGGGATAAAGCCACCGACACCAGAGCAGTACCTGACACCCCTGCAGCAGAAGGAGGTCTGCATCAGGCACCTGAAAGCTCGCCTGAAGGACACGCAGGAGCGGCTGCAGGACAGGTGAGCACAGGGGCAGCGGGCGCAGACCACCCCGGCATGGGAGCCACTGGGAAGGGTCCTGGCACCAGCCACCACTGCCTGTGGTGGCAGCTCCTGTATGGGACTGGTCCTTCTGGGTGCTCTCAGTTCCCAGCGCCGTGTCTTGTCCTCGGGGTCGTGCCCAGGCAGTGGGTTCACGGCTTTGCAGCGACGTTGCAGGCGCACAGGCACCTGGCATTGTTGCCCGTCCAACCGGGGAGCCGCGGATCTGGGGGCTATGGAGCCCGTACGTCCCACCTGCAGTGGCTGCGCTCTCCCCTGCGCCCCCGGTTAAGTCTCTGCCACGTTTTTTCTGAATTTCAGCGTCAGAGGGTGGCTAATCCCCATCTGCTCCTCTCGGGCTTAGGCATGACCTTGCCGGCGTGCCAGCTGCCATGCGCCCGCTGGGGGCACCTGCCTGTCCCCACGCAGCCCTGGGCTCTGCATCCCCTCCAGGAAGGGGCCAAGCGTCGCTCCTGAGGGGCCCTGAGCATCACTCCTGAGGTTTCCCAAGCCCCTGGATCCATCCCTGGGTCCCAGCCATGGGTGTTACTGGGTGATCTGGCTCCAACTCAGTGCCAGGCATGTGAGGACGGGGCTGGCTCCGCAGCCCCCTCAGTGCCGTGGCAGTGCCCTCAATATCTCTTGCAGGGATGCTGAGATTGAGGACCTGAAGACGCAACTGTCGCGGATGCAGGAGGACTGGATCGAGGAGGAGTGCCACCGCGTGGAGGCCCAGCTGGCACTGAAGGAGGCCCGCAAGGAGATTAAGCAGCTGAAGCAGGTCATCGACACGGTGAAGAACAATCTGCTGGAGAAGGACAAGGGGCTCCAGAAGTATTTCGTGGACATCAACATCCAGAACAAGAAGCTGGAGACGCTGCTGCACAGTATGGAGGTGGCGCAGAATGGGGCGCTGAAGGAGGAGGGGGCTGGCGAGTCGGCCGGGGGATCCCCAGCCCGTTCCCTCACCCGCAGCTCCACCTACACCAAGCTGAGCGACCAGGGGGCCGGGGACCGCAACGTGGGGGGCTCACAGACCATCTCGCTGGACGAGGGGGCCGACAGTGGCTTCGTGGGGGCGGAGGAGGTGCCCGGCCATACGGACCCGTTGGAGGTGGGGGGTGAACCCGCTGCCCGCCTGCCCCCCAGCTCCACCTACGAGAAGCTGCTGGGGCTGCGGGGTGGCGTGGAGGCTGGGGTGCAGGCCAGCTGCATGCAGGAGCGGGCCATCCAGACGGACTTCGTGCCCTGCCAGCCCGACCTGGACACCATCCTGGAGAAGGTGATGAAGTCCCAGGCTTGCAGCTTGGGCAGCCCCACCTCAGCCTGGGTCTCCGAAATGGAAGACATGATGCCCGGCCCTGAGCTCTCTAATCCCGCTGGGGCCATGGACCTGCTGGTGGCCGAGCCCGACGCTGCGACAGCGGGTGCCGGGGCCGAGGGGGGTGCCCCCTGCAACCAGGCGGTGCGGCAGCCCCCCAGCGCCAGCCCCTCTGTGGCCATCGCCTGCGTGGCGGAGGAGNGGCTGTCGCCCTGTCGCCAGCCCCGGGGGCAGCACCCAGCCTTGATCCCCCCCAAACGCCCCCCACCCGCCCCCACAGACCTGACCGCTGATTGTAAAGCCCTGGTGTGTCCCCACTTTCCCGGGGTCCTTCATCAGTTCCAGCTCATTATGCAGCCCTGGGGGGTGGAAAGGGGCAAGGGGGGGTCCACGCGTGCGTGCGGACATGCTGTTCCCCCCAGCTCCTTTATCCTGGAGGATGGAAAGAACCGTTGCTGGAAGAGAGGTGCCAAGCGGCGATGCGGGATGTGGCACCAAGCATCACGCTGTGACCCCCTGCCTGATGGACACCCCTGCCTGGCCACTGCTGCGGTGCCTCTGGCTGTGGGGGGCTGCACCCCACTGGGTAGGGGTCTCCCTTCATTGCACTTGCTTTTCGGTTGTCCTTGCCCTGCCATGGGTGGGCAATGGTGAGGAGCCACCCGGCAGCGGGGAGAGCTGGGGGGCTGCAGCGGGACCCCCCCAATGCATTTCTTGCTCCAGGTGCAGGTTGTGCTGCGACAACAAAGTCTGGCTGCGGGCGGGAGGACAGCGGGAACCCGCCCGGACACAGGGGCTGGCTCTGGACTGGTTTGGGAAGCAGCAGGAGCCCATGGGGCACCTTCACCCTGGCCTGCTGACCTGCTTCAGTGTCCGTCCTCCTCCCTCCAGCAGGACGGTGCCCTGGCCAGACCCTGCTCGGCCCCTCTTCAAGCCGCCCATTGCTTGGGAGATGCCTCCCCGCACCGGGACGGAACCGGGCTGTGGCTCCCGCCTCACCAAGTGAGGCCGAGCAACCCCGGAGGAAGCCTCGGTCCCTCCCTCCCTTTGCTTTGCACTATGTTCACTTTTTTTTTGGTACAGACTGAAGCCCTGTTGTATGGGGGGGGCCGAGGTGGTGGCAAGTGGGGGGGACCCCACGGAGGACCCCAGCTCTGGGGGCTCTGGCTGCCACAGAGTGGGACTGGGGTCTCTTTGTGGTTTCAGCAGCAGCGATGCCGGTGCTGCTGGTGATCCTGCCCTGTGCTGGAGCTCGGGATGCCTTTGCCGGGAGACAGCGAGGGGCTGCGGGCAGGGCCATGCAGGCAGAGCCGAGCACCTTTGCCTGCCCCAGCCCCGCTGAATCCCCGCTTTGCTGGTGGCCTCCAGAAAAAAAAAAATGCCTTTTTTTTTTTTGAAAAGCAAAGACAGCAAGGATTGCTCAGCGGGGGCTGGCAAGACACGAGACTTGGGGCTCCCCTAGGCGTGTGGCGCTCCCGCCCTATGAATGTCTGTGGCTTCTTCGTGACTTGAACTAACGATGTTCCCCCCGACCCCGCGCCACTGCCCATGGGCGCTGTCAGCCGGGCGCCTTGGGAGCTGGCGATGCTCCACGTGCCGGCATCCACCGGTCTCCTTGCGGGCACACGCCATGTCCCGTATCCCCCACGCTTCCCCGCATACCCCCTCCGGCGGCTGGGGTGCGGGGCAGCGGCTCTGCCCACGCTGGGGGGCGGCGGAGGCAGTGGCAGGCATTGGCACAGCACTGGGTGCCGGGTGAAGTATTTGGGGAGAAACGGTGGCAAGGCAGCCGGGGCGGCTGATGTAAGCGGAGCTAGGATATACACCTCTTGTGCAATGTATTTGTGGATCTGTGTACACGTCTGTTAGACTATCCAAAGCTTTGCCAAGAAATAAATGTAACGATTATATTTGAAAGACAAATCTATATATTTTTTAAATACAGAACTTAAAAAGCTGTAACCCCCCCTTTTCTTGTTTCCCCTGTCCTGTACTCGCTGTCTGTGGTGGATGTAATAAACATCGCTGGGTCTGTGTCTGCTTTGGCTGGAGCAGGCCTTTGGCGTCTGCCCCGAGGGGGGCTGGCCCGAGCAGGGACACGGGGACCCCGGGACAGGGGGAGGCACGTGCCCCATCCCTGCTGATGAGAGGGAGGAGAGGGCCAGGGGGACGCGGGGGACATCACAGGCTGGAGGTCCCCCCGTGCCACCCTGCAGCCACCAGCTTCTGTAGGGATGAGGGGTTTTTGTGCTAAAACTGCTTCTTTTGGGGATGCTGTGGGGGTACCTTCAGTGGCCCCTCCAAGCTTCCTGGAGCGTGCGCAGGCTTGGCCACGGGGGCTGCACACGCCAGCATCGGCCCCACGGGATGACAGCTATCACGTCAGAGGTCGGGGATGGAGTGGTCCATGGCAGACTTCACCAGCCCCGCCGAGAGCCTGGGCGCAGGGACGGGTGCTCAGCGGGGGAAGCGGGGAGCCCCTCGGGAGGCACCGTGGGGCCATGGCGGGGTGGGGATGGGCACCGTGGCCCTGCGGTCTCACCGTTTGACCATGTGCTCGTAGATCACGGTGGGGATGATGGTCAGCGTGACCACATTTCCGGCCCCTGCCAGCACCTCTGTGAGCTGCTTATCCTGCAGGAGAGAGCGGGTGGGTCCTGTGGGGTGCCCAGCTCTGCCCACCATTCCACGGCAGCTCCTTGTGGCTCCGGCCCCCGCAGGGCTGCCCTGGCCAGATCCTGGGCTCCCCGGGCACATTTTGCACCACCGGTTGTGCACAGCCCCTACCTTCATGCCAATGACGTTCTGGCCATTCACCTCGCAGATGTAGTGGTGGGTGAGGAGGCCGTTGCGGGCAGCAGAGCTGTCCTTGGCCAGCGACACGATTTTCCCCTTTTTGACCACGACACCAATGTGGCCGGTGCTGTCCTTGTGCACGGTGACGGTGCGCTGAAAAGGCCTGTGGGGAGAGTGCGGTCAGCGCTGGTACTGCTGCTGGCATCGCCTGCCCGCCCGCCTGCTCACCTGTCCCGTACCACCATGACAATTTTCTCCGGGGACGCCTTCTTCAGTGCCCGCTGCGCCTTGTCGCTGCTCCAGCCTGTGCAGTTCTTGCCATCGATCTGCAGGATCTGGTCACCAAAGCGCAGCCCCACCAGCGCCGCCGGCGAGTTGGCCTTCACCAGCTGCACGAAGATGCCCTGGGGATGCAGGGGGAGCGATGGCACGGGGACTGGGCACCTGTGCCATGCCATGTACCATGCTATACCATGCCATGCTGCACCCTTCTGTGCTGCACCATGGCATGCTGTGACATTTAATACCACACATTGCCATGCCATGATGGACTGTGCCATGTCACCCTGCGCTGTACTGTCATGCTTGTGCCATGCTGTGCCCTGCCCTGCAATGTCTTGGCATGCTGCACCGTGCCCTGCCATGCTGCACCGTGCCATGCCACAGAGCACCACGCCGTGCTGTGCCATGCCATGCTACCCCATGCCATGCCATGCACGGCCCCGTGCTAGCCCAGCCCCCTCACCTGGTCAACGTTTTTCAGCTGCAGCCCCGTCTTGCCCCGCTCATCCTTGCAGAGGTGGATCTCCCGCACACCCGGCTTGATCTCTGCCCGGCGCAGCCCAGCATTGTTCCCGCTCAGGGGGGCGACCAGCTGGCCCGGGGCGGGCCCGGCGGGGGTCAGCGCCTGTGATGGAGACGGGGGTCAGCAGGCCTGGCGGGGCTACGGGGCCCTGTGCACATCAGCCCTCAGGGGGATGCTGCATCCCTTCCATGGGCAGGATGCGGCCCCGGAGGGACCCCCCCTCCAGCAGCTGTGGCACGGGAGGGGAGCCTTGCGCAGGGCAAGCAAGAGCCGCCAGCCCAAACACCTACAGTGCTGCCTTCCGGGAGCAGGTTCTTCTGGATCTCTTCACTGGAGAGAGCGAGCCCCATGTAGTTCTCCAGCTCAGCCAGGTTGGGGTACAGCACGGGCGGTGCTGCAGGACACACCGAGGGCAACTTCAGCTCACAGGGTCCCCAACCCACGGCCATTGCCTCCCCCCTCGGGAGCCCCCTGGGATCATGGGCCAGAAACTGGCACAAAAGACATGGCAGGGGATGGGTCAGGGGAGAGCAAGCCCCAAATCCCATTCCCTACCCATGCACAGAGCTGGGGGGGGGACTCTCAGCTGAGCCCCCCACCACAGTGACCATCGCTCCCCTGTCCCCAGACAGCCCCTCAACAGGGAGAGCTGATCGCAACCCGCGTTACCGGTGCCTGAATCGAGCTTTGGCTTCTCCGTGACCACCGTCGTGGCAGGGGTCCTCACCCCAGCAGCTGCCTGTGCCTGGCAAGAGATGGGGTTTGCTCGAGGCTGTGCTCCCCAGTCCTGGGGACCCTCCGAGGGCAGAACCCCACAGGGTCCCATTGGGGTCTGCTCACCCCCCCATAACACTGCTGCGCTGACACTGACCTGCAAGATCTGGTGGCCCTTCATGTCCTCCAGGGAGGGGTAGAGCGTTGCCATTGCTACTGCTGCCACAGCCGTGCCTGGGGACGGCGATGGGGTGGTTCAGGGATGGGGCACCTCTCCCTGAGCATCCCTCCCAGCCCGTGTGTCTGGCTCCATGTGCTGGAGATGGGTTGTCACCCAGGGCCTCCAGCGTGACTCAGGTCTGTGTCACTGGGGCCACCGCCTCCGCCACTTCCCAGCAGCTGGGACACAGGCGGCTGTGTGCCGGGCACGGGCACCCCAGGCATCACTCAGCTGGCGGCAGGTTCTGCTCCCTGCACCGACCTGCCCGGTGGGGCTATTCCGGCATTGCCCAGTCGTGGGAGCAGGACGTCCCATGGGAACAGCCCCTCCAACCGCTCCTTGCTGCCTTTAAACCCCCATCAGTCCCCTCTGTCCCCCAACGCACCCTGCATTGTGCCCATGGCGAAGCTGTGCCGCCCAGCCCTGCCCCGTGGCACCATGTGCCCTGAAACATATTGCCCAAACCTCAGGGTTTAGGGGCCAAATCCAGACCCAGCTCCGAGCCCTGTGGGAACCGGGCAGGATCCCGCACGCAGCCCAGGGACCACAGCATCCTCCTGCCTGGCAGCAGCATCCCTGGACGGGTGAGACCCCCAGACCCCAGCCCCAGCTCCCCCGGACTTACCTGCCAAAAGCTCCCGGCTCCTGTGTGCCAACCTCTGCCCAGCCCCAGACTTTTATAGCCGTGCCCAGCCCAGGGAGGGGCCAGGCAGCCTCAGCTGACCGCCACCCCCGCCAGGTAGGGCACAGGTGAGGAAGAGGAAGAGGAAGGTGAAGCCAAAGCTGCATAGGGCCCTGGCACTGCAGGGATGGGGAAGGGGACAGGGATTGGGATAGCTTTCTGTGGGTTCAGGCACCCTGGGGGAGCAGGGATGGGGCTGTGCTTCCCCCCTAGCCACCATGGTGGCCCCTGCTCCCACTGTATTGCTACCCCCTGGTGCCACCACTGCCGGGACCGGCACACAGCTTGGCCCCACCACCGCCCTTATGCCCCAGCCCAGGCCACCGCAGCTCGGTGCCCCGTATTGGGGACCGAGGGCGCTGCCGAGGGGGTGAAGCGGGGTGCCCCGCCGTGAGCAGCCCTGCGTGGGCAGCTGGCTCCTGCTGACACCTTGCTGCCCAGGCGCGTGGGGCTGACGTGGCCATGACCGGGACACCGTGTCCCACACCCTTCCAGCTGTCACTGGTGGCCCCAGGGCACACGCCAGGCATGATGGCCCCGTGGGAGCCCTGCACCGCAGGCGGAAAAACTGAGTGAGCACGGAGCTCGCCTGAGTCAGGGCACGGGGCAGACCTGGGTATGCTGCTGCCATGGGACACCGCTGCGTCACCCTGGGATCCAGCCTTCCAGCACCCACCTGCGACATCCCACTGCCAGCACTGGCAATGCCATGGGCCACCGTGTCCCCAGGAGCCAGGCAGCAGGGTCCTGTGGGCACCCAGCCGGGCCTGGAGCCAGTGGCATCAGCCCAGGACCTCGCCGGCACGGGGCCAGCCCTGCCACGGAGCAGCAGCCGGGCACGTCCCAGCTCCCTGCGCCTCCACTTCTGCGTGCCAGGCCAGGAGGAAGCATTTTATTTACTGGTATTATTTTTAGCCCAACAGTGCCTGGCTGCCTCAGCCAGCCTGGGATGAGAGCAGCTCGACCGCTGATAAACACGGCCAGGAGCAGGAGCAGGGAGATGTCCTACAGCAGCCAGAGAAGGACGGTTCCCAGGGGGTCTGTACCTGCCCCAAAACCTTCATCCTTGCCGAACTGGAGTTGGAAGGACCCGCACCCCATCTGCACCTGTGGGTGCTGCGGGAGCTGCAGTGGGGGGCTGTCTGCCCAGAGCAGGGGGGGCAGGCAGCCGCTGACACCAGGCTCCCCCCACCCTCCTTCCAACCTCCTGCCAGCCCTGACTTATCTCCAGCCAAAAGCCACAGCACTGCCTGGCACCGATTAATAATTAAAGCAAAAAGCTTTGCAGGAAGAGAAACCCAAGCTCACCTTGAGTTGCTGCCTAGAAGTGGTCGCAGGAAAGAGCAGAACGTGATGCTGGCGCCCCAGCAGCTCCCCGTTCTGCTTAACTGAGTAGCAATTAAGGGTAGTGTTACTATCTGCACAGCGTGGCCCCGATCCCACACGACCCTGTGCAAGCATTGGTGTTCCCAAATGGGGTGCTGGAGGGCCCAGCCCGGAGCCCCGCAGCCACTGTTCCCTCCAGCACCTTCCCCAGCCTCCTCAGACCCCCCCCATTAAAAGAAAACTTTGCTCCCAACAAACCTGCTCAGGAGCCGGGACTCGACATGTTATCGATCACAGCCACGTTATCGATCATGGCAAACGGAGCAAAGGCCGTTTGTGGAGAAGCCGGGTGCTGGCACAGAGGCACTGGGAGCAGTGGTACCTGAGCAGCGCCTACGCCGTGAGCCACGCAACGTTTGCCAGCCACCACCAGCAAACGTCCGAGCTGCAGCAGCAAAGACCAGAAGCAGAGGGCTCAGGGAGCCCCGCCGACCAGGCGCGGTGGGGGATCACTAAGAAAGGCACTGAAAAAAAACCCCCAAGAGGCTTTTCAGGTCTGTGGTGATCTGGCCTGCAAATACCGGCTGCTGGATGTGCCATGTCACACGTTGCAACATCCAGCCTCCAAAGAGGACCAAAATCAATACAGAGATATCGATATGCTTCTCCAGAGCTGGGGGGGGCCTGGGAGCACATGTCCGTCTGCCTTCCATGCTCCCAGTCCAAGCTGAGTCACAGCCACAATGGCAAGAGGCTGTGAGGGCAACGCTTAATAGGTTATGGTAAGACAATTAATTACACAAATTCCAGTAGGCCACCGTCACCTTCCCGCAGAGCCCAGCAAGCCCCAGGCATCCCTCTGTGCTCCTAGGGCCAAGCACCCGAGCCTCACCCCAAAGCAAGCCAGCACAGCCAGAGGCTGGCCCTTCCTGCTACTACAGCACCCCGTGAGCCTGGCACGGCACCCTGGCATGGCACCCACAGCACCCCACAAGCCTGGCACAGCAGCCTGGCATGGCACCCACAGCACCCCACGAGCCCAGCACAGCACCCACAGCACCCCGTGAGCCTGGCACGGCACCCGCTGTGCTGAGCGACAGACAGGTGAGGGAAAAACCTCCAAGACACAGGGTTGAGAAAAGCCAGCATAAAGCGTTTTTATTGCAATAATAAAACTTGATACCTTTATGCGGTGGAGAAGGAAGTGAACGGTGGCAATTTCTCTTACCAAATCACTAGGCAGGGCGGAGGGAGAGGGCAGATAGGACAGCAGCGGGGGAAGCTATGCATCGTATGAGACCAAACAAGCGGCGATGACCAGCATCAGGTGTCAGGAGACAACGGTCAGGCGTGCTCAGACCAGGGACAACTGCGGTCTGATGTTTCCTTTCCAGGGGGGAGAGAGGGGACAGGGGCGTTTTCTTTGAGCTGACTCCCCACCAGCCCCGCCACCTCCCCTGTAGACAGCACCTTCCGTTTGTCTGCTGTTTTCCTTTGTCTTTAAAGAAAGCTCAATGTAAGCTACTGAATTTTCAGGCTGTGGTGGAGCTCTGATGGAAACCCATCTCCGTAAATCCAAAAGTGGGCTGGGGGGGAAGGAAGGTCCACCGTGAGATGGCAGAGTGAAGCAGGGGCAGAGCAGTCCCCCTTCCTGGGAGCAAACCCACGGTGCCCGCAGCAATGCTGCACCCTCCCCGGGGAGCAGGGAAAGGACAGGTTGCTCCCTCGCTGCCCCGGTTCCAGGCAGGGTACCTACACACAATCCTAGCGCTACTTTGCTCTCCGCATCCATTCAGCCTCGACAGCCTCACTCTGCTATGGCTTTTGCAGCAGCAGCAATTTCTGGTTTGAAAACACCATAGAGATCTGCACCAAAATGAGTAACTAACAGGTTTCCTTTTGTTCAAATGACTCCTATCTAAGGTCAGCCCATCTGCGTGCTACTGGTAAAACGTAGTCTACACCTGGAACAAAAATAAGATTAAGAACTTGACCCAAAAAGAGTTGAGGTTTACGGCGTATAGTTTAAAAAGACATAAAAACACGATACAAGGAGGAAGAGTCAGACGCAAAGCTTAGTGACCAAAGGCATTCAATCAAGGTGTAAGGTTATACAATGAGTGTAGTGGACTATCAGGAAAAGCTCCGTACAAAGTCATGTGCACTCTTCTTGAAGCTGAGATTCTGGATTCCTCCATGTGCCAAACCTGCTGGGAGAGAGGAGAGGCAGCATGACAAAGCCGCCCGCCCGCTGCCTGTGGAGGAAACCCAGCAGAGCAGGGAGTGTGCTCACGACACGGCCGTCTCATTGCAAACCACACTGTTTGCTCAAACCAGAAGTCAAGCCCTGATTAAAGCGGGGGAGTGCAGCCCCATGCTGCCCGCATCGCAGGACCCATGCTCCCCAGAGCACAGCCCCATCCTGCCTGCACCACAGGACCCACGCTCCCCAGAGCGCAGCCCCGTGCTGCCCGCACCACAGGACCCACGCTCCCCAGAGCACAGCCCCATCCTGCCTGCACCGCCAGGCCCACGCACCAGCAGCAAGAGAGGCATGAGTGGAAGCGGGCAGCCGAGCCCCGCAGTGCAGCAACACAACGCAAGGAACGGGAGGCATGGTCAGCCAGCACCACAACCCCTCCATGGCATGAACCCACTCTGCCAGGCTGGAAACTGCTCGTACCACCGTGGTGATTGCCTGCTCACCCGCCTCCTGAGAGCAACTTCTACCCACAGCCAGAAACCTGCCCCCTCCTTCTCATACCCCTCCCACTGCCATCACCTCCATCCCACCTCCCCCTGAGATGAAAGATGGGGGCCTCGAGTTGCCCCCAAGCCACAACACTCCCTGCTGGCAGCTGCCCCTCCTTACCCGAGGACAGGGTGCTGGGGTAGGTCATTCCAATTTCATGAGCTCCACGTCAAAAATTAGAGTGGCGTTTGGTGGGATGATCCCTGGGTGGCCAGTAGAGCCATAGGCGTAATCTGGGGAGATGGTCATCTTTGCCCGCTGACCAACGCTCATCTGGGGGCAGGGAAGAAAACACAGGGATGTCAGGAGATGGGCACAATCACCAGGTGAGTGACAGGAAGAGGGACACAGACCTGTCCCTATTCCTTTCCCTACACTGGGCAAGACCAAGGACCCAAGCTGGACAAACCGGAGCGGACAGAAGAGGAACAGGAACATCAGAACAGAAAGGCAGGCAGCACAAGCTGGAAAAGGAGCAGGGCTTGAGATGTCCTTCACACAAGCGTTTTCTAGGACAGGCAGGGAGCACCAGGCCATTCCCTACTGCCACCGGCACCCTCGTGCTGTGTCCCCAGCAGCACACGGAGCTGGCCACAGTCACGCACACAGGAGCTGAAGCCATGCCGTGCCCACCAGCCCTCCCTCCGCGTGGGCTTCGCAGCCCGGGAGCCGTCTCCATTCGGAGCGGGAGGCCCGAGCACTCCCTGCCGCGTTCGTTCAGAGCTGACTCAGTAGAGAAATGTCACCGCTGAGTCACTGACGTGCCGTAGGTGTTCCTGGGGCCCGGCCCTGCTCCATTCCTGCCATCTGGCAGGTGGCAATGCAGAAGGTGATATTCACACCCACACCTCCCATCGCTGAGGGGGTGGAGGGGTGGAAAACACAGGGGAATAAAATAAAAAAAAAAAAAATAGAGAATGAGCTGCACACAGTGATTTCTGCCCACGCTGCAGCTCCCCAGGCGTACAGCTCTGCACAGCCCTGCAAGGGAGACCGCGAGGCAGAGAAGCACCGGGCACCTGAGCGACTCCTTCCTCCCAGCCGCGGATCACCTCCTGCTTGCCCATCACAAACTTGAATGGCTTGTTCCTGTCGCGGGAGGAATCAAACTTCTTCCCATCCTCCAGCATACCTGGGGAGAGAGGGAGGGAGACAATGGTGACACAGGGACAGAGCCACGCACACCTGCGTGAAACAGGCTGTGACCTGGCAGCCTGAGTGGGTGACAGTCACCCCTGGGAGAGCTCACGTGGCCCTGAGTCAAAGATGTTTCTCAGCTCAGCCCCCTTTCCCCTGGGGAAACACCTGCAGAGGGCAGCCTGGAGGGGAAAACCCCCACCAGCACCCCCCAGGGCATCATCCAGCCTGGCAGGAGCAGCCCTGGGGCAGAGCAGGATTGTTCCTGCTCCTGGCTGCTTCGACCCAGAGAGAAGCACTCCTCGGGGCTGGGACCGAGGACCCACGAGGGGAGCAGATGGAGGGGGTGGAGGGAAACCTTCCCCACGTTGCAGCACCACCGCCAGCTGTTTTGCAGGCAGCAGGATCAGGCATGGTGCTTCCCATCCCACCAGCAAACACACCTCCCGCTCCTCACCATGGGCAGGCTTCCATCCTTGGGCACCCAAAACAGAGTCAGGGCTCCGGTGCCCCACCTTGGCTGCTGCCAGCCTCCAGCCCTCCCTGTGCCCAGCTGCATCCCTCTGGTCTTCAGTCACATCACTCCTGTACCCAGGAATGACGACGGGGAGAGGCAGCACCAAGCACTGGACACACATGCCCAGGGCAGCCCTCGTTCCCCTGGCACATGTTGCATGGTTAGGGCTGAGCAAGGCTGATATCCCCAGGGCTAAATATAACTCCCCAACACAAGCAAAGGAGGAATTTCCTCCCCTCCCTTGCTCCCCGCCTGACCTTCTTGGGGAATCTTGGAGCTGGAGCCGCCTTATAGGAGCAGCAACTCCGCCGGCTGGCGGAGTTGCTGCTCCTATAAGGCGGCTCCAGCTCCACATTAACAAAGCCAGCATCCCATGCAATAAGAGCAGTAATAAACTCTCCTGCAAACTCTCCTCACTTCTTCATTGCCCAAAAACCTGTTTTCTTGGCTGGAAACAGCTCTATAGTCTTGCAAAACCAAACTCGTCCAGCAACACATGGGGCAGAATGACTTCCCTTCACCAGGCCACTGCCCACGGGCAAGGGAAAACGCATCTGTGCAAAAGATGAGTCAGGGCATCTCAGCCCTGGTTCACATCATGATGGCAGTCAGAAGGAACAGCACGCAGACATGGGCAGTCATGGTGATGGGAGGCACTGAACAGAAAGAAGGGAATGCGAAAAAATACATCAGGGGCAACGAGCACCGAAACCTCTGGGCTGCAGGAAGATGCAGGGGATGAGGGCCAGCAGCCCCACGTTTCAGTCAGGGAACGGAATTAAGCTTTTAATTTCACAGAAAGGAAAATTCCCCCCCTCCAGGGCTTTGAGCATCAGCACCAGCTCAGCCGGTCAGGCCACAGCCCTGGACTTTGGAATAGTAAGTCTGGAGTTTTCTCGTTTCCTCCTTCCAGGATAAAACTCTTGTCGCTGAACCTGCCTCCAGCCCCGTCTTGGCACTGCTCCCCACTCCCGTCCGTTGGCCTTCCTCCCACCCGGCGGGGACGCTGGCAGCAGGAACACAGGGCAGGCCATGCCGGCTGGCACAGGCAGCGCCACTTGGCTGTGACACGAGCTGACCCTGAGCTCAGCTCTGAGCCCTCAGGCATCACAACGAGCTGGGGTGGCTGCAGAAGGACAGAGGGGACAGTTTGTGCCTGCCGCCCTTCTCCCCGGGCACCTGCAGAGGAAAAACCCCGGGGGCCACACAGCACGTGGAAACAGGGACCCGCAGGATGCTTGCAGGGCACCCGCTGCCTGCAGAAGTGCATCTCGTTTAATGTCCCGGCCATAGGAACGTAAAGGCACTGTCAGCGGCACAGGAGATGCTGCAGACCTCACGCAGGAGCGGATGGCACTGCCTGCCCCCGCTGCCGATCTCACCTGTCTGAATCCAGCCCTGGGAAGCGTTTTGGAGCTGGCAGTATCCTGGCCACAGGAGAGAGGGATTAACAGACTAAGCTGGTTGCAATAGCCCAGGGGGACCGATCACTTAGGATGCTCCCGGCCCAGGAAGGTGCAGGTCGCACACGGGAGCTCATCCCTGCTCCCTGGCACGGGGCTGCTGTGCTCCCCCCACCATGCCAGCAGGGAAAACAAAGAGGCTCCGATGCTTTGGAGACTGCATCCTCATCTCAGGCACTTCCTCTGCCTGTGAGGCTCCCGGGAGATTTCTCCAGCCCTGGACGAGTATGAGCAACCATTTCCTCAGCCCTGCCATCCCCAAGCAAGGAGATAACAAGATCTTAAAGCTATTACAGAGGCAAAGCATCCTCTGGCAAAAGCAGTTGCCCCACCAGAGCCCCAGGAGCAGCAGCCAGCCCCCAGCAGGGCTCCTTGCTTGCCACCATCACTCCCACAGAGGTGGGTTATGGAGACCCACCTGCCCCAGCTCCCACTCTGAAAGATGTGACCCACCACCCAGAGATCTCAGCTGGGCTATATGGACACCGGGGGTCTCGGGGGAACTGCAGCGAGGAAGAGATGGCCGGGGATGCAGCAGTCGCAGGACGGAGCGGGGGGGCTCTGGAGAGCAGCCCCAGCTCCGGACGGGCAGGCAGCGTGGCCCTGCCAGGTCTCTGCCACACTTGGCAGGCAGCAGCCGGGAGACGCCGGCTGCAACGTGCGACTTGGCTCCGGTCCCCCCTGGGCGGGCAGAGGCAGCGGAGAGCGGCGCTGGAGCAGGCAGGCAGAGGCAGCCCCAGAGATAAACCTGTAGATTCGGGTTTTCCTGGGGGGGTGTGGAGCCCCACCCGCGCCCCTTCCATCCCCTCTGGCCTGGGGTGCCGATCCTCGGCACAGCCATCGCCCAGGGGATCCTGCATGGAGCTGGCTTCCAGAGGAGAGGCAGGGAGAGACCGGAGCAGTAGGGCAGGCACCTCTGCTCCAGCCAGTGGAAGGGACAGGATGGGAAACCCTTCCTGAAAGCCTTGGGATACCCAGCATGCTCCAACCCCCTGCATCAGGACAGGGCTGGCCAGCTGAGGTTAAATCCTGCCTCCACCAGCAACCTCTGCCAGACGCTTTAGATCCCAGGGCTCAAGCTGCCTGCACGAGCACTTCCCATCACCCAGCCCACCCCCATCGCCACCCGCAGCTGGATGCGGGAGGGGTCTCTGCCCACCGTTCACCGTGCCCTGGCAGGAGAGAGGACCCCCAGCGCAGGCAGGGAAGGGGCGCTTCAGGAGAAGGCGCTGAGCTCCCACAACCCATCGACCAGCAGTTGCACGCCTTGGTAGGAAACGCCTCGCAACCACAGAGCATTTGCTGCTGCTGTGCAAGCAGGGAGAGCACCACTGTGCCAGGTGCCATGCAAACAACAGGAAGAGTGGGCAGCCGAGGCTGCGTCCAGCCTGCGCAGCAATGCACAGGTGCTGAGGAAGGACGGCAGTCCCCTCTGCTCTATCCTGCCAGAGAAAGCCAGTTTTCTCTAGCATCCCTCCCAGCGTTTCCAGCCCCTGCTCCAAGGCCACCTCCCTCCGAGACAGAACAAGCTGGGTGCACTTTACCACTCGGGCAAAGCCATTTCGCCAAGCCAAGTCAGACTCGCTCCCATCCCGGCGCTCCCCAGCACGATCACGGGCCCCCATTTTCCCTCCAGAAGCACAGTGGTGTGGCCGCAGTCTCCCCACACTCTCCACGGCCCCCGTGTACTCAGACAGCAGCTCCTCCCCAGCAGCAGCTCCCCCTTGCACCAGCGCTCTTCACCCCCCAGCCCGCTCCTGGGGAGCACAATACCCAGCCCCAGCAGCGCTCTGGGGCACCGGGGGAGCCCCAGCCACACCAGCACAGCATCCCACTCTGCCCTGGCTCCCACCCCAGCAGCCAGACCCAGGGAAGCTCAGGTGTGCTGGCCCCCAACCCACACCCCCTCCCCATCGACTTGCTCCTACGCTGCCCTCCCACCCCACACCAGTTGCTGCGAGCAGTCCCAAACACATCGGGGAACTTTATCCTTGATTTAGTTTCTTTAAGAGCCCTTTGTAGCAGATTTCACATCAAAGGCTGTTTTGGACACCCCACCAGGCAAACTCTCCAGCAGCGCTCCCCCTGCTCCCCGTGGGCTGCAGGCACAACCTCCTGCAAAGAGCGGGGACCCAGGACCGAAGGAGGGAGAAAGGGTCCAATTCCCCCAGCTCCCCCCATGCTCCTCCACCTCTGGCAATCCCAATGTGAGCAACTGGCGTCTCCCAAGCAGGCAGCCAAGAGAATGCTCCACTCTCCACCTCCTTCCCCAGTGCTGCCTTCCCACACCGGGGCTGTCTGTCTGTCCATCCCTCACCCCTGGGATGAAATGGCTGCTCACAGTGGGGTCAGGCCCCATGGAGCAGGGGCTTGGGCACAGGCAGAAGCAGCAGCAGCTGCCGGACAGCTGACCGACCGAGCCGGCTCCCCATGCTCCTTCACCCTTGGGTCACTGGCTTTTTTTCCAAAATGGTTTTTAACCAAATCACTGCACATCCATAACCCAGCGCAGGGAGAGCTGACTCGCCGCACACCCATCGCAGCACACCACGGGCTGGATCTCCCCAGCGCCGGCAGGTTTCTGCGCGGGAGCAAAGGGCAGCCGGGGACGGAGCTGATGTAGGGCTCTGGAAGGAGCCTCGGAGCACGGCACCTCCCGCACCGCGCTCTGCCGCTGTTCCCGATGCTGCTCCCGGATCGGTGAGCACCATAACAGAGCTGGGGAATCAAAGGTTTCTAATGTTTCCCGAGAACCAAGCCCCGCTCTGGCCTCTTGCAGGGCAGACTGCGGGGAGCTGCGCTGCCGACGCAGGCAGCGTTCAGCAACGAAAACGGCGTCAGGGCCTGAAGGTGTTTGATTTCTGCTGCCTGCTGGGGGCNAGACAATAATAACAAACAAACAAAAAAAGGAAATGAGAGAACGGTTCCCACGCACAGCAGATTGTTGCTGCTGGGGAGGCTCCGTCAGGAGCAAGTCACCAGGCAGCACTTTGCCCAAAGCACCGGGATGTGGGGACGGGAAGCCGGTGACCCGCGAGCAGCTCTGCCAGGGCGGGGGCCAGAGCCACGAAGAGTGGCAGAGCTCCGGCAGCATCGTGGGAAGGGAGAGACAGCGCCGGGAGCCGGGAAGGCTGGCAGGCGGCAGGGCTGGCCCACCGGGAGCCACTTGACTGCCTGCCAGCCTCCCTTTGTTCTTCCACCGGTGAAGGAAACGGGGCGGCCGGGGGAGACCGAGCCGCTTCCTCTCCCTCCTGACGAGGGAACGGGAAGGACGGGGGAGACAGGAGCAGCAGATGGGCTGATCGCCCGCCAAGCCCTCCCGGCAGGCAGGGCTGTCCGGGCCCTGCTCCTCAGAGAGGAGCACCCTCGGCCTCCCGCCGTGGGCGACAGGAGGGCGGAAAGCGCTGCGGCGGGAAGGGGAATTGGTTATTAGCAGAAACAGCCACAAATGGGTCGATTCGGTTTTACCCTGGAGCACAGCGGCCACCCCGATGAGCTGGAGCTGTTCGAAGGGTGGCCAAGGGGGAGAGGAGACCCCCCGGCACAACCCCAAAAGCATCTTTTGGGGTCCCAAGGTTGGTTTCTTTCCCCCCGAGCTCGCAGAAGCCTGCTGGAGGGACACCATAAGAGTATGACCCTCCCTGGCTGTCGGGGCAGCCCCTCATCGAAATACTACGCCCGAACCCCAAACACCACCCTGCGTTAGCCACACTGGGGTCCCCCCGCGGGACCGGTGCCCCACGCTGCCCAGCCCTAAAAACGTCCTGGGGTGAGCTGCAGGTCTGGGTCTGCCCCAGGGGCACCCCTGGTGTCACCCCCGACGAGGGACAAGGGGCTGGGGCAGCAGGGACGATGTCGGGGGTGCAGGGACCCTGCTCCGACACAGCGAACCCCAAAGCTCCCAGGGCCTGACTCGCTGCCAGCCGGGGGGACACCAGTGTCCCGTGGGAGCACCCAGCTCTCGGCTCAGCCGCTCCAAGGCCCGCTGGCCTCTGTTTGCCCTGGGATCCCCCAGGGACGGCTGGGTGGTGGTCGGGGTGCCCCTGCCCGTCCCCCAGGGCCTCCCTGAGCCCCCCCCGGGGGCCGTTTCCCGGTGCACCCCCCAAAAAGAGTGCTGGACGCGAGTGGGAAAGCTCCCCCCCCC
>WAAD01039753.1:131709-159159 GCA_013389945.1 Fregata magnificens
CCGGGAGCCCCGAGGTGCCAGCGCACACCAGCCACACACCCCAGCCCCAGACAAGACTTTTAATTATTTCCACAGTTCCCAAGACTAGGCTGTACCTAAATTGAGAGCGTCGGTCACATGCAATGACAGCAGCCAGAGAGCAGATAAGATGCTGTTTAATTGATCTATATTAACACCGCTCCCCATCATGCTGGCGGAGGTCAGCACCGGCCTCATGTTACTGGGGCAGGTTCGACAAAAGACACACAGGTTTGAACAATCCCACACTCAAAAGGACTTTCTTCTGGGAACAACAGCAACTGCTTTCTTTTTTGGTTAAAAAAAAAAAAAATCACTCCAGGCACAGGATTTTTGCCTCAAAGTGTCCTATTTCCTTACTTCAAGGAGATGAACCTGAGCGTCCACAAGGGAACAGAGGAGTTCCAAGGACAACCAAGAGACTAATAAAAAGCCACTATTCTCAGCAAGTGCATTAAAATGGGACACAAGAGGAGGAGACTCTTAAAATAACAGATAATGGGATGAAGCAAGTTTTAATTGCTTCTATTCCTTGCTTGCATCTTTTAAATACTGAAATATAAAGGGGGGGGGGGGGGGGGGTAGGGTTCTTGCTTGATGCCATAGCGTTATTTTTTATGTTAAAGCTGCAACACGCAGATGGTGCCTGTGGTCCCTGACTTTCCATAAAAACACCTATCAGCAGGGCAGATGTGTAAGGCCCAGAGTCAAGATGAAAAATAACGGGAGAAAAAGGGGCATGCTCTCACCCTCCTGATTAATGCTATCTTGGTGAAGGGCTGGGCCTGCTCTCCCTACAAGGGCGAACGATAAACAAGGATCTGAAAGGGGAAAATATTGCTCAATGTATGCCCACGCTAGAACCCTTGCCACGCTGGCCAGGCACTCTTGCACATGTCAGGCGCTGCAGCCTCCTCATGGCTCTCGTCCTGGGTGGGGTGTTTTGGTTTTTAACCCCCTGGCATAACCTGCTCATCTTACCAGCAAGCAAGGCCACTGCAACAACCAGTACTTCGACAGTGGCGAGGAGCTCGGCCAGGTTTGACCATCCCTCAACTGCTTGGGGTCCTGCCGGTCGAGACCCAGTAAAGGTTCAGGACGGATTCCAACATCTAAACTCTCAAGAAAGCACAAAGGCTTGAAAACAAGTGAATTCTGCCTAAACCACTCCCTGCCCTCTGGATCATCTGCTGGCAGAACTCACAAAATAAGAAATACCAAGAGGGAAAAACGTGACCATTCAGATTTAATAGTGTAAAAAATAAATGGGACATTATTTGATATACAGAAGCACCACACCGGGCAGCAGTGGGGCTGGCAAGCACCACGCACACCAGCAGCAGCTCCCTGCTCTGCAGTGGTTCAGGTCCCGCTCTGCAGCGGCCCGTGGCCTGTTCACGGCCCATGCTGCAGGTTGGGAACTCCAGATCAAGCCCGCTCCTGTCCCAAGGAGCATGTGCCTTTGAAGATAATTTCATGCCTCCTGCAGGACTTTAAACTCTCAACAATCAGAGCTTTTCCTCAATGCTCAAAGGCATTTGCTTGTTCATAAATCCAGAGGGAGCTAGGCTGAAAGCAACGCAGTGGCAGAGGGCAGTGCATCTCAACACCTGACTGCAGGCTTAGGCAGGCGATCCCAAGGAACATCCTTCACGCTCCAGAAAACAAAACAACAAAAAAAGAAAAAAGAGGAGAAAAAAAAAATCAGACCCTTTGTACATCTGAGAAATTGTTCTGAATCTGGGCTGCTGCAACCATCCTGCAAGTGCCCTGACGCAGCTCTAAAACACCATCTCCCCCATGGATCACAAAGTTGCACCACAAGACTTAGGGCTTCAAATTAATTCAGTGCACAACTGGGGAGTAATTTGCTCAGATCCTGCCAGTGTGCACCAGACTGGAAAGCTGCAAGGTCAACCAACGGTCAGATACAGCTCTAGCCCTAAAAATAACCAACCTCACTCTCTGCCTCTGCACAAGGCTGAACACAGCTCAGCGCTACCAGCCACGAGATGGCTGATTTCTCCTCTCTTCCCCCTGCTGCCCCCTCACTGTTGCCAGGAGAGATGTGGGGGTGCCAAGCAGCTCTCGCAAGATGCTGCTGTGGGAGATCTAGCTATGGGCTACGATTTAAAAGCAACTCAGCTCTTCTTGACATTCGACACTTCTGCCATTACCTCCCGGCCTGGCAAAAAATGGGACAAGCTGTCAGAAACCCCACCAGCTGCCTGACCGGAGGCAGCGCAGCCCATTCCCGCAGCCTCTTGCACTGAGAAGCTCCTGGTTCCCCAGAAGTGGCTCAGCTAACGAGGCCCCGGCAGACGGACAGAGCTGGCTTCCACCACCCTGCTGCCAGGTGTCATTGTTTCTGCACATGTTTTAAAACGCCGCCGGCTTGAACTTCACCCTTGTTCAAAGAAATTCTAAACCTTTCCCTGTGAAAGGGCAGTCTAAGCACAAAGACGTGCACTGTCTCGGCAGCATTTTTCCTAAAAACTGGTCAAAAATAGTTTGCTCTCAAAAACAATCCATGTGTTCTTTGTGCCCGCATTACCAAAAGGTTAAGTGACACCTCCGCACCCCAGCGTGTGTAAGAGCAGCGCTCCAGGGCTGGCGGGGGCCCTTCCTCCCCGGCACTGCACTCTCTCCCAGAAGGAGAGCACGGATCTGCCTTGCCTAGATCTGTCAGGGCCTGCCAAAAGACCGATGAGGCCAAGCCCTGGAGAAAGCAGCTGTGGTGAGGTGGCAGGGCTGGGGCTGCAGCAGGACCCCCTCCCCATCCTGTGCCTGCCAGCCGGGAGAGGGCGGGGGTCAGGATGCAAAACAAGCCTTTGGGACATGGGAACAGGAAACAACAGGAAGCGACAACTTTCCCTGACAGCAGCACATCCTGACAGCGCAGCAAATCCACGTCCTTTCCAATGAACTCACCCGCTTCAGCCCTGGGTTTATTCTTGGCTGCTGTGCTGTACCTGATGCCTGTTAAAAGGAACACGAGCACTCATGAAATCTGGTGTGAAGTCAGCAGCCTCCAAAATACCCCCAAAGCCGTTCGGGAAATGCATCCCTAGAAAGGATTGTAGCCCAAGCACGGGGAGCTGGACTGGACACACACAGTCCCTCCCCCATACAACATTTCTGTGTCAGGCTAGGACCAAGGCAGACACCCAGGCTAATGCTAGGCGACCCGGCTCCTTCAGGGAACTTGAATTTACCCCATTGCCTCCATCTCCATTCTCATCTGCTTCCTCCTCTCCTCATCGATGGGATGGAGGTAGAAGATGATTATAGCAATGACCAGCAGGCTTATTGGGACTGGGGCCATGAGAAGCTGCAGGGTGAGGATGATGGAGGGGTTGTACATGCAGTTTCCAGCATGGTAACCTGCAAAACTAAAGAGAAGAATGGTTTTCCTTTCCCCCAGCCCCACCGGATCACCGCAGAAAGGCAAGCAGGCACTTCTGTCACTCTCCTCTAGTCTAGTATCTGAGGCCCAGTTTTGGGGAATTCCCACTCCTGTCTGCTCCTCTTGGTCCCAGCAGATGTTGGAAAGGCAAATTGGGATACCCCTGTGACTCATTCCAGCATCTCCTATCGGACACTCTAGAAAACAGCAGTAGAAAGTGCCTGTGCTGGGCTGACAAAATAGGGGAGGTAGTGTTTGGGGCTTACTGTAAACTCAGTGTTGATATTCCCACGGCAAGGCCACCTGCAAACTTGTTGAAGAAGACATAAAATGAGTAGAAGAGAGCCTCCAGGTTGAGACAGCTGGGGTTCCTCAGCTTGAAGTCATCCACCGTATCTGGCAGCATGGACCTGGGGACAGACAGCCCCACAGACATGTCAGTGATGCCCACGCCAGCGCCAGCTGAACTCAGCTGCAGCTGCTCCAAGGCCTCTCCAAGCAGCAGAGAGAGACAGAAACCCCTTGCAGAACCCCACTCTGGAGACCGTTTTGTGCCTGTCCTCTGCCTTAGGCAAACAGGGCAGAGAGCGTTGTACAGAGAGGGTGCGGCAGCTGCTTCAGAAAAAGAGAAGAAAAACAGTGCCTTGCGCAATGACTGGCATCCCGCTGCCGAACCCAAACGCAGACTGAACGATGCTGCTGGGGGACCGTGGATCGCATCCACATCCCTTCCCGGTCCCACCTCCACAGGCCCCTCTGCAGCCCAAAAGCTGCTGTATTTATTGAGCAAACGGGCGGTCTTGGCACATCATGGGTAGTGCTTTCCCGATAACCTCCCCCTCCTCTCTGCCTGACAAGTGGCTTGGAGGTGCCTTTGCTCACCATGGTAAAAGGTAGAGCACAGCCATGCTGCAGCCTGCCATGATCACCAGGAAGACAAAGGCCAGGAAGTTGTGCGTCACCTGGGTGACGGCTACCAGGGCTGGGATGATCAGCTGCAGCAGCGAGAGGAAGAGGAGAAACAAAAGGACATGGGCTCTTTCTGCCGCTCACAGGCAGCTCGCACCGGTCTGACCCAACCAAAGGCCACACTCCCCCCTTCCCCACACATGTCATAAACAGAACCGCTTCTGTCCTCTGTGCAGTGCAGTGTGGAGGCCCTGGACAAGCTGACACTGGCAGCAAAACCTTCCTCACGGGTAAAGAAGGGACGGTTATGGAGGGCAATGGAGCCAAGTGGTTAAACTGGAAAGCCGGATCTGCTATGGCGGCACCCAGTGTCTGTGAGGAAGGCAGCTGGAGACAGATCTTCAATGGGATTTGAGGACCTGATTCTGCAAAAACGCCAAATGGGATTTCCTTGCTGACCTGCAGAACCAGGCAGCAGCTGGGACGTGTGTCTGATGAGCAGGCTGCTTCCCAGCCTCTGCCAAGCATGGTGCATAGCCCTTCCTTCCCTCCCAGTGCCTCTCACGGAGCTGGATGGCAGAACTCAGATCACTTGCATCAAGCATGCAAGATCCTGGAGCAGGACAGAGGCCACACAACAATGTTTGCGTGTGCATATGAGACTGGTGCATTGGTACAGCATCTGATCTCACGCTGCTCACCAGATCTGCAGCCATGGAGTCTCAGAGCTCGAGCCCTTGGTTGGGTGATGCTGCAAAAAAATCATTTCCCCACTGTCCCAGGGACGGTCCCTCGGCCTCCCTGCACCTTACTGCAAAGCTCTGCGAAGCCATGGCCACTGATACCCAGCAGTGGCCAGGCACAAGGAAGTGCAGAGCTGCTGTCAACTACTGGCTTACTCCTGGTCACCTGCAGCGCAGAGGACACCATACTCAGGGCCACCCTTAGCTGCCAGCCAGCTTTTCTCCCCAGACACCATGAGCAGCAGGGGACAAGGCTGTCCCCTTGCAGGGCTTCTCAGTCCACAGCCACAACCACGAGCAAACTCACCGCCAGGCCCAGTGACGCCGCTGTTTTCTTTCCAAATCTCCCCAAAAACCACTGCCAAAAGGGAATAGAGAGGGAAGCTGTGACCTGAGGAGAGAACCAAAGGGGAGTCTCAGCAATGTCCCCCAGGCCTGCCAGTCTCTGCCTGGGTGACATCCTTGCTGATGGGCAGAAGCAGCAGTGCATGACTTCACGAGGCTGTGCTGCCCATGCTCGAGGGCTGCGGTGACCCAAGGACCAACGCTTCCACCAGGAAGGTCTGCCTGGGGCTCACTTACCAACATGATAAGCACTAAATGCTGAAACTTCCCAGCCAGCCCCGCGGCATGAGTACAGAAGAAGGCAAAGATCCCCTGTGTGATCTGGGAAAGCAACACAGAGATGTTCATGGCTGGGGGTCCCGAGTTCACTGTCTGGATAACTTGCCTGGACATCTCATCCCCCAAGCTCTCCTCCTGCCACAGCAGGTCTCGCACCTGGAAGGCCAGGGATGCAAAGAGGAAGCCACACAGCAGCTGGGTGTAGGGCTTGTGTCCCAAGATCATCCTCAGGCAGCTGGCAAAGGGCAGCTCAACCTTCCCCAGGGGGCTGAGAGGCCCTGAGAGGAGAGACAGCAGGGATGGCACTGGAGCTGTCAGAACAAACGCAACGGGGTGGGAGGCACAGGGGGATTGCGCCGCTATGTCTGGGGTGCAGCTCAGCTGGGTGAGGAGCTATCGGAGTCTGATGTCTCAGTGCAGAGACAACAGCCATGGTGTCAGCTACAGGCAGGATTTTGCCACTTTACACTGCGCACTCAGGCTGGCCTGCGTAGCTCTGCAGGCTGTGTGTTGGTGAGACCTGCTCAGCGTGAAGCAGTGAGCTGCAGACCCTGTCCCAGACCCATGGCTCCCTGCAGGAGCTCCCAGGCAGCCTGAGCCTTCCTTCCTCCGGAGCATCTCCCCTCTGCTCTGCTGGAGCAAGATGCTGTCAGCACAAACTAAGGAAGGTCTCAGCATCCAAGTATGTGTGTGTTTCTGAGCCCCACACCCAGAGACCCATCCCCCACCTAGGAGCCCGGCTCCCTCTGCCGCACATCTTCCTCTGCAACCCCATCCTCACCATCCACTGCCACTGGGCACCCTCCAGATTGGATCTAAGTGGACCTTACCAGGCTGCTCCCTGACTCCAAAGATGAGAATCAGACAGGACAGGCAATAGATTGAGCCCAGGACCAGGGATGCAAGTACATAGGCCCTACGCTGGAAAACGAGAGACAGTGCACAGTGACAATGTGGTATCATGCACAGAGCTGGCAGCACAGCCAGCAGTGCCTGCCCCAGAGATTACAGGAGGAGGGGGGGCAGACAAGCCAGCCCTTACCGTGTTCTCCAGAGAGTCCGTGAGACTGTAGGTGCTGGTGTTGGGCAGGCTCTCGTTTGACACGTAACAGCTGTTCATCATGTGGGCATGGTAACTGCCCACAATCTGCCCCTGGATTCCCGACCCAAGGAGCGTGCTGAACACCTCCATCCCCATTCCTGCCAGGACAACCAGGAAAGAAACCTCAGTCCCACTCCCTGGCTGATGGGACACTTCCCGCAAGGTAAGAGACCAGCTTTGGGAATGGAACTGGAGGCACCAACATCCAGAGTTGCCTCAGAAGAAGAAACTTGCTATTTCTGCGAGCTCTGATTTTTTTCCCTTGGCTCCAGCAGTAAATGCTCTAAAGTTTGGAACCAATAAATCTGGGTCCTGAGTCCCCTAAGGGTGATACAGATCTAGGAAATGTTTCTGCAGGTAAGTTCTTTGCAGAAGATGACTGGTTTTATCCCTGTTTTCATACCCCTGGTTTACCCCATCCTCCCTGCAGCCTGATCAAAGCCAGAGGAACTTATTCACCTCTCCTCTGGGGAGGGTCTCCCAGGAATGCAGGCAGCTGGGGGTTGTAGGGGCACAGACACTTACTGTAGGCAGTGGCTGAGTCACGGTCTCTCTGGGTTCCTCCCAGGAACATTGTCAGGGAAGAGTACGGCACGTGGTGGCACTAGGGAGAGCACAGTTCAAACACAGCTCCGGCTGCTGCTTCCCTGTTTGCTCGTCACGACCCCCCTCATCCCTACACACAGCAGATAATGCTGCCTTCTGTGCCACCCCTGCACACAAGTGGCTTTTCACCCTCTTCTTCTGTGATTTGCTCTGTTCCCACAAACCAGTGATGGAGAAGTTCACATCGCCATATACAGGCAGCCCAGCTGAATGCCCAGCATTAAAATGCACTGCTCGATCTCACCATCCCTGCAGTGATGGTCTGCAACATTCTGCATCCCTCACTGCAACATTCTGCATCCCTCACTGCTCCCCAGCTAGAGTTCTCCCAGACTCCGGTCCAGGTCCCTTCCTGGAGAGGCTGGGGCTGGGACTCCCCAGCTGACTGTGTCCCTGTTCCTTGCAGTATAGGATGATGTGTAAGAGAGTCAGCCCCAGGCACCATGTTCCTTACAGTCATGCACGTCTGGAAGAAGCTGTACATGAACAGGTACCACAGGAATTTCAGGGAGGCGGGGGTGGCATCCGAGAGGGTGGACCACATCATGCAGTAGCAGAGCACCCCAAATGGCATGGAGTATGCAATCCTGGGGAGGAAGCAGAGCTGGTCAGATGTGACCCTCAGATAAGGTGGTCCCACTTCTCATTGCACAAACTGAGCTACGCAGCATAGCCTCTTCCCCAGCTTCCAAACCACAGCCCAGCTACTGCAAGATCAAGATCTGCGAGAGGAAGCAGCTTTGCTCAAGTGAGTGTCCATCAGTCAGGCTGGGGGGGCTAAACACAAAAGTTGAGAGAAAAAGTAATGTCTAAGTTGTCCAACATTTCTTATTCTCGTGCTTAACTACTTCAAGTCCTTGCCCTGCAGCAGAACCCTGGAGGCAGCAGTAACTCTCTATGTGCAAGATCTGCCCGTGGTTAGAGCCTGGTGGAGAGCTGCTGGCACAGCTGACTACCAAACTCTGTATGTGCCACCACACAGGATTCTCAGAGCACTGAGAACCCCATGGCCTCGGAAATGTGAGGCCCCAGGGGAAGAGCAAGTGTACAAGTTTGCACTACACTCCTCTTCCATTGCAATGATATATGGACCCCACTGCAAGTTATGTTATCTTTAATGCCCTTGTGATACTGCGATTTTGTAATTCTCCGTAAGCCACAACCACGTTAAACTCCCAGTGAGGCATCTCAGCTACCTCCTCGCGCTAGCACTGAAGGAATTTGAGCCCAGCAAAGACCCTCTTGAGGCTCCAGCCCAGACACTCACCATGGGACCAGCTTGCCACATTTTTTCCTCGGGCTTTTGCTGACCAGGAAGCCGATAGCAGGGTCAGTAACCGCATCCCAGGCTCTTCCAAGGAAAAGGATCAAAGAGGCATGGAATGGCTCCAGCTGGGGGGAAACGGAAACCACAGCTCGAAAGGGAAAGAAGTCCTGGCAAAAAGCTGTGAGCAGTCAGCACGATGCAACTCGCTCTAGTCAACGTTTCATCTGCATCCCCTGGAGGCCACTCCAAGTGTTGAAATGGCCCAGAAATGTCTCCTGCGTGCCCACCGACAATATTTACATGATGCGATTTTGATCCAGTTTGAATGCCTAATTCCGATGAGCATTTCCAAGGGCTTTGGCCACCCATCAAACTCTCCCCTTGCCCCAATCTGCTGAGCTTATGCTAAACCCCTTTGCAGATAAGCCCATCTCACGTGGCCACTCACCTGCACAACATCCAATAGGAAGATTTGGAGGAAAAACCCAAGGGCGTTGCCTGTCATCTGGTAGGGAATGCCCCCAACAGCATAGCAAATCTTTCTGCAGAGCGGCAGTCCTGGCTTCTCCTGCAGCACCAGGGAACAAGCCCACCTGAGAAATGACACGCACCTCTGGCTGACAGCTAACCTCCAGGCGCTGCTTATCCCATCTGCTGGGTTCTCCAAGGCCCATTTAAACCCTGAGTCATGTCATAACCCCCCACGCACCCACCCACGACACACATACCTATCCTTTGGCTGGACATCACTCCACCTGATACCCACAAGCAAGGTGGACATGGCAGTTGGGGTGCTGTAGGGTGCTTCCCCATCTGCTGGTAATCTTGGTGGGCGCAGTGCTTCCTGTGCACAACCTGCCCTCGGGCAGCAGCCTGGCTCATGAGATCCTGCTCAGCAGAGTTTCATATTCTTCATAAGCCTTCAGGGTCTCTTGCACAGCCACCCTGAGGGGCTGGGCATGCCGACAGCCTCTCTCCTTGCTCCAGCCCACCAGCCCACATCCACTCCTCGACTAGCCAAAGCCCCAAGGCAAGAGCTGATCAGTGGGCAACTGTCTCGTTTGGGCTTGTCTTGTCACCAGGGCCACATCCCTGGTGTTTCACCTTGATTCTCCTCAGAGGCATGTTTGCATGAGATCACAGGCTGCTAACGTAAATGAGATACATATCTAATGCCAGACACAGAGCTATCTGCTGAGCTGGTCTAACATTGTCCTCTCCTATTCTTTTGAGCCACAATCCAGTGGTTCAAGTTCTTTAATATTAAAAAGTTCAAACTGCATCAGGCTTAAAGTGACTGTAACGGAGGCAGTCCGAGGAGAGAGACTGCAAAGGCCAGAGCCCAGGGGATTTCTATAGATCAACAGGGAAAGCACAAGGAACATTTCAGCGTGCAGGAAAAGGGCTGATGGCAAAGCCTCTATTTTATTTGGATGTGGTTAGCTTCAGTAAATACCGTACCAAGCCTCAAGTATCTGGCAAGTTCCCAGAGGCAACCTACAGCGCTGACTTCCACCCAGCCCCGAAATGAACTTGCTGTCTAGCATGATACATCTCTGCATCACACAAGACCAGGAATATACTACAGAATACAGGCTGAGACCACATAGAAAGCAGACGGCCCATTCAGGCTTGGCTTTCCACTTGGCTGGAGCAGCACATGGGCTTGGCTGCAGCTTGGCCCTCCTATGAGCAGACCACTGCTAAAGGTCATTTCTGTTGGGATAGGGCGAGCAGTGGTGCGGTTGCAGTGCAGATGCCTGGAGACCAGGGCTGACCTCCCATCTCAGCACAGGCTGCCTTGGTTGATGCTCAGGGCTAACAGAGTCATCAGCGACTCAGGTTCCTGGTCTACAACACGTTTCGGCTTTCCCAATCACTGAGCAGCTCAAGTGCAGCTCAAACTGCAGCAGTCGGGTTGCTGTCCTGCACCCAAAAAATACACAACCCTTTCTGGAAAGCCATGGAAGGCTCCCCCGCTCACACAGGGCAGACGGCCATCCCAGGCGACAAGCCTTGTCCAGACATGGCTATAAAAGGCTGCGAGCTCCTCCAGCAAAAGCTCTGCAGAAGAGCATAGAGTGAGGAAGGATGAATACTTGGCACGGGGCAGCTGTGCAAGAGGCTGGGCTGAGGGACAGCCTGCAGGGTCACATCAACAGCTGGGTAACAGAGAAATCAAGTCAGGAATCGCTTCAAATTCCCACTTGCCCTCATCTCTCGTGGGGTGGGGGGGCAACCTGCCAGTTCCCCGGGCTGTTTGGGCTGGAGATGGCTTGCTGTGCCACTAACGTCAGTCGTGCTGACAGCCACCGTCAATGGATGACAAACCTTCATTGTAATGGTACTAGGGAGCAGCTTCCGAAAACACAGGCACCATCCCAAAAAGCAGCATTCCAGAAGGCACTGAGCGTGTTGCCCTCATGCAGCGATTAGCAATAACTCCTCCACAGCCCACACCGTGGAAAAAGCACTAACGCTGCTGTGCCCGCCAGGCTGGAGGGCCCAGCCTCTTCCTGCACACCCAGGGGAACAGAGCACCTGCTTTCCCCGTGCCAGGTAACCTCAGCAGCCTGCTCGTGCCTCTCAGCTTCTGGTGCCAGTTTACTTTCTGCCTTTTACAGCACACAGTGAGAGTCAGGTCCCTTGTATTTCAAATTGCAGACCAACCTTGTCCCGCAGGGATGGCTGAAGCATTAGGCTTGCATCACCGCTGAGGAGCACTTACTCATACAACATCTTGTTTCCACAGCAGTTCTGTTTCTAAAATTACAAAGGCATTTCTCTCGGCTGTAGGGTTTTGTGGCAGCTTTTGTTCCCTTTATGCTCTCAGCAGGTAGGACAGTGCTCTGCACGTCTCTTCCCATTTCACTTGAAAGTCAGCAACAACAACAAAACGCAGAGCCTTGCTTTAACAATGCGTTCTCGAGCTTGAGTCATAAACACTTTGAAACACCCCCACAGCCTGTGGCTGCTCAATCCGGGTAGGCTCTGCGTGGGTGTGCGCACTCGCGAGGGTTAGCATGCACGTGAAACGCATTTCTGCGTGTGAGAAAGAAGCACCCTGGGACACTGATCTTACCTCTCTGCAGACCACTCTCCTCTGTGGAAGAGCTCCTTCTTGGGTTAACGCGTGCAGCTCAGCATCTTCATGACCACCTGGAAGCATGACTGCAGACACGACCGTGTCCTTTAGTGGCATGTGGCAGGGAAACAGAAGCTTCCTCGCCCAGGGTGAGGAAGAAGTTGCCTCGTACCTCAAAGCACACTGCAGGCACAGATCCAAACTGGATGGAGATTTGACAAGTGAAGATACAGTATCTGCGGGGCCGCAGGGCAAGCGGATGGAGGGGAAATGACTGGTCCTGAGGGAGGAGCATGGCCAGACCCTGCCCATGGAGGCAGGAAACCTGGCACAGCTCACAGTGCAGCATGTACTCAGGGCAGTAGTTCCTAGGCTCTCTGCAGTCAAGTGGAGAAATGCAGTGCTCTTCAAAGGTCAAGCTGGGTCCAGCACTTCCTCCTCATCCAAGGGCTGCTACCACACTGAGATCTTAAGGGTGCAGAGAAGTCCTTTGCCTGAGGTCCAGACCACCGCAGGAACACGCTCGAGCCACCCCAGGGCTCCTGCCTCAGCACCAGGAACCACCAGCTGCAAAGAACCAGTGTGCAAAACCCAGAGCGGGCAACCAAAGTGGCTGGAGCAGCCAGAGAGAGGGCAGCAGGAACAGGCAGGTTCTTGCCCTGGGTCACTCCCCGACAAAGCCCCTCTCTCCCAAGGCAGTCCAGGAAGACCAGGAGCCCAGCTCTGACTCCTTATTCGGGGCTGTGGAACCCCCCTGCGCCTTTGCTTTGCCCTTCCTTAACAGGTGCAAGGTGTTGGCACTGCCCTAGCCCAGGACAATGTCACTGAGAGTAGGAGGTGTGGGATACATTTTCCTTTCTCTGTTAAGCAAGATCTGCAATTATCAACCTCTTTCAGTCTGTGAGCTCCTGAGAGATCTCCCATGGCAATGCAGACCCCACACAATATGTGTTAGCCTGGTGACTAGAAATGTGCTTTTCTTAGTCCCCTGTCACAGACCCTTCATCGCCCATAGAGCCCAGCAGTCTCGGTATCACAAACCAAAAATTACTCCTACATTAAGAGCGGTAGGAGCCCAGTTACTCAGCGCTGGCTGTGTGGGAGCAGCCGAGTTCCCAAGGCAGCAGTGCTCACAGCACGCAGCCAGTCACTGTTATGAGCACTTGGCAAAGCAAAGGCAAAGGGAGAAATTGGCTTCAGAGGACAGAAGGCACACAGCAAAAGGCTGGCAGGAAAGGGATCGCACTGCCACTCTGCCCAGTAATCATCTGTTTGGCACGTCTAGTCTCATCAGGCAGCTCTTCAAAAACAGCTAGATGACACTCAGTCTCCAAGACTGAACTTATATGCAGCAGCCAGGGCAGAAGAACACAGGCAAAACCCTCTCCCTGCTCTCCTCCCAGGTTATCAAGAGCCACTGGGAGCGTTAAATCTGTGTTAGCGTCTCTGTACCACCACCCATACCCAAGGGGAACACAAGCACCCATTCTGCAAGGTTCATCACAACGCTGTTAGAAAAATGTGTCATCTTCAGCTCAGCCTTGCCTTGTCTAGTGGGGGTTAATCTAAAAACCCTGAATTTCGCAGGCTGAATCAGAACTTGGTTAATAAGCCACAGTACAACTGAGTCAGCAGCATCTCTCTTCACTGCTATTTTGCTAACATCGCAGATAACAAATCTCACTCACACTGGACCACAGCCAGTGCAGTGGGAGCCCAATCCCTGTCTCCCACCAGCACATCTAAGCATACATCTCTATAAGAAAGCAAAATACATCTCTCCCCACCCAAGAGGAAAGGGGAAACTCAAAAGGAAATATAAAAACCTGACTTTTTTTTTTTTTTTTCCTAGGCCATTTTGTACCCACTCACCACACACAATTACATTTGGACAGACACAAGGTACCTCTGGAAATTGTACTTAATCCTCTGGCTCTTTGGCACTCATTTACTCTCCAGGTGCAAATAGCTGCATTTTCCGCTCACAGACTAGAAAGCCAACAGATGACCAACAGTTACCTCCCAGAATAGCTGGGTAGCTCTCGCTCCCTAGCTAGTTCAGTGCATGATTATCTTCAACACTGGAAAGCTTTATTTCTGCTCTGCTCAGATCCTCCCAAAGCCTTTTGTCATGTTGCTCAGTGCCTTACAGAAGACAGCATCACCTGTTGGGTCTAGACAGGATGTCACGATTGCTAGTGCAGCATGGGGAGCTCTCAGCCCGCCTCTGCATGAGAGCAGGGTTCAGCTTTGTGCTAGAAAGGCAGATTTCAGTGAAAAGCACCAATCTCACTGCTAATCACTGCTATACACTGGGCTACTTGCTGCAAGCAATGAGCTTTCTAGTAACCTGTGCCAAGGCCTGAAATCTAACCAAACCAGCTCACTGTACACCATGCACACCAAGGGTCTGGAGCAAAAGGACGATGCCTCTTTGATCACTACACTGATCTTTTGCTCTCAGATTCTTAGACATAGGTTTTGAAAGAATAGGGAAAGCACTCGGCAACACTGCAGCAACACCCATTTTTCTGTTGCACAAATACGCAGCAAAAGGCTCAGAGAAGCCAAAGCTCTGCAGTTTAAGAAACAAGGTCATGTTGGAGTTTACTCACTGCAAAGGAAAAGTCCCTTCCCCAGAACCCCCTTCTCCACTGCAGAAGCATGAGATCTTATCTCTCAAGGCAGCCCAGGGCCCAGGAATGCATGATACAAACAACTCCAATCCAAGCCATGCTAGCTGAGCAGCTTTTCTCAGGATACTATGACGCAGAGACGGGCTGCTCAGGCAAGGGAGCTCCCCTGAAAAAAAAAAAAAGAAGTCTAAAGCCAGCAAATGGGAATTTTTCAGCACAGAGGCAAGTGGCAGCATTTGGATATGTTCCACTAGCAAGTCCTCTGAAGGTTTACCCCTCCTTGACTGTTCTAAGCACAGCCAGCAGCCCTCGTGTTCCCCTTAGCACAGCTGCCTTCTCTTGCTGGAACAGGAGTCATGACTTCAACAGCCACCAAGATGGATGAGACAGGAGAAGAGCTGTTGCTACTGTAGACCCCGTAAGCCAATAAAGAGTTAATTTAATGAGGAGTCATGAAATGTACCTGAGCAAATAAGAACATCTGGAATCTAGTCAGGAACTCCCAGTGCTGGGACAGACAGGCTCAGTGCAGACAAGACAGAACAGCAAATAAGATAAGCATTTAGGAATGTAGCAAATAAGTCAGAAAATGATAAATTAGTAAATCGAGAGGTGCTTGACACAGGAGCTGTTCAGCTGCCAAAGATGTGAGCCTATTGCATAATTAGTATTATACTGGTCTCTGTAGAAGTGTGTAATTGGGAAACATGGGACTCATTTGGAAAAACTTTCGCTAACAGGTAACTAGAAAGGATTTCTTTTCCTGTTTCTAGTGAACTCTGCAGGATCCCTGCTGACAGCCAGCCCGATCTCCTGGCCAGCAGCTGCAATAAGCTGCTACCTTGTTTTAGACAGTGTGCGTTTGCTTACTTGTTCCATCAGTGTTGCCGTAGGAGCCCAGTTAGCACTTTGGAATGAAAGTCCCCAAGCAGTCTGCAGCGACACACGCTCCACCAGCTCCCAGAGCCACTCACCGCCATCGCGCCTGCTGTGTACGTTTATGCCACGTGGTACAGCACATGCATTATTTACCAGAGCAAGAAGGAGACTTGCAGCTGAACTCTCAGCAGACGTCAACTACCTTTAGGCTTTTCTCCTTCCTAAAGTAAAGTGAAACTGCCTAAACCACACCATGAAAGCTGGCAGGGCGATCATACCTCATTAACAAGGACTGCAGGTGAGGAGACCTAGCTCTGCATGATTCAGCAAGGGAGTGTGCGTGCAATGGCTAATTCCCTTCACACCAGGCAGAGCACTGATGTGTACGTTCATCGCCGCTGTGCCTGAAGGACAGGTACAGAAGCATGCAGCTTGGAGAAGTCTGGTCTGAGTCTTGAAGCGTGAGAGGAGCTGAAACACTTTTCTTTCATCGGGGATGTGGCTGGGCTGCCAGGAAAGTACACCTGGCACCAGGCATGGCTGAGAACCACGGGCTCCGGCTTCCCAGCTCTGCCTTGAGTGACTGTTAGACACCCTTCCTTGAATGATGCCAGGTGTTTACCATACAAGTGCCAATGGAAACCCACAACCTGGTAAGAAAAACAACTTTATTGCTTAATTAAATCTGTCATTTAATATTACCAGTCTCCATCTATAAACATTCTGGTTCATCAACAGAAACAAGACCACTTACAAGCGGTATGGGGGTAGCACTGTCTTGCTTTCAAAATCTATCAATTCTTCACACAGGCTTACCTAGAACAGCAGACTCCTGGACAGACACCAGCTCCTGCCCAAGGATCTAATGCAGATATCACAGGTCCTCCCCTCATGGTGGGGGACTTTGAAGAAAGCCATAAGCATCTTGTTTTATGTGACAGTGACACCAATCCCCCAAGCCAGTTTTCCACTGTAACTACAGAGTCAGAAGAAACATCAACTCAAGGTCCTTTTCCTTGATAACAAAGGATCTGTAAAGCAGTGCTGCTTTCAAAAGAAAACCCTCCTGACTGAACTTCCGAAGAACATCCCAGGAGCAGACTGATATTCTTTTAATCACTCCTCTAAATAAAGACACCAGGGAGCTGAAGACCCAGCCAAGAAGAAGCCATGGCATGAAGGTCACTTTCTCCTTCTGGAGAGATTTAGTGTTGCCCAGCAATGAGGAGCAAAGACTAAATTAAATATAACTGAGTATAACCAAAGGCAACAAGAAAAAAAAAAATTAGGCCAAAATTTACAGTCATCCTCTTCTAGATGCAGATGTGCCCACTGAGATTTCTTGCTCCCTATCTCTTGTCACTGCTTCCATTTATCTGCTAGCTGAGCTACTTGAGCCAAAACAAGTCAACCAGCTAGCTGTTTTGTGCTGTTAACATTATTTTACCTGAAGAAGCACCTGAAGGTACAACTACACCTAGAAATGGATGTTCCTACACCAGGATCACTGAAAAACTACTTGACCAAAGGCACTGGGATAGCAGAACCTCCTGAGGTAGGCAGACCGTGCAAGAAACATGGACCAGGAAACAGCCCATGGCAAAAGCAGCATGACAGAGGGGAGGCAAAGTTCCCAGGAACTGATGCAAAATGTTATCAGAAAACACAGGAACTAAATCTTTGCAACGAGGACATGTGAAAAGGAAGAAGAGGAAACAATGAACTGTGTATGGAAAAAAATCCAAGGAAGTCCTACAGTTACCCATCTGAGGAAGGGAAAACCATTAAAATACAGCACTCAAAACCACTCAGATACAGTGAAGGACATCAGCTGCAGATAGGACAGCACAGTTGTAAAACTGGGCTGTATCTTATCATACAGAAATTGAAAAGAAGCAAGTTTTCACATGAGATGTGGAGCACTGCCTTAGCACCAGTGTGTGAAAGACCAGGAAGACAGGCAAGACTCCCCTGTGGAGGGAACAATCAGAGAAAAAAGAAACATTTCAAAGTGAAACACTTCTCCAGGAAAGGAGAAAAAAACCACTTTTTCACAGGCATAAATGTCAGTTTTAGAAAAGCCCAATCTCAGCCTATGACCCTGTTAGAACAAAGAAACAGAATGATAAAGGAAGGAGATTTTACTAGAGAAAGTCAAATAACCTCGCTAACAACCATCACAAACTATAGGAGTGTCAGAAATGAGCATTTACCTTCCTGCAGGGGCATGTCAAACACCGAAGAGCTGTACCAGTGACAAGGAAGGTGATTTTCTTTACAAAATCAAGGTGTCTCTTTCCACCAACAACCTTTTTCCTATTCTGGTATATTATCCCTTCCCCGTTACTTAGCCTGGCTGTCATTTTTTCTTTATAGCTTATTTTATAGTGAAACGCTCCACCAGCTCAAAGAAGGAGACAGTTTAATACAGCAGATCGCATGTATGTTGCTTCCAGTTCGTTCCACAGGCTCTTCTGTCAGCTTCGGAAGAAGATATGCCTATCGTGGTTACTGATACCGCTTCAGTGCTCTACTCGGGCACACTTCAGATAGCCTGGTGGCAGGGCAGAGCTGATCCTGCTCGCCAGGAGATAAGGACTGCTCATTACTTACAAAAACAAAAAACAAGAAAAGAATCAGAGGAAGGAGGAGTCAGCAGCGGCGTCCCAGAGGGGCTCACAGACACAGCAGCACAAGGTGCAGCTCCTTGCAGACAGCTCGGAGCTGGCAGTCTCTCAGCAGGAGCCTTCGAGGTGGAGAGCGGCTTTTCTGCAGCACTGCCACCCTCCGGCTCAAGGGGAAAATTCGCTTTTCCTGGCAGAGAAGCGGCTCCGAGCCCGGACCCCCTCCGAATTTAGCACCTTTCTGTCCCACTGGCAAGAAGAGAGCTGGGAGGAAACCTGGATGTGAAACTTCCCATAGGTGAGCAGTCTGCTGAGGTCAGCAGCTAGATGAGTTGCTGTCTAGCTGCCAAACCTCATTTAATTTGGGGGCACCAATGTGTCCAGCTCATCCAGCCAAAGACTGCAGACGCCAGCTAGTCACCACCTCAGTCCTCTGATGCCACCAGCTAACCAAGGCAGAAGCAGGAGACAAATAATTTATACACTCTCTGTTAGATAAACTTTCGTTCTGGGTCTAGGGGCGTATCCTGGCCAGCACTCTGGAAGATGTTGTCCCAGGTCCCCAAAATGGCACATGTGGAGAAGATCAGGATACAAGAACTCCTCTGATGAACAATTAAAAATTAGTGACTTCCCACAAGGCAGTTGTGACTATATTTAGCTCTGAGGGAAATTCCCTTTCTGAATTCTCTCCGTACTGGTTCACACAGACGACTAAGTGGTCGTAATAGACAACATCAAGTGATGCAGGCAAGCAAACCCCAAGTTCACCTGTCAGAAAAGACCTTTAAAAATGCTGCTGAGATTTTTAATCTCATTAGCTGAAGACAGCTCGGTACTGGGAAGCCTGCTCGCACTGCAACCCAAAGTAGTAAGAGTAGACGTCCGCATGTACATCATCCAAAACATGAGAACAGATGGTAGCCATTAGTAGAAAGGGTCAAACGCTGTTTTCCTATTTTGTGGGCTTTTAATGGTAATTTTCACAATAATTTACAAATTTGCTGTTACACACATTATATATCCATTTAGTAATGAAAAATGTAAGTTAATTCAGCTCTCAGTTGAGAAACTGTCGTAAAAATGCCCTTGCTAAGGTCTGGTATCTACTCCCGCAGTTTTGTATTAATACAGGCAGCCAAGCAAGTTTCTCATGCTGAACCTGTCCAACCTGCTGGCCCTCCCCAAGCCTGCATGTCCCTAGAGCTTGCTCTCTGCTCGCATCAAGGTGAGGACCTGGAAGCTTCAGAGTGCTGAGGGAGGTGGACTTACAGCACAGCAGCAGCCGCAGGGCTCCAGCGTGACTAAGGCAGGAAGCAGACGGCTTGCTCCAACCCTTTGCACGGCAGCAAGCCAGCCTCTCTCAAAGGGATACCACTGGATGCAGCGCAGCTCCCAGTTAGCTGATGTCTGGAGGCCCACAGTTCAGCACAAATCTGAGTTCTGCTCCGAAGCCCAGGGCTAGGATAGCAAGCATGCTGCGGGTTGGTGCAAAGTGCCGTGGCACAACGCTAGATGGCAACTCATACACATCACGCTACACCAGCGCTACCAGTCCCTCATGTCTAGGCATAACAAATTCACCCGCAGGATTCTGTTCAAAGGAAAGAAAGATATGGAGACCTGAGCCCGAAACACAAACAGCATAACAGACCAAAGCTGGAGAATTCCAGGTGTTCAGCTATGTCAGTCCTCAGCAGAGGAGAGGAAATAAATCAGAGGGTACTACAGCTTTGAGTTTTTCCACCTGAGCTGTTTCCATCATCTCAATAATTCACCTCTTAAAATAAAACTTGCTTTCCAGTAAGATAAACTCTGTTTGCCTTTTACTTTCAGCCACTTCAAGCTGATTCAGCTTTGTGCCTTCTTGGAAAGAAAGAGTCAGCAGCAAGGTTTCTCAGAGAAATGCAATACAGCAAATTAAAACTGCAGTCAGTCTGGACTGCTGGAGAAAGTGCAGGCAGAGTAGGTGGGTACTGCAATGAACGCCCCTAAGAGTTCTGCTGGGGAAGGAAAGTCAGGACTTTCTCTCTGGAAAAGCCCAAGAAGAGCGTTAAACCTTGCACCCGCACACACACGTCTGAGTTTTCCCCACACTGAGCGACAGCTGTTTCACAAAGACTTCCCCCACAATGCTTTTACAGTAGTGTAACCATTATCCTGACAATCAGATCACCCATTCTCGTATAGTTTATATTTAATGTGCGAAAATAAAGGGAGTACTTCGCAGCAGTCCCTGGAGGAGAGGGAAGAGCAAAAAGATTGTGATGAGCAGTCAATTGGCATGGATAGAAACTGCTCCCTGGGAGTTCCCTTCCCCCTTAACTTCCTCCCCTCTAAAGAGTGCAGTAACGCAATCCACAAAGGTAACTGAACTCTCGTGGGAGAATTTGTGGCACAATAGGCTGCAGTTCCTTTCAAAATGAATTCGTTTTGTTTATTTATTTTAAAGTCCACTGATCATCACAAAAAAAAAAGAACATGGCAAATGCAACTAAAGAGAAAATAGTCCAACCAAGACCTAAGAACCCAGAGCTACAAGTAGATGTGAGCCTGTGTTGCACGCTGCAGGTGCACGCACAGGACGAGACGACACATGCGCACTGCAGGCAGGCGTGTGGCGAGAGGTGGGTTCCTTTATGTTAACCGCTGAACAATGACGGCATTGAGCAGGTTGGCTTCCTTCAGGGTTTGGTTCTCATCAGTCAGCTCTTTATTTGGGAAGGTGGTCATGAGGACGAAACTGGTGGCAGCCATCGCTGGCCGAGCATCTACTATGAAGAGCCGGATGTCACGGATCCTGTCCAAAGAGATCAAACACACAAGGGTGATCCTGTTACTGAACATCCCGTAAAAGCGCATGGCAACAGCCTAAATTCACCCTTTCCAGAGCAATCGTTCTAACTGCTTTCCAGCTAACAGTAGAGGCCACAGCCAGAAAATTCTGATTTAACCTACTCCTCCGTAGGCTTCCACTTAGTGAAATAACACAAGCTGCTTTATAGGTTAAAGACTTTCAGCTAAATGTTTTTACACTGCCCAGCTGGAACATTTGTGTTGTCAGGCAGCTCTTTGAAATTGAAGGCTTCTGAACCCTTCAAGATGAACAGATTAACAAATTGCTTGACACTAGCTGCTATAAGTGACGGAGCTCATCACATACAGCATAATCTAGATGATCTCAACTCCAAAGACCAGCCACAACAGCGACACTGGATCTATTTCCTGCACCTGATCGTAGAAGAAGGTTTTTGTAACTTTTTGCATCATTCTTGATTCTCTTCTAGAAAATGGAGGAACGAGTATAAACAAACGGCCACGCTCTCTGACATCAGGTAGGTGAGAAGGACTTCAGGAGAGAAGCCTAACGAAGCAGCAGGGTATATAAGCCAGCTTTGCTCATCCAAGAGAACTAAACTGCTGTAAGAGCACCCCTTGGTGCTCTATTCAGCCCAGGGAACAGCCCAGTAGAGAAGTCTGAACTGAGAGTCAGAATAACCGAACCAAGTTCCTAACTATCTGACAGTTTCTAAAGGCCTTAGAAGAGATTCAATTTTTTATAGGTGACATTAAGGAAAGTTCTGCTGATAATACTGAAGCTCCCAGGTGCAGTATCACTGGCTATAATCCATCACTATTTGGAAAGCAAATCCTATCCTTCCAACAGTTAAAGACTGCCTTAAAACCCCACAATAATTTTACTCCTATTCACCTATACAGAAGGATCCCCAGAGCTCCCTTTAGCAGGCTAGCCAGGGTTTTAACATCTGCTCCATCTGTGCACAGTTTGCAGTGTCATTCAGGCCTTCCCAGTTAGTAACCTGTGTTTCCTGTTGCATTTGTACCTGTGATTGTGGTTAAACTTCTGGACCAGTCGCCCACCGTCAGCGAGCCGGATTTGGATGTTGGTGATGGGCTCCGACTCATCAATAGCGATGGCAGAACTGGCTTTGGCTTCATTCTCTGCCTGCTGGGCTGGTGAGCTGGTGCCCATCACCTGGGGCGCAGTGCTGAGAACAGGGAGACACAAGGCGAGCTGTTAAAAACCAAACAACTCACCTGGCTGCAGGGTGCCAGGAGTCAGGCAGTGAGCTTATTGCCTGCTGGGTCCGACTACCAGGGTTCCTAGTCAAGAGACACCAATGCAAGTTGGAAGTGAGAATTTAGCAGTCAGCTAGTCAGCAGGAATTTGTCTAGAACTTCACCTCTGTATCTTCCTTTGGAGCACCACATCACGGGTCTTCACATACCCACAAGAACAGGGGCAGTGTAACTTGGAAACACTGCTTCTACGTGACGTACCATGGTGGTTCCAAACTAGGGATCTGCCTCCTGCCATGGAAAGACTGAACCATCTCACAGTACATGCCAGTAAGCCTCATGTCCTCTCTTAGAGGAACACCTCATGTACCATAGGCACCGAGAGCCTTTTCTTCAGAAAGATGAATCAAAAGGCTCAACCTAGCAAAACTCTCGCATGACTGTCTCACATCACACACATAGCAAACCAGTGCTGCAGTCTTCTCACCTGCCCAGCTTCTGTCCTTCTCCAGTAAAAGCTCTGAAGACACTTTTAGGTTTCACATACTCCTCATCACGGTGATCCTCCATATCCAGGTTTACTTGTCCACCCCGTGCTAACCTGCGCAGCTCTGCCGGGACTTCCCTGCAAAGAGAGTGTCTTAAGGCAGTTGCCTGAAGAAGCAAGTCAGGAAAGTGCAGAGAAAAAGTGCCAGCCACAGACTTCTGGAGTTTCAGGAATCGCAGTGAGCTGCTGCTTAATTAAGAGGGCAGAGGCACACCTCCCCACTAACAGACACAAATTAAAGGTTACTTTTCCCTGGCCCTCACTTGGAGTGACATGATGCATTAGAAATTCTAAGCCCAAATATGAAAGTCTGTTTGTTCACTTCGAACTCTCAAGGCCTCATATAAACCAAGGCCACTTCCCATTTATCCGACGTAAATGTTCAATCTGCCCTCCCATAGTTTCCATATTAAGAATCTAGCTCTTATTAAGAAAGCTCAGGTGAAATGTGCCATTGATTCAGCATCCTGAATTCCACAAATGCTTGTGTTTCAGAAAACAGCTATTCCTTCTCTCCCCTCCCGCTACATACCCTCTGCGGATATCATCAAGAAACTGGGCATTGGACGGATCCTGGTAGCTCCTCAGTTCTCCGCTGTCCAGACTGAATCCACTCTTCCAGAGCTTCAGTACAACATGCACCTGCAGCAGCCCCCAAACAAGTCAGCCTCACTGCAGCATCTCAGTAAGAACAATAACCAGACACAAACTGAAAAGTTCCTGACTGGCAGAGGAATTTCAAGCTGCACAGAACATTCCAGCAAGGTTCCTCTGGGCTGAGGGAAAAACCCAAAGCACTGGCTATATAATGGTCATGCATCAATTCCTAGAAGGTCGCACCACAGACCCCTTTTTGATAAATATGGTTGAAGAGCCAAGAGTGTGCTAGGTGAGGAGCCTAAACCAAGCTCCCACCAAGGCCTAAATGGGTATTTGTTCACGAACCAAGCAGGAGAGAATCTTGCATTGATGCTGTTAGCTCCACACCTCTTCAATGGGTAAAAAAGAATTAATCGCTCAGTGCTCTTTGCGTACTATTTTTCACAATCTGCACTTCTAAGGAACACTCAGATTCTTAATTAAAAGTTCGCCAGAAAACTGCTTACCAAAGACTCAAGCATCTACTATTCTCTAATCAGAAATCCCTCGAGAAGCAGGATTTACCATACTTCTGTCCTCTTGAATTTCTATCAAGTTTTATAACTCTCTGGGCTAGCAAGCTGTGTAGCTATAGCAGAGAAATCCCTCGGGTGACATCTACAGAACAGAACAGAGAGATACTCACATCCTGAGCAGAGTTCTGTCTCCTCTCTCCTGCTACATAAGCAGACTCCTCCTCTGGAGTAGCCCCGAGGCGATACCCTCCCCCTGCGAAAGGCTGCAAGAGAGAGGGGCAGGCAAAGAGGTTACAGAATGACACAAACCTAAGACACCTTGCTTCCCTTTCCCCAACACCGTTATGGATGAATGGGGGGGGCTTCGTTGCATCAGCAACATCTATTGTCCTGTAGGCACAGTGACCAGCTTGAACAAGTTAATAAATATGGCACAAGAAAGTGGCTTTTCTTGCCACTGTGACACACCAATTGGAGATACACTAGGAGAGGAGTCCAGACTTAGCTGTCCTTTTAAGATAATTCCAGGACTCCACAGTACCAAACAGCTGTCACGGCAGAAGCCTTAACTGAAACAGGGAACAGAAGGAAGAACTCATCACTCCTCACTTTAGGCTTGCTAGTCTCGCCACTGCTCTTGGCCGCCCGATCAACCGCCACTGCACCGTGCTCCTTTGCTCCTTTGAACAGATCCTCCACCAGCTCATTGGGACTCTTCTTCCTCGGAGGACCAACGATCTGCTGTCCACTTCTCTCTGAGCCGCCGGCATAAAACCTAACAGACAGCACACAGCTTCTGGGTAAGACTGGACCACTGCTTCTCCAGGAGACACATGTGACAGGACCCAGCAGTTTTATATCAGGATTCGGTTCATTTTCGTACAGCTTGGATCTACAATTATTAGCTACTATCAGTGGATCTCCTACCGTAGCCACTTATAAGTTCCTGTACTGCAGAGACTTTCTTTTTATGTCAGTTACTGTAAAATTCTCCATTGATCAATAGCAATAAAGTGATAACAACTCTCTCAGACCTAGCAAGCGAAACAGTCTAGACTGACAAGGCTCAGTTGCAAATGCTAGTACCAGCTATATTACCAAGCTCAACAAGATTTCCAGCAAGTCTCTGACCTATCAGATGGAAGAAGATGGGCAGCATTTAACTGGTATTTTGAGGGAAGGCACACATTCACGCCACACTGAAAGATCACCACACACAGGACAGATCTGAACTGGAAGCAATGAATGCACAGTCAGTGAAGTGCAATTAAGCACTTCTGGAAGATTTGGTTTATTAGCTTCCTTTATTAGCTGGCTTGTAACACATACAGAGCAAGCTCACATCTGTTTGCAGAAGACCACACAGTCTACCTAGGTTGATCCACCTTAAGATACATCAGCTCCATTCAATTTACCTTGCCTGTTAACCTTAAGGGTATTTAATTACTTACAGCTGACATTGTAGATGACTTTCTCACTAGCACACCATGTTCCCTTTGGAAAGGGGACCTACATTCTTCTTTTCACCTCCACGCTCCACTACATTACCCTTAAGCAGCACTTCAAAAAAAAAAAAAAACAAAAACAAAACAAAACAAAAACCCAACCAAAAAAAAAAAAACAACCACCCCAAAAGTCCAAGCAGAAAGAAAAACAATCCCTGCATTATTCCTACATTTCCGTTCTCTGTGGACACAAATGATGATCTGGGCTTTTCTCTATTCTTAGCCAAGGGCTTCCACATCCTACCTCAGGCCTTCTCTCAACAGCCCAATTCAGCGATGAAAACTGGTGCTTATACAGCCAGCTTGAGCATGTGCTTGTGCATAGACTTTGCACTGACCAACCTTTCTGTGCCAAACCTGAGATTCTTCACTACAGGAATTTTGTATCGACTTAAATCTGCTTTTTAAAAAAACCTGTACACAAGTGGTAAGCCATCACAAAAGGCCAGAGATACACACACAGGTTTTAAGTCTTTAACTGAAAGCTTACCGCTGTCCTTCCTCCTCTTCATCATCCTCCTCCTGCGCATGAACGAGGTCTCTAAACGATGTTACTCTATGGTCACTGCAAAAGTCAATCAGAGAAGTACGTCAGCCTCATGACACATTTCAACCACATAAGCAAAAGCTCCTGAACACAGCAGTTAGGTTGACCCTGTTCTACTTTTAGGGTCTGATTCATTACTCTATAAAATGATAGGTCAGCACTGGTGTAACTGAGGAGTGAACCGAGCTCTTGGACGTCCCACCCAACTACACCAACAGAAAACAGGAGCGGGTGCATTGGAGGAGGCTCAGACAGTGGCTGCAGACATAGCAGAAGCGGTGAGTCTTCAGTCACCTTCCTTGCTCGCGTACTAGATTTTGTTGCCTCTTTCAAAAAGCCACCACTTCCGAACCTGCACAAGCACGTTTCTCTTCCAGGCCCCAGGACAGCCCAGCCTCCGTGTCCTTCCTCTCTTGCTGTTTCTGCCGAGGCTGTTAACTGTGATCCAAACTGAAACAGGGTTCTTCTGCAACGTGGACTTCATTCACCAAACCCTGAACAGAGAGCACTTTTCCTTCAGGATACAGTCAGTAAATCCTTCTCTTTAAAACTGGACAGTATTTCCCTACTGCACGGGGATTTGGTATGGCGAAATTAACTGCTTTTCGTAAAATGCTCGACTTTATCAGATCAGGTATCACACAAAATTAGAAAATATTTCTCCTGTGGAGATACAATCTGCTGAAATGAAAGCATCACCAACCGACTGTCTTCTAACCTGAAAAGACAAATCAAGTTTTTCCTGAGCAATGAGCCAAGTTGTCCTAACTGATCTTTGGATTAGTTGTGCAATAACATCTGCGCTTGTCATGTACAAATGCTGATGTTTTCACAATTTCTAGAGGGTCATACGAGGTGAAACAGATTGAAACGCAGAGCTATTTCTCCTGAAAATTAACATACATCAATGCTTTAGATAGAGTTTGCGTTTTTACAAAAATAGTTTTCACTGTCAGGTTTACAAGCCGCCAGCAAACAGATCAGCCTGAGCCGAAGCTCCCTCCTCACCTGGCTGCAGTGCCTCTGGATATAGAGCTGGGTGTCGGCTGGGGAAGAGTCAGAATGTCCTCATCACCCCCATCCTCGTAGAAGCTGGCAAGCGCAATCTGGAAAGGAATACCGCAGGAGCTTTTCAGGATGAGAGCAAACATTCCAAAACAATGGAACAAACACAGGCAAATAACACAGCTGAAGCTTCTGTCACATTGGACCTCTTAAGGCACACCAACACTAAGGACATCTCATGTAATTTTGCCCTTTGCAGGTCCTAGCAAAGACGAGGCTTTGCCAGCTTCCAATGTTTGGTTTTGTTATGGTAGGACACTCACCACTACAGGTATGCCAGAGCAACTTCCCCAACCAGGGGCCCTTATTCTGCAATATTTCTACAGGGACCATGCTAAAATTACTGTTCTGAAACAGCTGCTTTTGTGACATCCATGAGTAGACTCAGAGTTTAACACAGCCAGATCGTTTGAGGGGGATGGGAGACCGGAATGGGTGAGAGTGGTGGCCGATCTCCCCCTTAATTTGGGGGTCCTGGGACTGCTGCTGACGGTACGGACAGCAGAGCAGTAACAACCGCACGAGCGTTCAAGGAAAACCTACACAAACCCGGCAAAACCCCGGTTCCTCGCCCCGTGCTAGAAATTAGCTATGTTCAAATTAACGAGAGAACCAGGACGGGCTTCGGCCCCAACCAGCCCACGGACCCGCGGCAACGGCTGAGCCCAACCCTCGCAGCCCGGCGACGGGCCGGGGACTCGGGAACGGCCGCCGGGAGAGGCCCGAGCCTG
>WAAD01039753.1:163375-188907 GCA_013389945.1 Fregata magnificens
CAGCGCCGAGCCCCAGGGTGCACGGAGCCGAGCCCGGGGTGTGCAGCGCCGAGCCCCAGGGTGCACAGAGCCCCAGGGTGCAGAGAGCCCTGGGGTGCGAATAGCCGAGCCCCACCGAGCCGGTGCCGAAGGTAGTGGGGGGCTTTGGGCAAGGAGGGGTTTGGGGGATGCTCTCGGCTCTGGGACTGCACATCCCTCCTCAGACCCGGCTCTTGGCCAGCTGTGCATAACCCCAGGCTCTGAACCCCACTTCCTCACAGAGCCCCAGTAATCCTGGCTCGTGTTTTACAGAGCTGGGGCGTTAATGTTTAACAGCACTCGGGTGTTTTTCCTGCCAGGAATTCCCCTTGGCTCCTTCTGTACCTCTCTGGACTTGGAGCACCTGCAGCACCTCCTGATAACAACAGGACAGGGGATGCAAATTTGTCCCTTGTTCATTCTGAACCTGGCTTCCGCCTCTCCCAGTGCCTGCAGTTTGTCTCTGCCATATCCAGGGACATTTCTCAGCTGAGCTGCTGCAAACTCGGAGCAAGCTGGGGCTGCTCTCCCCGTGCGCTCGGGGTGAGTGGAGCAAGCCCTCGCCTCGCTCCATCGCTCAGCCCCTGCCCTCCTCTCGCTGTCCCCAGGTGCGGGTGCCCAGGCGGGTCAGGGCTTCGAGCTGCACCAGCCCCAGGACAAGGTGTTGGTGACAGTGGGGGAGACATTGACCCTGACCTGCACCACGTCTGGAGATGGTCCCCTTGGTGCTGTGAAGTGGCTGAAGGGCTGGGGCAGCGGGAACAAGACTGTCTATGAGCAGAAGGGCTCCTTCCCCCGTGTGACGAGGGTAGTGAGTGAGTCCAACACGGACTTCAGCATCCGCATCAAGGATGTTCGCTCTGAGGATGCCGGCACCTATTACTGTGTGAAGTTCAGCAAATCCCTGACCAGTGTTGAGACGTTTCAGCATGGAAAGGGCACGGTGGTGTCCCTGCACGGTGAGTGCAGCCCAGCAGGATGCTGCTCCCAGGGATCCCATCCCACGGCCCCTGCCCTGCCTATGGCAGGGTCCTGCACTGCCCCCTGCCCACCGCTCTCCCCGCTCTGCGTTGTGTCTCCACAGAGACAGCCCTGGTTCACAGCGTGGTGGCTACAGCTGTAGTGTTCTGCTTCCTCCTTCTCGGCCTCTTCGTTGCCCTTTGCATGTACAGGAGGAAGCACAGAGGCGAGGAGGAGAGCCAGTGCCTGGCCATGGGCAGCTTCTTACCCATCCCTCTGCAGTGCTGTGCAGGGACCCCCAGCACCACCAGGTTTGTACCCACCACTTCTTCCTTCTGCACCCTGAGACAAGCGAACTGCCTTATCCACCTGCCTTATCCTGGTTTCCTCTCCCTCTGGAGCAGCAATTTTCCCCAGAAAAGGTCCTTTACTCACAGTTGCATCACTGCGCTGCGTTGCTTCTCTCTGTGTTTCATGGGAGTGGGTGGTGGGGAGCACCCAGCACTGGGGAGCTCCCTGCAGCCCCTCACTGCAGTGTCTGAGCCCGGCCCAGGCACACAGACAGCATGTTGTCCCTCACCTCTGCCTTCAGCATGGGCCTTGTGTGGCCACGTGCCACAGAGCCCGGCTAAAATTCAGGGGGGGAATTGAGGAGAGCTGTTCTGGGTGCGGAGGGGACCTGGCTTCCTTTAGCTCTAATGGCTGTCCTTCCCCCCCAGCAGCAAAGTCCTGGATGCAGAGACCTCACATCTGCCCAGCCAGGTGAGAGTGAGCCATGAATATGGGGAAGAGCATCCTGCGCTGATGTCCTGGCTTACAGGGACTCTGCAAGGCTCTGGGGCCGGGGTGGGCATTGGGTGAGCAGCAGCCACCTGCACGCAGTCCTGGCATGCTCCGCACCACGGCGTGGGGCCATTTGTGCAGCCGTGGCACTGCCATCCCGGCTTGAACCTGCCATTAGGGTTATTTTTGCAAGATTTTTCTTGTGACAGCATTTACCATTTGTGTGCACATCTGCAGCAAAGCAGCAAGGAGGACAACGACATCCACTACGCCGATCTCCAGCCCTTGCCCACGGCCCCGCAGCACAGCAGGAGCCCCAGCGCAGGCTGCTCCGAGTACGCCAGCATCAGGGTAGCTGCCAAGTGACATGTGGCGCAGCAGCCTGCAAGGCCAAAGAGCCCATTTCGGGGGAGGAAGCAGGGACATTTCTGCAGGGCACAATAAAGAAGAAGTGGATCTGTTTGCATAGCACACCCCAGTCCAAGCTCAGCACGCTGTGCTCGGAGCTGGCAAAGGTCCCCTAATTCATTCCCGTCTCGGCAGTGGTGCCGGGTGAGGCTCAGGGCTGGACCCGCCGTGCCGGGGCTTGACAGCAGCTCTCCCAGGACCCAGCAGCCATCTCAAATACAGGATCAGGCCATGAGGCTGAGCACCTCTGCCTTGTGCAAGCTGTTCGGTGCCACTTACACCAGGAGGACTTCACACATGCTTGTCTCCACCAGCATGGGCCACCACCAGCGCTTTCCCGGCTCAGCAGGTCCATAATTTGTGTTATCTTGTCACCACACCAAGCCTATCCTCATTAAAGCCAGCAAACAGCCATGCCGTCCAGTCCTGCTGTGTTCAGAGCAAGAGCAATAGTGCCAGTCCCACGGGGTCCTGGGAGACGCGTGGCTTCCGCAGCCCGGTGCTGCTGCTGGGCTTGTGCTGAGCCCCACAGGCAGCTGCACCCTCCCACCCTGCCCCCAGGCAGCTCCCCCAGGCAGGGCGGCTGGCCAGCTCCGACCAAACCTGCATCTTCTGACCACACGTGGAGCAGCTCTCGGGAACAGCCCTCGGTGCCACTTTGCTGCAGCTCATGGGCCAAGGCCCAGCCCTTGCGCGGCTTTCCCTGCCCTCCCGAAGGGACCAGTATTTGGGAACAGGGTTCATGATGCTGTGTTAAAATCAGGGCAGCTGGCACCAGCCAGCCCTTCCATCCCTTCTCCCAGATCCGTGCACATCTGCTGCTCTAGCCCCAGCCAGTCCATGCACATCTGCTCCGTGCACATCCCCTGCTCCATGCACGTCTGCTCCATGCACATCTCCTTCTCCATGCATGCGTGCCCACTGCCCACGTCCGAGGGGAGCGGGCCGGCAGCTGAGGATGGAGTGTGGTGGTGGCAGGAAGCTGCGGAGTGCACGTTTCATGTCAGGCACCGCCGCAGCACCTGGGTGCACCCCGGCACGACGTGCACGCACGCACCCACCCATGGCGGCAGGCGCTCCCACGGCACCGTGTGTCACCACAAGCAAACACCCCCCCTTCATGGGCACAGGCTAAGGGCAAAACATGCTTTTCAGGCAGAGGAACCTGCTGTTTCTGCCGCTGCTGTGGCCTGTAACCTTGAAAGCTGCTGCAGTTGCCAGTTTCCAAGTTTATCTACTTTTTACTGTAAAATCAAAAAAGAGAAGTGAAACAAGACAGTGTGAAAGAGCAGTGTGTGTGTACCCAGGGGAACCTTATCTGCCAGCAGAGATATTCTCGGGGAGACAATTGTTATGGGGCAGGGAGGGGGGGAGCCACTACTGAAATTCATTTGCGTGACTGAATAAGCATCCCCTGCTCCAGTGAATGTGCCCTGGGGGCAATTTTGGGTCATTTCTTTCTCAGGGACAGCTCGGGGGCACTCAGCACCCTGTGGGCACGGTGGCAGAGGGGAGTTTGCCAGGGCAGGGGTCCATCACTGCCGCCCCCAGCACCCATCCCCAGCCTGGCCCCTCTGCACCAGCCCCACCAGCAGCGAGGGGCCGTGGCGTGGGGGTGCTGGGGTGAAGCCTACGGCAGCGCCGGGTCCTGAGCAGAGTCATGGCTGCACCGGGCAGTGGCTCACTTCCCAGCTGAGGCGGCAGCTGTTCTGAGCAGGACACAGGGGTAGCCCAGCCTCTGCGCGGGGAGGACACCGAAGCTCGCGGAAAGCTCGTGTCAGGATCGCGAGCAGGAGTATGTAAAATATGTGGGTGAGACCGAAACCGGGGATAGACCTCACAGATAGGGGAAATGAAATTCAAGGGGATTCAGGGCTTTTTAAGCACTGGGTGGGGGCAGGAGGGGGGAAATCCAGTTCGATACAAGCATATGCAAAGCCGTGATCGAGCAGAGTACCGTGGAGCGTTCTGTACCTAGGAAAGGGCCCAGGTTTGCAGCTTACTGCCCAGTGGAGGGATTTGGTGGTTATTATAGGAAAATCCTTTAAGCCACCAGCCCGGGGTGTGCAGGCAGTGAAAGCACAAACAAGTGCCCGAGGACGGACACAAGGTAGGAGTGCGCTGGGGAGCACCTCGCTTGGGGGGCAGCGCCTCACACGGGGGGCAGCACCAGGCGATGCGGGGGTCGGGGGTTTACTGCTCATCCACAGTGTTTTCTGGTGCCGCTGGGTGTGACGTCCCGCTGAATCACCCACTGGGTGCTCGAGTGAGAAATGCGGGCGCTTGCGCTGGGTTGAGAGCTGCAATGGCTGGGACGGACACGGGGCGATGCTGGGGCCAGTACCTGCCGAGTTCCTCCTGGCCACAGCCGGGGCCAAGCAAAGGTGGCTTCTCTGCAGTGCAGAGCAGAGGCGGTGTCTGGACGGGCGGTGGGGAGACACTCAGCGTCCCAGCTGGGGTGGGGACACGCCAGCTCCAGCCGGGGTTTTGGCTGTGTCCCAGCACCAGACCACGTGCATGGACACCCCGGGGCGGTGCCGTGCCACGGCAAGGGTGCAGCGGGGCAGATGAGGCTGTGGTGGTGTGTCCTGGCAAACGGGCCTGGCAGCTGCCCCCGCCACGGCAAGAAGCTCCTGGCACGTGGGTGCTGTGGGGCGTTTAGTTGGGCTTTTCCTCCGTGTGGCGTGTGACCCCCGTGCTGGGAACTTGTGGGATGGCAAAACCAAGCAAAAAGGCTGGGGAGAGGCTGAGCTGGGCTGTGCCATGGTGGGAGTCTGCGCAGACCCCCACCCTGGGGAGAGGCAGAAAGCAGGAGCTGGGGAAGAGCCAGGGGATGCTCAGGGGCTGCCCCAGCATCGGCTCCGCTCCCGGCCCCAGGAGGTGGGAAATGGCTCCTGGAGGTGCCAAGGCGAGAGGGCTGGCAGGGCCTGCCAGGGCAACGGTGCCTGCCATGCCATGCTGTGTCATCCCGTGCCGCGCCGGGGAGCCAACGTGGGAGGCGCGGGCTGTGCCGAGAGCCAGCAGGGAGCATGAGTCTCTGATGGAAAACATGGAATGACAGAGAGCAATTAGTCCTGAGAGTGTGACTGACGGATGAGGCTGGCCCCAGCAGCGAGGGGAGGGGGAGCAATGATTTAATTAACGCCGAGGAAGAGCATGGTCTCAGCTAGCACATGGGGCTGGCTGAAGCAGGGGGATGGTGTCCTGGGGGACAGGAGAGGGCTGGCAGCGCTCACGGGGGAGCAGGACAAAGCAGAGCTTGTGCTGGAGCCAGGGCTGAGCAAGGAGAAAAGGGGAGAGATGGGGATAAACGCCTCATGCCCTGCCCCAGGCTGCTTCGTGGTGAGAAGCAGAGACCCCCCCACACTGGCAGTGCCTCTCACAGGGATGGGTGCCCAGGGGCCATCGCGTCTCCCGGGAGCCAGCATTGTTCCAGCTTGTCCCCTCCAGCGGCTGATGGGGCAGCAGCTCCAGCCAAGGCCCTGGTTTGTGGCTGTCTCTGTCCAAGATGCCATTGCGCTCCTGCGCTGTCCCCATCCCTGTCTCCATCCCTGTCCTTACTACTGTTGAGACCGTGGTGGCCACAAGCCCATCCTCAGGGAGAGACAGGCTGGTCCTTTTGCACATCAGCATTAGCCAAACAGCCATGGGTCCAAGAGCATCCGATGCCACAGGGACCCCACAGGGCCCCCATGATGCCACAGGCACCCAGTGATGCCATGGGGACCCCACAATGCTACGGGGACCCTGTGATGCCATGGGGACCAGGTGATGCCATGGGGATGCCGTGCCAGGGCACCGATGGGGAGCAGCATGAGGAGCTGGAGGAACAGCTGGGGTGCTTTGAGGGGGTTGGAAAGGGCGAGAGGGTCTCAGGGACACTTTGAATGTCCCCAGGAAATGCCACGTGGGTCTTGTCTGCGGCTGCTGACAGCTCCGGGCTGTGCTTCTGCCGGGAGAGGGAACTGAAGGGAGAAGCCCTGGGATGCTGCATGGCTGGACCCTGCTCACACCAATTCCAAACCCGCGAGCTCGCCCCTTCGCAGCTCCCCGTTTCCCAGGCTTTTCCTTGGAAAGCAAGGAACGAAGCCGAGGTAAAACAGTGACACGCTTTACGCTGTTTCTGATTTATTTCATGTCTTACTTATTGAATCTTATTCCCCGGTTTCACAGTTGTTGTGGATTTTTATTGAAGGGGATAAACAGGTCTGGGATTTGGGGTTGTCATAGGAACTGTTTTGGTGCCACAGCCTCACTGCCAGCCTCATCCTCCCCCTGGGTTCTTGATGTAGTGTGGGCTCTCGCCAGCACAGCAGAGACTTCTCCAGCCCCCCAAGCACAGCCTCAGTGAAAGCTGCGTTATGGGACAGCCACCCCATGGCACCAGGGCACCCTGTGGGACCCCCTGGGGTGTTCGGCCACGGGGAAGTGAACCAGGACCCCCAGGCTGCAGTCCAGGGCTTTAAGCTGAGGAGAGGTGGAGGTGCTTGGAGGATGCTGCTTGCCCATGAGGATTCTCTGGTGTCTAATAGGAGGTTGTGCTACTGCAGCTATTGCTACTGGGAACCTCTCTGCCCAACCTGGAATAATTTTCATTAAATCCCTGGAGCTGAGGGGGCATGGGGCAGATTGGGGGCTGCCCTCCGGCCATTCCCCACCTCTTCTATTGCAGGCAGAGGGGGCAGGCAGTGAAAATGAAAGTGTCAACACATTTCAAAGGAAATCCTTTGCGCCCAACACTCCTTTGGCCCGTGCGGTCCTTCGCCGCAGGATGTCGTGGAGGCCAAGACTCTGGCAATGATTAAAGAGGGATTTCCAGGACTGTGGGACGAACAGGAACATCCAGTGCTTAAGAAAGACTCACTTTGTGCTTTCAGTGTTTGACGGGACAGTGCTCAGGGACAATCACCCTCCAGAGCTGGCACAGGGAGGGCGGATCCAGCTGCGGCACTTGGTCCTGCCAGCACCGAGAGGGGGTCCCAGGGTGGGCAGGAGGGGTGTCCTGCCTGCACTGGGGATGCCCGGGGCTCTTCATGTTGGATCAGCTGTTGGTAGCACATTGGAGTGGTCCTGGTCCCCGCAACATCCACATGTGCATCGTGCCCGGAATGAGCCACACATGCTCCTGGGGATGTTCTGGCAAGGTTTTGTCCAGGGAAAAGAGCCAGGGGCTGCTGCTCAGGATGGGGAAACCCTTTGGGGAGCTCCCCTTCCCAAGGGTAGTGCAGGGCATCCCCATCAGCCAGCGAGGGGTGGATGCTGCGGGGGTCCCTGGGGCTCCCCGCTCCTCCTGGCACAGAGCGACCTTAAAGCTCGGCTGTGCTTGGCGGCGGCCCTGGCGCTGGCAGCGCCCCGAGCCCGGCACAAGTGTCCCTCTGAGGAGAAGTGCAGGGAAAGGAAAAAATATTTAGAGAGGCAGGAGAAAGGGGAAAGCAGGCGCTGCAGGAGGGAGCTATGGAGTGGGCTGAAAGCGCGCTCTCAGCGGGCTTTTGTTTGCCCCGGACGTGCCCAACGGTGCTGCCAGCACGGACGGGCTGTGCCGGCGCCGGTGGCTCCCAGCATGGTGCGGCCAGGCGAGCCCAGCGCTCCAGCAGCCTGCCCGGCGCCTCGGCCCAGCGATGCGCCCGTTAGCAGGATGCAGCCCCTGCAGAGCCTTCGGCAGGGAGCTCCATTGCCCCGGCTGGGCTCAGCCCCTCGCTGCTGGCCGCGGGGTGGGCATTGCAGCGGGATCAACAACGCGCTCGCTAAAATAATTGCTTCTGACAGATCCATTTCTTCCGCAAGGTTCAGGCTTAATTTTATAATGGTATCGGTAACTATGGCAACGTGTAAAAATAATGTATCCCTGAGCCTGGCAAATTCTCCATAAACAGCTCCTGTCTCCAGGAGCCAGGGGAGGCCCCGGCCAGGCGGGCAGCAGCAGCCCCCTGCGCTGCCACGGCTGGCTGCCTGCGCCAGGGTTAGTGTTTGGGTTAGGATTCACGCGATGACTAATTAGCAGTGTTAACTGCTTACGCCTTGGGATGATGATTTTGTTTGCTAATCCTTCGGGCTAGGCAGAGCTTGCAGCGGCTAATTGGGTGGATGTCATTCATGCTGGCGGTCAGGAGCTGCTGTTAAAGGGCTGCAGTGCGACGAAGGCTGGAGCATCCCTCGTGCGTGTCGCAGGGCAGATGCTTCGCCACTGGCTCTCCGGGTTCCCTCCTGGCACCCGAGACCCAGCACAGGGCTGGCAGCTGCCAGGGGCTGTGCACAGCTCAGACCCTGCAGCGCCACCAGGCTAGCACCCCCATTCACACCTAGAGCCCCGTCCCAGAGCTGTTGCTGCTTCACATGCATGCATGTGTGTGCACACACATGCAAACACATGCACATGCATGCACATGTGTACATGCATGCATATGCAAATGCATGCACACGCAGAACAGGTTTCCCACATGCATGAACCTGCCCTCAGCAGACATCAGCTGGTGCCAACGTGTGTCTCAGCTCAGACGCCTCTGGTCACCACTGCTAGTAGATAATCCCAGGCAATGTTTTCTAAACCTGTTAGACATCCCACAGACCCTCTAAATCCCTGATCCCCCTCCATGGCTCCAGCAGTCCTCTGGCCCCTGGCCCAGCTGCCCGGTCCCGCGCCATGCTGGCCACGCCGGCCTCGAGGCCGACCTCTGGGGTAGGATGGCAGCATTTCACAGCTCTGATTTGCAACTCCTTATCCAGGCCAGGCCAGACTCTTGGGACCAATGCAGTCACCAAGAGCACTGGTGGATCCTGCAGAGCCAGACTTAATCCTCATGCTTTTTGTTGCCCTTCAACTTAAAAAAAAAAAAAAAAGACAAAAGCACACAAACCCCTTGAAGAAGCATTTTCCTCAAGCTCCCAGCAGCAGGACCAGCATGACCCCAGGCCCGCGGAGCTGGGAGTGCTGGGTCAGGCAGTGTGGATGTGCCCGGTCTCAATGGGGACAAAGCAAACAGTCTCATGCTCTGGCACGTGGCCCCCGAGCTGCGAGGCTGTTGTGGGGACAGTGCAGGACTGGCCACTGCAAGGACCGCCCGGTGTCAGGGCTGGGGATGGTGCTGGCAGTGCTGGGGGCTGGTCAAGACAGCAGCAACCCCCTTCCAGGGCTGGGTCCAGCCATTTTGGGGGGGTGCATCCCCCTGCATCCCAGCCACCATGCAATTGCCATTTCCACCACGGTGCGTTAGATACGGCACTTTCACAAATAACCTCGGTAAAAGCCCTCACTGCCAGCCATGCCATTATCTCTCGGCATCCTCGTTACTAACACTCTGTAAAGGGTGATGTGGGGTCATACCGGTCTCCCACACCCCATGTGCCCCGACTCAGCCCTCCACTGGGGCATCTCCCTGGCTCCGGAGGTGCGAGCGCCTGACCGGCTAAGGTCCAACAGCACGAATCCCCCCCCCAAGCCTTGGCTTCAAAGTCCCACAACTGTCCTGGTGCCTCCAGCTAGAGCTCTGACGAGCAGGAAGCGATGGGCTGAGATAGCTTAACATGATAAATCCCCCCACGTTAGCATTTTTATTTTCATGTGCAGCTGCCGTGGGACTTTATCAGGCAGCCCAGCCTGCAATGAGTTACAGCAGCCGTGCCTGGGAGCGTGCGGAGCATTATCTGCTATTGCAGCGTTGGATGCGCTTTTGTGATAACAATTCGCAATCAACAAAGAACTTTGAGAGGATGCAGAAAAAAAAAAGGCAGAAGAAAACTGAGATGATATCACTCCTCCCTCAGCCAGGCTCCTCACCCCTCCATGGTCCTAGCGGTACCACCAAGGGGACACCAAGGTCTTCTCTAGCATCGCTCCATGGCGCTGTAGGCTCAAAGACACCCGCTGTTCCCACGTGCATCCCCATAGCCTGCACCCCGTCCACCCACCTGCAGCGCCCCAGGAGCTCTCGGCCTCCAGGCCGTCTCGCGCTGTCCCCAGCCGGCCCCGGACATGGACACAGCACTGGCAGCCCCAAGTTAAGAGCAGGGGGCAGCCGGAGGAGGATGGGCTGCATCCAACGCGGGGAGCTGCCAGCAGCTCTGGCAGGGACCTGGCCCGTTGGGGAGAGCCACAGCTGCAGGGGCTTGAGAAGGCGAAGTAAATTTGTCTGGCATCAGCGTGACAAGGCCTCCCACTAGCCCCCGGTACATAACTCTGGCTGTGGGCTGGGGGGCTGCCTGTGCATCGTGGGGATCTGGGTACCAGCACAACCACCATGTCCCCGCAGGCCAGCGCAGTGCAGAGCATCCCCCTCCAGAGCGGGGATGGGGGCTTTGGCTCAAACAGCTCCCAGGAGCGCATCAACGATTAACACCCAGCTCTGAAATGTCCCCTGCACGGCTGGAGCTCGCTGGCTGCCCCTGCCTGCCCTGCCCTGCTCTGCCCTGCCCTCCCCACCGCTTTCTCCTCCGCTGCACCGCTGCTCCTGGGGACTGAGCATCCCTTCCATGCCCAGCCCGGGGTGGGGAAGGGTCCCAGGGCAGTCACCGCTCGGCTGCCACCACAGCACCGGGGCTGCCTGCAGCTCTGCAGCCCGCGAGAGCTGGGGTGAGCCCTGGCTGTGCTCCTTAGCCAGTGCAGATATCCCCACAGCCTCTGAGCTTTGCAACCGCTGGCACAAGGGGTGCAGGATTGGGGCCACCCTGTGCCCCCCAGTGAGCTGCTCTGGGTGGGAGCTGCCTCGCACCCTGGTCACCATCCCTGTGCTGTGCACGTGCTGCGGACCCAGGAGGCTGCAGTATGGGACTGCTTGGGCTTTGATCACCTGCTGCACCCACAGCCAGCAAGCAAATCCTCTTCCAGAGCAAGGGGCAGGATCCTTCCTGCTAAAAATGGTCATCACAGCTCTCTGAGTGCTTACGGCAGCTAACCAGGCAGCAAACGCCAGCCCTGCCAGGTCCTGTCCTTCCGAGCCACCCTCCACAGCCGGGTTTTCTCAGCCTGTCAGCAGTTTCACCCTAAACCCCCTGTCCCTCCGTCCATCGCCTCCAGGTCAGCCGGCCACTCCCAGGCCAGGCACAGGATATAAACCACCTTTCCTGCTCTGACACAGCCAGGAGGAATTCCCCCAGTCGGAAGCGTATGGGGCTGCGTTAAGGAAGCCTGGCTGAGTTACCCGGTTTGCAGCACCCCGCAGGGTGCCGCTGCTGAGTGGGAGCAGCCCGGGAGCAGCCCACGAGCATTGCATGGCCCAGGGATGGGCGAGCCGCGGTGCAGATATGGTTCCCGCTGCAGCCCACATGCTTCTCTTTTTGCTCAGCAGACGGTGGTGGACGGTCTGATGCCAGCCAGGCTTTGCTGCCGCTGCCAAAGCCCAGGGCGACGGTGCACGAATACTGTGAGGGCACTCGGAGCATCACTCCACCCCAGCTAAGGCCGGTGCGGGGCAGGCAGTATCGGCATCCTCCCTCATCCTCCCTGAAAGTCATTTTATGGACTTGGAGGGGACGAGGTGATTCCACAGAGCGCTCAAGTGCTGCTAAAATTAAGTGGGCTGTGATTAGGAACCCGGCTCCCCAAGGAGGCTGCAGTAACAGGTCCAGCTGGCACATGCAGAGGTGGCCTCCTCAGAAAACCCCCCGCGCCGGGGAACACCTCCTCCCCATTCACCCCCAGCACCAATTGCACCACCGGGGCTTGAGAGCTCAGACATCTCAGGTCCTTGTCTGAGCTCAGCCCTAAATCGCACAATAAAAGCTTGACCAAAGCAATTACAGACAGTTCCCGTAGGCCCTCCCAAAAAGTAAGGGGCAAAGCCCATGCACAGGCTACTCACACAGCAGCCTCCACAGCCCAGCCCTGCCTTTTTTCTGGCAATTGCAGCCTTAATGAAGCACCTGCAGCTCATTACCACCCCCCCCAGGGCCTCTCCCACATAAGGGGGTGGCTGGGTGCCCCTATCTTCAGCTGCAAGGTGTTCATGGTGGTGGGTGCTACAACAGGAGCATGCAGTGAGCAGGCAGGTATGATACACATCCCAGTTTCTTAAATCAGTATTTGCAGGGCTGGAGTGCTCCTACTGTGGGTGCCTGTGCTGTCCCCAGGTCATGGTCTGGCTCGGTCCCCCCTGTGTGCTGCTCCTTGCAAGCAGGCTGCAGGTCACTTCTTTCCATCCTCGTGTTAACATATTGCTTGTTATAAGTTAACATCAGATACACTAATTTAAGCTCCTTCTGTACTGGATGTCTTGGATTAAATTGGCATGGTACCTAATGAAGCTGAAGCTCCATTTGTTGTGCTGGAAGCCCTAAATATCAGCAGTGTAATTGGTGCTACTACCTACTTTAGAAGACATCTGTGTGTTTTTCTCATAGCTAGAAGCCCTGTGAGGGTGCTGACTCTGAAGCCTGAGGGGTGGTAGGGAGAGGCAGGAGGGCTGTAGGATGTCTCTATGTGGCTCGTAGGCTGGAGGGGTCTTGAAATTTGGCTTTTGAGCTGGAGGACAGGTGGGGTGAGCATGCATAGCCCTATGCACGTGTTGCTCTCTGGCTGCAGGGAGGCTGTGCTGGCTTGTATGCGCTGGAGCAGACCTCGTGCGGGTGCTGGGGCTGGGCTTGGTGCTCTGATGTGGTTGCACACCTTACTTTGTTGTGGTGAGCTATGAAAGCAGCACCTCTTGGGGTGCTGGGACTGGGCTGGGTTGTGTTCAGGGCTGGGCCTGGGCCAGGATATGATCGGATGGCTCTGAGTTTCCCTGGGGCAGTGAGTCCCTGCACCCCTGAGTGCCTCGGTGGGGGTGTGCAATGTGTTATTTGGGCTTATCACAGAGGGCTCCCATGGGTGCTCGCTGCTCACTGGTGCTTGGACATGGTTCTGCACCCGCAGCCCCAAAACAGCACTGCTGGATGCTGGTTTTAGGGTGTTTTCTAGGTTGATCTCCAAAGTATTGGTGTTTTTCCTATGTTTATCTCTAAGCTTTTCCTGCTGGTTTGGGTTTTGAGGCTACACTGAGCCCACAAGCCCTTTGAGACAGCTGCTGTGTCCTGGTGTGACATGGCTGGTCGGTCAGGCCATAGGTAACCTTCCCACTGCGCTGTACCGTACTGGTCTGGGGCTGGGGAGCAGGGGTCCTGAGGGGGAAAGTCCTGGGCAGGGAAAGAACTGCAGTCACCTCCCACATTAGTGGAACGTGGCTCATTAACAGGCCCAGGTTTGGCACTGTAGGGGAGGAACTGAAACCTCTCCCATCTCCGTCACCTGTGAATCAGCAGAGTGAGCCACTGCTGTCCCTGTGGGCTATCAGTGCTGGGAGGGGAGCAGAGAGGCTGGTAATCAGGGGGATGAAAGAGTAGTCTGGGCAAAACCAGTGCTGCAAGACTTTCAGCTGGGATCATCCTGGCAAAGCTGTAATTGCCCCTGTTGGATGCTGCCAGGCTCAGACAAGAGGGTCTTTTTTGGCCCCTCCCAGAGATGGGGTGCTGCTGCCCCAGCCAGGGGTCCCTGTGCAGGGAAGGATCCCCACCTCCTCCTGGGGAGGAAGCCACTCACGCAGCTGGTCCTGCTGCCCATGCAGAGCTGCCCAGCTGAAAATGAGGAAATGTAAAAGCACATTGGGCCCCTGGTCCCTGCTGGGAGCAGGGACAGCTCTGGCTGGAGCCTTTGCCCCCAGGAAGGGGATTGGAGCCTTGCCTTGCCCAACCTCCCTCCAGCACCCAAGCTTGTGAGGGTGGGTGAGCCTGGCCCAGGTGGGCTGGAGCATGTGCCTTCCCCAAAAGGGTGCTGGCAGTGGGATGCAAGCTCCTCACTGCGCCTCAAAGCTGTGAAAATCAACCTATTCTTGAAAAGCTCTCCTGAAACACTGTCCCGGTCCCCCATGATGGCTGCTGTGTGGCTCCTGGGGCTGGGGAGACCTGGGCTCCAAAATCATCCCTGGGGGAGCAGTGGTTTTGAGCTGAAGCATGAAGATGCTCTGAGAGCAAGTGCAGCCCGGCTGCCCACTGGCAGCACAGACTCTGGCAGTGCTGCCCACCCTGCCAAACGGTGCAGCAGCCTCCTGCTCACCGTGGGTGTTTGGTGCAGAAGGAAGCTACTAATGATGGCATTGCGCCTCCCGAAATGCTGCGCTCTCACTCCGTCTCGGGCATGTGAAGGAGTGGAGCACTCCTCTCCCCCACGTTCATTGCCAGCCTGTGGGGCGGGGGCTGTCCTCCCAGGGTGGATCCTCCAAACCCCCTGTGTCTGAGCGGGCCCCTGCGATGCTGAGTGGAAGGGCCGTGGGCAGGAGGGGAGGCAGCTGAGCCTGCCCATATGCTTCCTAATGGGGAGCAATAGCAGCTCTTCCCGGGCAGCTCACGCTGTGCCATCTGCTCTGCTGCAGTACCTTCTCTTGCAGAGCTTTTTTAAGCTCTAACTTTCCTTCCCAAGCGCTTTGCAGCGGCTGCTTGCATACGGGCTGTCTCCGCTTTGTAATCGCCTTGAAACAGGTTGTCTGAACCTTCAATGCCGAGCGGGAGAACAGCCCAGACAGGCTGAAGTCAGCCAGGCCTCCAGGAACTGTGCTTCCACTTAAAAATAACCAGGAGAGAGGCTGCGAACGGCTGCACCGTGTCCCACCAGCGCCTTCCCCCTTGCTGGGTGCCCACTTGCCCCAAGGGTGCCTGCTTCCAGACTTGGGCTGGGTGGGATGCACTGCCCATGGCAGTGTAGCTGCAAGGTTTCCACAAACCACTGCTAATCCCATGTCCCATCCCTGTGCAAAGCCATTATTTATTTCCATGCCACGCTGCATGTGCAAAAGGCCAGAGGCCAAACCCAATGGCTCCTCTGGGTCCCTACTGCTTGCTCATGCACTCACCAGCTGTGCAAAGGGGAAATAAAAATGGCTGCACTGGGCTCCCCGGGAGCAGTGCTGGCCAGAAATTATTTTACAGTAGGAGTAGCACTGGCTGTGGTACTTGAGCACAGCCTGCAGCTGCCTGAGGGGGGGGGCGCTCCTGGAGGGAGGTGCAGTGCAGATGCTTGGGGAGGCTGGTCCCAGCAGCAAAGGGAGCTAAATTAAGGCTGGATGCAACACATGGGTGTAGCTGGGGCTGAGGGGGAGGCTGGCGGGGACAGGAATGCGCGCAGGCTGACGCCGCGCGCAGATTGATGGTGCCAAGTCACTTCAGATATCTTTGCTGTTTGTTTGTGCGAAGCTCTAAATAAAGCCGACAGCCCCAGCGGCTGCCTGGGGAGGGAGGAGGGAGCCGGCAGCCCTAGCACGGCACCCGATGCTGCCCTTGGGGCTTGGCCCAGCGTGGGAGAGAAGTTGGGTGTGATCTGCACTGCTGGGGATGCTGTGGTGTGGGTGGGTGCTGCTGGGTGCTACCTGGGTGTGCTGGGGCTGGAAGCCCCCACTCAGCAGCATGTATATGGGTTTAGATTGGTGCAGGGACATGCATCCCATGGATGCTCACATCCAGACGCCCTCCTCCACGTTCTCCTTCAGCCCCATCTCCCATCGCAGCTGCCTCATCCTCAGGCTCTCACCTCCCCCTGCCATGGGCTCCTGCTAAGCCCGTCCTGCTGCTGGGACATCATGGGGATGCCCCCATGACGCCAGGGTGTGTCTCCAGGACCACCTGCAGAGAGGGGTGCAGGTATCTCCTCTCCCTCCCCATCTACCCTCCAACTGCCTGTGCTGCACCAGAGTCCCCTCCTTGCTCTGTCTGATCCCCATGGGCTGAGCTGGCCTGTCCACACGGCACCTCCAAAACGCTGCTTGTGCCTCTGCCACGGGCTGTCCCAGCTCAGTTGCTGGCCCTGCATGGTCCCTTGGATGGCACAAAATGTCCTGCGTGTTCAGGAGCCCCGAGGCTGCGCGCCCCCCGGCACCCTCGTACTTCACCCCCCATTTCTAGCGCGGGGATGCTGGGCTGCGTGCTGTGCCGAAGCGGTGGCCGTGCTGGCCCTGGCGCAGGAAGCCCATGGCAAGCGGGGGGACCCCAGCCACCCTCTGCACAGCACTTGGGGCCACTGAACCATCCTTCCTCTGCCCCGGCTGCTTCCTCTGCCCCGGCCCTGTGTCCTGCCTGCCCTGGGTGCTTCCTGCTTGCCCCGGGGAGCCGGGCACCGCTTCGACCCCCGGGGCTCCTCGCAGCCCTGCCCGGGGGTCCCGGGACCGGCCCGGGGGTCTCCCCCAGCCCACCTTAAGGCAGCGGCACACCGGGCACGCCGGGATCACCGTACAAAAGCAAGTTTGCTCCTGGCCGGGCGGTGCTGGCTTCGCCCCCGCCGCCGGGGAAACGGCCTTAAACCGGGGCTGCTCGGNAGGCGGGAGCCCGGCCCTCCTTCCTCATTTTGGGGCTGAGAAGAGCGATTTCCTTCTCCAGCTGCAATTCTGCTTTTTTTTTTTTTTTTTTTTTTTTTTNTCCGTGCTCTGAAGCCACTCTAATCTCTGCTTCCCAGAAACAGCCGACGATGGAGCCGCTTCCCTGCGGCCCCGGCCGTGCCGCCTGGCCGCTGACCTGCCTGGTGCTGCTCTCCCTGCGCGGCTGGCCAGGTAAGCCATGGCTCCGACCTGCGATGGGCTCTCCTGCTCCTGCCACCCTGCCGTTCTGTTGTGTTTTGGCTTCCCCCCACCACCACCTTTTCCCCTCCATCCTTGTCCCTTCCCTCTGCTGCCCCTCCGCCACACACCTCCTGTACGCGACATGATGCCGTCTTGCTGCGCACGTTTGGTTTGACCTTTCTATGAGATGACCTAGAGCGCGGCGAGCGGGGGGGGCTCCTGCAGGGCCCTTGCTCAGCTGCTCCTCTAGAAGCAAACTTCAAGGCAGACATTCCCCTTTCCAGCAAGACGAGGGAATTAGGCAGGGACATGAAGAGGCATGTTGTTCCCACCTATTTGCTAGCACCCCCTGCCAGCTATGTGAGAGGCAAATCTCTGCAAGCAGCCGAAATTCTCACTCGGAGGCTGCTGGGAAGCAGGGAGGGTGGCAGAGCGGGCAAGGGGAGGCTCTGGTGAGGGCAGCCTGCCTCCTCTGCCAGGAACTCGTTTTTCTTGCTGCCTCCTGCTTTACCCCCGACAGCTTGCGGTTGTTGCTGCTTTACCCAACTGTTGAGCACCAAAGCGGTGGGCTTGCACCATCCTCTCAGGCACCTTGCGCCACCCAGTCCTGCTGTGAGCGCTGGCCCTGGGTCACCTCGGGCTCCTGCTGCTGGCCCCCTGGGTGCCCCAGCCATGCCTGGGGCTTGTGGCTCTGCCAGTCCCTTATAAAAGCTTGGGGATGCAGCATGAGAAGGGATGACCAGAGCACGTGCGGCTCCCTGGCTGTTTCCCTTCCCTTGCTAGCAGTGGGAAGTTTCTCACCCCACCAGGAACGAAGCCCTGTGGTGGCTGCTGCTTTCAAGGATGTTTCCTTTCTAGGATGTTTCATTTCAGTGCTCTTCATCTCCAGTGATATTGCTAAGGAATCTGTCTCCTTCCTGCCTGGCACTGTCTGCGCCTCTGGGGAGGGATGGGGCTTTTTGTGCAGACCTCCTGGGGCAATAGCAATGCACGTTCAGGAGCATCTTGCTGCTCAGCTTTTTGCCTGGTCTGTCCAAATTTCACACCTTCCAGCTGGATCCCAGTACAAATAGCCCAGCCCAGGCTCCCACGCAGGTGAAACTGTCCTGCATGGGGGAAAACCACGTTTTCCCAGACCCATCAGGAATATTTAATGTTGAAGCTTTACTTGGGCAGAGAGTTGAGCGCAAACTTGAGCAGAAAGCAAATGCTTTCAGCACAACACTCCTTGCTTTGAGTTGCCTGATCACAACTGAGGAGTGTTGGCCCCAAAGCTGAAAACTCCCCGTTGCTGAAAGCCAAGAAGACTTTGGCGGCGAGCACAGCTTCTCAGTGAACCGCTGTGATTTCCTGCCACAAAAGAATGGCTTGAGCAAAGCTCTTGAGTTTAATTAAATGTGGCCTTGGAGTAAGAACCCCATTTTTCCAAGCCAGCCATAGGAAAAGAACCATCCTGCGGCAGAAAGCACTGCGTTGCGAGGTGGTTTGCATCCCTGGGTTCAGGTGCAAGCATGCAGATCATCTTTTTTTTTTTTTCTTTCCATGTGGTGGAGACCCTGCGGTGAACCCTCCTGGGCCATGGATCAAACTAAGCCTGAACTCTCCTGCTGCTGGAGGGCGGCTGCTCTGGCAGTGTTTCTGCAGAAGCAAAGGGGAAAAGGGAAGGCCCTGCAGGAGATCTTCCTCTAGGGCAAAGAGGAGCGGGATGCTGGGAAGCCAGATTGCAAAGCCCCATTGCAAAATCTGTGCTGTGCAGGCATTGCTCGACAGAGGGTTTCAGCTGTGCTTCCCGGAGCCTCCTCTAAAGAAGAAATCTGTTTGGTTGTGGGGCTGTGGCTTTCAAGCTGAATTTCTGCTAATGTTGTAGGATGGAAGCTCACAAATGATGGCTGCATGTGATCTGAGGCTTCCTCTGATGTCATGTATGTAAAATATAGCCTTTACTATAACTGTCCCTGAGCTGCTCTGGGATCTGCATAGAGCTCAACAGCTACCTCTGGGTCTCTCTTCTTGTCTTCCTCTGAACTCCAGATTCCAGGCCCTTTTTATAGGCAGCACCTGTTAGTTTCCCCCGCAGGCAGCCCTGCTGCAGGTGAAATTCCGGCAGGATTATTTTGGGGCTTCTCTTGCCCATCGGCCTGTTCCTTCAGCGAGTGACTGTGGGGCTCCGGATGCCAGTGACCAGCTGCACGTTGCTTCTGGAGCATGCAGCCCTCCCCTTGCTATCCCAGAGCTCCTTACCCAGCTCCTTCAGAAGGGGAAAAAAAAAAAAAATATCTATTTTTATCAGGAAGCATCCAAGCAGCCTCTCCTGAATTAAACCCTGGCCTCTTGCAATCTGTTCAGTATCAAATACTTCAAAAGGTGGAATACAGAAAAAAATGTGTCACCAAGATGGAAAACTTGCACCGCAGCGGGAGAGCTGGGGATTATTTTGCTCTCAAATTAAACCGAATAAAGGGAGGGACATTCTGCCAGACCAGGCGCAGCACAACACCTGTGTTCATGCCTCTTCTCCAGGCTGGAAGTGCTCTGGGTTCGCGTTGCGAGGGTGCTCCCACTTATGTGGGAACTGTCAGGTGGTGATTTTCAGGGCTCTAAAACCCTTTGCTAATTCTGGAGTGTAGGATAGAGCAGATTACAGGGTCAGAGCACCTAAACTCCCCTTGATCTTGGTGGCAAAAGGATTGTACTCTGACTCTAGGTGGTTTGAAATCTAAGTCTAAGAAAATAGTGTAATCGGGTGGCACTGTAAACGTGCGGGTGGGAAGCAGGTTTGCACTGAACTGGTGCTTGTGGTGAGAAATCGTGGTGTCCCCCATGTGTTTGCAGCACGAAGACCCACCTCATCCCACTCCTGGTGCCCAAGCGTGTTGTGAGCATACAGGGCTCGCACATGCTGCTGGCGGATACCTGCTGGGAGGGGGCTTGGCCGGGCTCCTGGCCCTGCTGCTCTTCGAGGCAAGCACCCAGAAAGGGGAAGGAGGAGAGACATCTTCTGCTGCAAGGAGAAGCTGCATTCAGGGGGAAGGGAGGAAAGGAGCTTCAGTGGAAACTTTGCATTTTCTAACTTGCATATTCTGGGGTTTTCTATCAACTTCCCCTTTGTGTTTTCCCATCACAGGGGGGCTGGGGCATAGCTCTGTACGCCGCTCCTTGAGTTTGAAGGTGTTTCTGAGCACACGGTGGGTCAGGTTGGTCCTGGCATAGGGCTGTTGGGTGCAGGGTAGGCAGGTGGAGAAGTTGGAAGGTCTGACAGGAACTCGTACTCCTTGGCTGGGAGGTGTGAGCATGTTTAGTTAAGGCGGCGTGGTGTTAACATGGCCATATCATGGCTCAAGCTCATGTATAATAGATCTCCTGCAAACCCTGTACAGGATGATCTGAAGGGCACTGGCTGAGCAGAGCTGTGTGTGGAAGTCTCTAACGTAGCATGGTGGCTCACATGGAAAAATATCCAAAAGCCACATTTTAGTCCTATCTGAGAGGGTACCTAGAGCCACGTAGTGTTTTCTGCAATGACCGGAGAGACTGAGAGCTGCCAGCAAAGCCTCCTGGCAGGCAGCACTGGTGGCAGCACGAAGCCCTTTGTTCCCTGGCTGCTCTTGGGGCTGCTGTGGGAGCAGCAGCACTGTCAGAAAAGCCCCGCGTGGCGGTGGCCCTACTGCAGCAGCACCTCTGGCAGCCTGTCACTGGACAACAGCGCACACCCTGCCTGCAAATCCCTCGGTGCAGGCAGGGTGCTCGCATGCTGCTACCCGTCGAGGAGGTGATGTGGCCTCAGCGGTGTGAGATGCACACAGGCCATCTGCAGCCCAGCTGCAAGTATGGACTCTCAGAGAGGCAGCCCTGCTGCCTGCAAAGGTAAATCCCCGTGACCCCAGGAAGGCAGGAGCCTTGTGCTGAGGCTGTGGTGAGCTACAACCCAGCCATGCTCAGTTTAACTGCCCAGTGCTTTTGCAGGTGTTGCTCTGAGACCCCATCACTGCAACCAAGAGATGTGCTTTGGGGTTGAGCAAAGCCCGTGCCGCTCACCCCAACCATGGTCCGGTGTTGGGGTCAGCTCTGGGACCCCAAAACAGGCGCTTTCCCCCGTCTGTCTTCCCTCTGGCATGGTGCATGCCTTGTGGGGAGATGGACAGATGGAGAGAGGGAGGATGAAGAGGAAGCACTGGGCTCGCTGCAGGCTGGGCTGGCCTCAGATGTGCGGGGTGATGCCGGCCCCTCTGAGCAGGGCAGCTCTCCCTGGCACGAGAGATCCTTGAGGGGATGTGGGGGGCCACCACCCTGCAAAAGTCTCTTTTATGCAGGATTGCAGAGGGGAGCAGTGAGCAAGATGTTCATCATGGGTTGCAGAGCCCCTGTGGCGGGGAGGGGGCCTGATGCCTGGCCCCCCACTTCCCACAGCCCTTGCTGCATTGCAATGCCACCTGCTAACGAGCGATGAGGCAACACGGGTGCTGTTTGACCACCTTAGTGGAGCGAGCAATTAGGGACACAGCCCCCCGGGCATGCGAAGGGGCCGGGAGGGTTGTCTGTGCAGTGGGTGGCTAGGGACGCTGGTCCCTGTGCCCAGAGCAGCCCGGTCCCCTGCCTGTGTCACGTCCACATGCGGGGCTTGGCAAGAGACAGATGATGCTTCTGTGCTTTCAAACTTCCTCTACGCATTTCTCAACCACCTCTTGCGAAAGGTCCGGGGGCAGTAGGCGATGGAGAAGCTCAGGAGATGCTGCAGCTGTGGAGCCAGCTGTGCTCTGCACATGGGGTGCATCAGCCCCCACCGAGGGCAGGGGCTCTGCTCTGGGGCTGCTCCTCTGGATTTGAGTGTCACCTGAGAAACATGGGCTCACCTTGCAGAAGCCTAGACCGCTGCTGCTCAGGCAGAAGACCAAGGCTCAGCCTGAACGACCCACTTGGGCGTGACACAAACCAGGTTTCTGTCCTTCTGTGCTTGTCTTCTGGGACAAACTTGTCTCGGTGTCAAGTGCTGCTACTGCGTTAGCCTTGACGTGGCTTCGAAGGGAAACACCAAGGGCTGAAACTTTCGACTGTGAGCATCAGCCAGTGCTGGGGATGCAGCAGGCTAATGCCCTGGCAAAAAGCCTTTAACGTAAGGAATCTGGAGAAACTGTGCTCCTGCTAACTCTGATCATTGACATCAAGTAACTGCGCAGGCAGCGAGAACATCTGTGGGTACATCAAATACTGCTGGAACTCAGAAGGCATTAACAGCTGCCAGAAATCCTCTCCAGGCTCTGTGGGAACCAGCTGTGGCCTGGAGGGGTCAGAGGAGCTCGTCCTACAGCGTGTCCTCTCAGGAGTGTCCAGCCAAGGATTTTTGTCCCATCGGGGGATGGCTGCGGGGGTACCAAGGGCAGTCTTGTTACTGCCCTGGGTTTTTCTGGTGTGAAAGATGTGGGGTGCAGCTGCAGTCCTCCAGCCAACAAGGCTGGCCTATATCCTCCGAACACCACTCAGCTGCAGCATGCGTTACCTGCTCAAACACCATGGTCTCTACATGACCGTGACACTGGTTCTGCATGCCGCTTGCCAGCTCCGGGATTGCAGTGCTCAGCAGTACCTGGCCTCTGTTACCAGCAGGTGGATTTAAGTGGTTCTCCCACATCTCTCTCATGTTGCTTAAAAATATTCCTTTAAGCAATGACCTGTATTGAAATCTCATTCAGGTTAGTCACAATAACTATATTGGCATGGCAAGTGTTGCCAAAATTTACTCCTTGAAGAGTTGTGTAGGCTACGGGGCGGCTGTCTCTGCTGCTGTAGCTGTTTTTAGGGAGCGGGGAGCGGTAGCATCGCCGGTTCCCATGGGGCTGAGCCAGTTGGCTCCTGCCTGCATGGCAGCGAGCTCGGAAGCCCTATCCCTGCTGGCTCTGTCTGCAGGTCCACCCAAGGTGGATTTTGTTATTGCCTGCCCACACGGAGAGCAGAGCCCCTGCGATTTTCCTGGAGACCTTGGGATTTTCCCCCTGCCTGACTGTGCATGAAGGAAGGTGTGTTGGCACCCATGGGTGCATAGGTGAGGGGGCACTTGGGGCAGCGGCCTTCTGTTTGTGTGGTGAGGTGCAACACGGTCAGCTGGATTAGGGAGACACTTTATTGAGACGCTTCGAAGGGGACTGCTCTCCTCTGTCGGTGACAAGCAGGAATGGCGTCTGCATGACTGGTACCAGCTTTGACTAATGGCTGTGCTCTGCTGGAATGAATGGGGGCTTGGATTCAATGCAGAAAGGGGAGAGATTCAATACAAAAAACATGGTATCACATCTGCAGCTGCAAGGGGAGCTTGCTTTTTTTGGAGTGTCTTATATTTTCTGCCCTTGTTTTCTCCCGACTGACAAAGCCAAGCAGCCATGGGATGCAGCACAGCATGCCAGCAGGTACAGGCGGCTGGGATTTGCTCAATGTGTTAGCTGTACAGAGCATGACACATGGTCATCTAGTAAAGCTTCGGCCAGCTCTGCTGCTGAGACCTGTGGGCAGAGGTCTGTGCCTGCTGCTGTAACCGCAGCCTCTCCCCGGTGCTGGCACAGACCTGTCGCCTGTGGTCCCCATGAACCAGAGCTGTGTGCTCAGCCTGTCTCGTGGCCGGGGAGGGCAGGCGGGGAGCTGGGCCAGGTGTGCGGTGCCAGATGACTTGGTCTGTTTTTTCCCCAGGTGCGGACGCCCAGGTGACGCAGGGCTTTCAGGTGAACCAGCCCCAGGACAATGTGTCGGTGACAGTGGGGGAGACGCTCACCCTGACCTGCACCATGTCCGGACACAGTCCCCCTGGTGCTGTGAAGTGGCTGAAGGGCTGGGGCAGCGGGAACAAGACCGTCTATGAGCAGAAGGGCTCCTTCCCCCGTGTGACGAGGGTAGTGAGTGAGTCCGACACGGACTTCAGCATCCGCATCAAGGATGTTCACTCTGAGGATATCGGCACCTATTACTGCGTGAAGTTCCGCAGATCGCTGGGTGGTGAAGAGGTGTTTCAGCATGGAAAGGGCACAGAGGTGTCCGTGCTCGGTGAGTGGGGCTCCCAGAGCGTCTCCTGCTGGGAACCAGCCCTGCTGGGCACAGCCCCCAGCACAGCCTGGCCCATCCCAGCCCAGTGGGCTCCACTCAGGGCAAGCGGGGATGGGGAAGGGGCTCGGGGGCCAGTCCCAGGAGAGGATCCTGTGGGCCATCCCTGGGCACATCCGTGCCCCCGTGGGAGACCCTGCTCCCTGCAGCCCCAGGGTCGGGGGGGGTGGCAGAGCCCGGTCTGATGGCCCCGTGCTTCTCCCCGCAGCCAAACCCACCCACCCAGTTGTGTCTGGGCCCAGCCGCAGAGCGAGGCCGGGGCAATCGGTGTCTGCCACCTGCACAGCCGGAGGGTTCTTCCCCAAAGACATCAGTGTGAAATGGCTCAAGGACAGGGCCCCAATCTCGGCTCAGCAGCCACAGATCACCCCTGGGCGGACGAAATCCTCCTACGACATGTCCAGCACAGTGACGATGACGCTGCAGGAGGACGACGTCCGCTCGCAGCTCGTCTGTGAGGTGCGGCACCCCACGCTGATGGCCCCGCTGAAGGGGATGTACCAGCTCAGCCAAGCCCTGCGAGGTGAGGGCTGGTGAGGGGAGCAGCGCTTGGGGTGTCCAGCTCCCGTGGGGCTGGGGGTCCTGGGGCAGGGACAGGGCACCCTGCGGGCAGCATAGCCGGGGGACAGCAGGCACCAGGAGCTGCTTTTCTTCCCAGTCCCCCCCAGTGTCCGCGTGGTCGCTGACCCACCAAGCCCCGTTGAGGTGAACAAGACCGTGAACTTCACTTGCCACGTGAAGGGGTTTTACCCGGAAAATGTGGCCGTCACCTGGCTGGAAAACAGGACGGAGATGAAGGTGGAGAACACCTCCCTGCTGGTGGAGACCCCCCGGGGCTTGTTTGAGCTGAGGAGCCTGGTGGAGGTCAAAGCGATGGAGGAGAAGAATGGGTCCGTGTTCACCTGCCGGGTGGTGCACGATGCCCAGAACCCCATCAGCGAGAGGGCCGTCCTGTGGATTGCTGCCCCGGCCAGGGAGGGACTGAGCGACTTGCCCCCGCCAGGTAATGGTGCGTGAGAGCTGCTGGGATGTGCTCCCTGCTGGGGAGGCTTTAGGATGTTCCCCCCCCTCCGAGAAAGCTCAAAGTCTCACCAGAACCTGGTTTGAGGACACAAAATCTACATATTGGAGGGCTGGGGGGGGGTGTGTGTGATGCTTGCAGGTACTGAGCTGTTGTCCTTGGTGCTTCAGGTGTCGCCAGGCCAACCCCAGCTGTAAGACTGCAGGGAGTAATTTGGTACCAGTGTTTTCAGGCCTGTGGTGACCTTCTTCATTCATGTTTCAGACAATTTGCTCATCTATATCGTGGTGGGAGTAGTCTGCACTGTGCTGGCACTGCTGGTGGCTGCAATTCTTTACCTCATTTGGGCAAAGCAGAGCAAGGGTAAGGAAACCAAGTGCATGGCAGGGAAGCAGCTGCTCCTGACCCCCTTCTCCCTCTTTCTTGAGCATCATTGCTTGGATGCTGAATTCATGGCTGTGCTGCTGCAGCTCCTGCCCAAAGGGGAGGATGGAGCAGAGCTTGACTGGGTTGTTTGCAGGCTGCAGGGAAACCTCTGCCTGGTGCCACCACGTGCCAATGACTGCCAGGAGCAGGGTCAAATGTGCTTGTTATTCCTTGGACCTAAAACATCTGACACCCCCCTGCACCTCCTGCCCTCTGCCAGGAGCAGTCCTGCAGTAAATGGAGTGAAACTGCAGAAAACTGCAGCTGTTTGCCTCTGGGAAAAGATGTGTATCTGCTCTTGCAGCAGTCTCTGCGTTGGGCTCGCG
>WAAD01039755.1:3187-18408 GCA_013389945.1 Fregata magnificens
CTATTTTTTTTTAATAAAATACTAGAGTACTATTTAACCTGTGTGTTAAACAGTTAACCTCCACCATGACTGCCACCAGAAATTCCAATCAAACCCCAGTGATTTTAGTAAAGCCAACTGGGAAATAGTACTGATTTGTAACAGTAGCCCAGCTAACAAGGGGGTGTAGAACAAATGCTTACAAATGCAAACACGACAATGAAAGATTGATCAGAAGCAAATGCAAAATCAGCTTAGAGATAATGGTGACAGCATTATGTGAATGATCTCTTTCTTTTCAGTTTAAACTTATGAGCTTAAATAACTGATGTACACATTTGCTTATTTGACACCTAGATAGATGTTTTTCCAAATTAATAGGATATTTTTATGTCAAATTATCTAAATTGTGCCTGGAATTATTTGCATCAGCAAAAGAGATATTTTATAATGACCAGAATAAAACACACTCTACAAATTTATTGTCAAAATCAATATCTAGCACTGCAATATGTTGTCTTGATAGAAGTCTGTGATATATACAAAGCTTCAAGGAGCTCACAGAATTTTATTTCCTCTGACTGCTGAGTACTTTTGTACTTCTGTATGCATAATGAAGATGAATACAAAATTTAAACCCCCCCACAAAATTAAACAGGAGATGCAAAATTAAACACTAGAAGGGAAGACCTCATTTGGCTGAGATTAATGACAGAGCATAAGCATTCCAATGTCAGCAAATGAGCTTGTGTGACATTTTAAGTGCAGTAAGTTGGATATCTCCACTTGTGTGAGTTCAAAAGCCAGGAAGGCACTGATTTATTTTTCTGTTAAGAAATAGTCACAGCATATAGTCTAGATGATTTTCCATTGTACAGATAAATAGGAAAAAATATTTAATATGACAGGTTAAGGGAACAAGGAAGATTACACTGAAGTGCAAGACTGGAGAGCACATGAGAAATGACTAGCCCAAGCCTTTGAAGCAAATGATATGAAACAAGCTGCAAAGGATAGTTCCATCCTGTTATGGAAGTAAGCCTGATTCTGATTCATAAAACATGTATCAGTTTTATGCTACATTTGCTTGATTAATTTCAATTTATTTATAATAAAGGTAGGAAGATCAGAATCAGGACAAAGTAATAAAAACACAGATCCTCCATTGTCCTATACTTTGCCCAGACACTGATAATGTACACATGGCATGAAGCTGTGCCAGTCGGATGTGTTGAAAGCAGTTATTTATGTTACACAGTTGTGGAAATCTGATTCATATTCTGAGCAAGATTCTGACACATTAAAGCTCTTGCCTTGTGGTTAATACTGAACCAGTGGTTTTAAGCACTCACATATATAAAATTTTGCAGAACCAATGCGTCATGATAAAATCAATGCTTTGTTAAAGTATGTTAAAATCCGAAGACACTTGTAATAGTTGAAAGGCTGAAATTTCACCAACAGAACATAACATGAACCCGAACACTTTTTTACGACATTCAAGTAGCAGAATATGAGAGGTTTACATAGTTTTTAAAGGAAGTTTCATATGAGAGTTTTCTGCATAAATTTCTGCTGGCAGCATGAAGGGAACTACAGGTGATGTTATGCTAGAAAGTGCTTTCGATAAAGCTGTCAACCACAGGGCTACAAAGTATCAAAGGAAGCATTGAAAATGTGCCCAGCCCAAAAGGTAAACTCAAAGGCAGTTGAATTCTTCACTGTGATAAATAAACTTTCTCAGAATGTGTAGGAGGTAGGTAGTACAGAAAGGTACAAAACCTAGCTCAGGCACCTTAACTGGACAAGCAGAAAGAAACATATCAAACCCAAATGAACACTAACAATAAAACAGAGATGAAAAGCATGGTGAGAAAAGCAAAAAAAATATATTTTAAATGGTCTTCAAAATGTATTTTTATTTCTTTTTAAGAAGAGTACATGCTCTCTGACAAAAGCAATATAAAGCACATTGCATTGTTTTTGTTGACTTGAAGTACCATGCTGTAGGAAGGACTGATCTTTGCTTAAGAAAATGCAGCAGCCATTCTGAGTGCTGCTTAGTGACAAGCATTCAGCATGCTCTGCCTCTGACATGGTGTTCTTCCATCTCACTCAGGCAAAAGTTGGAAATTCATAAATATTCCTGAGCAAACTATATCTATTTTTTCCCTTTTCTCCACTTTTGTTCACAGCTGTATTGTAGAATTCTGGGAATTGTCAATGAAAATGTTTTGTATAATTTCCTAAACAATAATTCAAGATCTTTCACAGACTTGTATCAAAATTATCAGTTTGTAGTATTGTTACATATTTGGGGTCCTCAAGAGCTGATTTACATGCTGAGATTTTGCTCCAGCAAATACATTTAAAATACTTCAGCACATGAAGAATTCCACTCTGGCCACAGGGTTTGCATTTGGAGTTATGATTGCCTCTAACAAATACACTGAATGTTGAGAGACAGAGTATTAAATAAACAAACAAAAATCTTTTTCGTGCTCAACAAACAGCATGTGTGGGTCTGTATTTGCTCTTTAATTAGCAGCTTTAAATAATTGTAGCAATAGTGTTCTTGCAGTGATGATCTAAAGATCACTGCATAAAGGTAGAATGGAGGCTATATATCTTTTATTAAACAACCAAATTATATGGAGAAACACAGGTGAGATTTCAGGTGACTTTGATAGCCTTTTCAGGGCATCATTCTTGTTATTTTTCCAGAAAACACTGGTGCTGTTGTGGCAATTCTGATAGTGGCAATTCTTTTGAACCTTAACAATTGTTCACAGAGATATTTTCCTTTCATTTGTTCATATCCAATAAACACACAGTAGATTTCAGTTTCTTTACTTGTCTGAACAACAAGCTGGGAAAATGTTAGTCAGACCTTTTATGACTTTTTAATTCCACTGAAAGACTCTCCAGAAGTCTTGTATTTCTGCCACACAGTAGGAAAAGGAACTACAGTATTTCTATTATTTTAATAAGTTGCTGGAGGACAGTCAGCAACAGAATTGTTTTTCCTTTGTAGTCTGAATTTACATTGTATCTGACACACCATACTCAGCAAGAATAAATAGGTGTAATCGCTAGTGTTACTGCTCCCTAAGTAGAATCTTTTTATGTGCAGAAGTTGGGGCTGCACCACAATATGTCTTTCTTTCTATTATGAAAGCATATGATCTCATATTCTCTGTCCCTACCTAAAAATGTGCATTAGTACTTGAATGCTTTCACGGTCAGGGGCAGGGTGTCTTTGTTAGGGTGACACCTGCATGCACAGTTAAGGGTGATACGAAAAGGACTAGCATCTGGAAATTTCTTCAAACACATGTATGGGAGGTTAGTATCTGCAATAGGGTAGTATTTTTTAATTGGCTGTACTAAATTTTTAATTGGAGTACACATTTTGTTCTACCAGCGACCAGAAGTTACCAGAAACTATTGAAAGCAGTAGGTCTTACTGTTTTTATATGTTCAGTAACTACAGCTATTTAGATCCTACTGTGCCTCTGTGGCCTTGTGATATTAAGTTTATGAATAGAGAGCAAGAAGACAAAACCTCATCCTTTTATGCTTAGTGAGTTAACTTTTCTGCTTTCCCTGCTGTGTCTGACTGAACTCGATTCAAAGATGCAGAGGTGAACAGCTAAGTGAAAATGGAGAACATCAGTCTAGGTCAAAATATTGCCCTATGCAATTCAGTTTCAAAGGACATCTATAAGCAGTCATTAAAATTCTAATATCTGAGTCTTAGACAAAATTTAAAGAGAGGAGCAAATGACCAAACATTAATCAGGTCTCTTGACAAAGGTTAAAGGAATGGAAAATGATAATAACTCTTCCTTGCTATAGTTTTCACATAATCATCTCATGGCCTACCTAGATTTCTGAGCTGTATGTCATCCTAAAGTGCATGGGTAGGGACTGAACCTTTTTTTTCCCTGCTAATAGCTCCTCTTCAAGTTTTAATACTGTTAACTATATCTTTGTTTTGACAGATTGTGCCTTCCTGTCTTAAAGCTTCCAATAAGAATTGACAAAAAAAATTCTGGTTGTCACATTCTCTGAGGTCCTTAAACTAAACCTTATTTTTTCATAGGTCTTGTAATAGTCGGGATTTATTGTTGCGTCAGCTTACACTAGGCAAGCATCTTATTATAACCGCTCTTTAATAACTCGTAGAGAAAGATCATTGAGAAAATGCAGGCAAACTACAGCACACATACAATTATTTATGTTTACTTGTCTTAAGGGGGCAGCAGGAGCACACTGTGCACCTTGAGAGCTACATTTGTCTGCTCTGCCTGTGGACAAGATTAAGTGTAACTCTTTATTTGATAGTAGAGCTTAATGGGATCTTGGTGATGTTTGTCGTATCAGGTCTTTACGGAAACAAAGTCCAGTGTTTCAGCCTGATAGTGTTCATTTTCTGACATTTGTTAGAGACAAACAATTTAATATCACGTTGAAGTACTTGGTATGTGTCACTGTAGTTTAGCTGGAAAGGTATAAGGCTGTTGCTGTGAGCAGCAGCCATGTATGCATGTTTTCACAAGCATAACTCATCTGGAATTGCTTCTCTAGTCATTACTAAGGCCTAGGGGACATAATATGGAAATAATAGAATGCAAATTTACTCCGGCACCACTCTTTAAAAGCCACAAGGTTTCTGTACTTTGACATATTGAATTCTAAATGACTGCACAACACAGTTGATCTAATATGTTCTGAATCACTCTCACGCTCTCCTCAAGTATTATACTTACTCGCCCTTTGCCTGCTTTCTGAAGCCAGTATCTGAACAAGTTAATAGTTGTTGCTCAGGTTTCCTTTATTACTGTATCTTCTTGACTCCATATCCTATCTACTGTATCAAGTCACAAATATGTATTTCCACCCAGGTAAAAGGCTATGAATCAATGGAATTCAGATCAAATATCAGGAATTAATCTATATGAGGAGAATCAGTGTTTTACCAAGTGTGTTCCCAAAGCAAATGTATTTTTCTTCTGTAAATGTCTTTATTTGCAAAATTTTCAGATGCATTTAAATGCACACACTTGCTACTTAGTAAAGTTTTGGAAGACTGAAACTGCATAGGAATAGGTCTAGAGAAGATAACACCCAAATCAGTATGTCTCTGCATGTGATGCTGAGAAAAGAAATAGCTGATAGTGTAGCTAGTTTTTGTTCTTCGGAACATTTAGGTCTATTCATCAACTATGTATTGTATGCAAATAGTGAAGCTGTCTTCACTGATGGTAACAACTATGTTGTCTAAGATTTGCTGACTAATCACTCAGTGATAATGTGACATAGTGATCAATGACAGTTACATTAGAATGGCCACTTATAGTAAAAAAACCTTTTGAAAGAAAGGCATTTTTTGTTGTAAAGAGGCAGTTACCAAATTACTGCGAATATCAGATAAATGTAACACCGTTCGCTATGGCTATCACTGATCCAGAAGCGGGCAACTTTGCTGCCTGTAAAGTTGTTCTTTTTAATGTATGTAGTTATTGTATGCAATTGCATATTACATGCTGTTGTCCTCTTCATGTATGAAAGAAAAATTCATCCAGTTATTATGCCCTGAATAATTTTGATTTTTACAACAATCAGAACTGTATGGTAAAAGAGAACAAAGTGTATATGACATAAGTACTTTGCATATATTCTCTGTCAAGTGATAACACCCACTCTGTCTTTGGAAATCATAGCTGCACCTACAGGCTCACAGACCTGAGGAAAAAAAAAATGAAAAAAAGCTACACTGCTTTCCCCCAGAGAATAAAAACATTAGCCCCTTGCAATAAAAACTGCAATGGTGCAAGACAAAGAAAGCAATGGTAGGAAAAAAGATTTTCCCACATCAGATATACTGGATCCCATCGTTGTTGTGTGAACCTACTTGTACTTCCACAACACAATAGACAGTTTTCTTTAATTTTAGAGAACTGGTGAGAAAGAGTGTGTTTCTGAGAGGTATTTTGTGCCACCTATGTGGTAAACAGCATTATTAAGACTCAGTGTCTGAAACAAGTTTTTGGAGTGTTCTTATCCCACAGAACTGAACACTAAGCTATAGGAAAATACAGTCAAATCAGATTGTCTGCCCACATATTGGCAGTAGGCACATAGCATCCATTGTTACAAGAAGCTCCGTAAGGTAAATAAAAAGCGAGAAAGATACAAAGGTCACAAAAATGTAAAACAAGAAATCTTACTGAAGATATTTCACCATTTTAATAGTTATAGGAGGAAAGTTTAAAAGTTGTTCCTCTTCACACATACATATATTTTTCTGCATATTCTCTCTGTATGCATATAAGAAAGGTAAGAACAAATGAGGATGTTTAAAATTTGGCCAGAATCCTGCATTGCTAGACAAGATCGAAGTATGCTGCACTCTCTGCACTAGGTGAGACAATAAATGACAGCATAAGGATGCTCTGTTTCTTTCCCACCTTTGCCTCTTTGCTCCACCATTTTACATTGTGCCTGAGACTACCTGTGCACCCTTCTACACACCTTACTCTGTTTCATATCATCACCTCATATAGCTGTTCTCCTTCTTGCCATAATAATACATTGGACAGAAAACACTAAATCACATCTGATCATGACTACCATTTCAATGATTCTATAATTCCCAGACCTCTGATTTTTAAAGATTAACTTTCTTATTAGAAGTGAAGCTAGAGTTAAGATTGTTTGGGTTCCTTACTTTGTATTTTCTCATCATAAAGAATTTAGGTTCGTTTGCAGTTAAATGTACTGTGGTGTGAATATTTATCAGCCCTTCTCTTTGCAAACAATTTCACATGCTCTGCTTGAGTTAATCCTTGTTTGATAAGGTACCTCACCTACTCTGCAGTGAGCCAGGCAATATCCAGAATACCATAGCTAACACTCAGTAGTGGGGGCTGCGGTGCTGCCCTGCTGTGTGATGTGTGGCACCATGGGAAAGGAGCAAAAAGCACTAAAGGGTGGCTACTGGGCTTCCTCCACTCCTGGAGGCTCAGTGCAGCATGTGATGCCACTGTGCTTCCTATTCTTGGGGTTTCCACCTGTGTGATGGAGCCCCTACAAGCTAACATATACCTGCAGCTACAGGTAGGATTTATTAAAATGTTATTGGTGCCACAGAGTTCTGAGCTGTCTTCACAATGGTAGCGTTCATTGGTGAGTATGAGTTGTATGCACATACAGTAATTCCTATGCACAAAGGCATATGTACGTACATTCAGATGACACAAAACCAACAACAGAAGTGTTCCACCATTAGTCACAGTTTATGAGAGATTATAAGGTTATTTGTTATTTATCAGAGTAGGGTATAAATGCTATGTACTTTACACCATATGTACATTCCCATGCACAGATAAACACAGTATGTGCATAAATAAAGACATACATACGCTGCTGTCGGACATCCAGTCCTTGGGTTGGCATATTACTCTGCTACAAATAAAAGCGCTCTTTATTCATGGCAAAGCATCAATGTCTGTCATTTTCCCTCAATGAAATCAAACCAGATTATATTGGGGAAAGGGGTTCAAAAGATAATATCTACATTGCATATGGATTTTATGGCAGCCCTTGTCCATTTGTCAGTTTTGAATGTTGATGAAATTCCTTCTGGATTTCAGAGATCCTTTGCTCAGCACACAGTCTTCACCGCACTGGAGAATTAGCACTTTGGCTAATAGTATACATACATCCTGTGCATGGGAGCATGTTACAAAAAGTGATTTTGTCAGCCTTTCTTCTGATATTTTCTGCTTGTGTTAATTGTCATATTGTTCTTTTTAAAATAAAAGATTAAATAAGGTTTGGAAAATTTACATATTAGTTCCCTCCATCCTTATGCTGGGAAAGAAGAACCATGACATGATGGTCTAGTAGATGCAGATTAGCAAGGCAAAAATATATCTGGGACCTGTTAAGTGATTAAGTCAAATTAAGATGCAGTAAATGACTGTGTGCTGGGAGGAGGTGAAAAGGCAGGGGAAAAGCAGAAGGTGAAGCAGAGGTATTTGTTAGTTTTACCAGGTAACATACAGATTATGAGATTATATACTTACAATGAGTACAGAAGAAATTTTTTGGTGTTAAATCCATGTAAAAGTAGAGGTCCTGAACAATGCTCTGTGGAAAACTTAAACTGTCCTTGTAGGCCTGGTGCCTGAAGATGCTGAACACAGGATAGTCTCTGCTATAGCTACCTAACCTGGTTCATTTATAGCCTTTATATCCTATAATAAATTTAACTCTGTGTTCTCTGATTTGGGGCAAGAAACCCCAAAACCAATACATGAAAAGCTGCTTATTTTAGAGTAAACATGTTTTCATTTATCATGAAAAGCATCTGCTGTATTTGGTAATGAGATAAAGGTATGTTCCCCTTAATGGCAAATCTAGTGGTTTCATTCTGATCATCCCCCGCTTGCTTCACATACTGGCAGTGATCAGAACATACTGCTTTAAGCTTTTTTTATCCTCCCAGCTCAGATGATGTCAGTGCACTGTTTGATATACCACTATCCACTCTACAAACAGTGGCTGACTGAGGAAAACAGGATGTCTTAGGACTGGCCTTAGGCACCAGAAACGGGCAACTACTTGAGTCAGAAGGCTCCTGGGGGCAGAAAAAGGCCTGTTGTGCTGATGCCAGTGGAAAACTGAGCAATAGTTAATGTAAAAATACTTACCCTGAATACCCCATCCAGTATTGCTAGTGAGAACGGAGTCAGGATGCATTGGGTACTAAGACCGGATGGATAAAAAAGACACTTGTTTTAACTAACCACAGCCTCCTGTAAATCTCTTTGTCTCAAAAAAATGGCATGCTGCTGGCCTAAGGATTTTGCCCTCATCCTCAGGTGAGGATTTGATTGTGCCTACCCTGCTGAGAAGCTCTGAGGGCAGCTTTCAAGCTTAGAAACCTGTATGTGAGATTTTAAAGCCCTCTAAAAGTAGTCCTTAGAAGTTGCATCTGCAGCAGTAAGAGAAGGTTGGTTTGTTTTAGTTTTGGGGGGTTGTTTTTTTTCCCCCAAGTGCAGGTAGATTGCATTTTGGTTTTATTTTTTTTATGTGGATAATATTGCTCTGAAAACAATTCCCTAAAATGAAAGCTGTCCCTGTGTCTCCAAATATAGTAAATGTAACAGTAGCAATGTTTAGGCTGCAAGAGACTACAAAATTATTCTGAATTATTTCTAGAAACTAGGTCCAGACACTAAAGGCACACGTGAAATGTCAGAGTGACAGAATAGGGCTGTGCAAAGAATGCACTCCCTCAAATAAAAAAACCCGGCACACAGCTGATGGAAACAATAAAGCATATGAAATTGTCCAGGAGAATGCCAAGACACCTGAGATCTGCACAGAGGAAGGATGACTTAACAGTAAAATAAATACAGCTCTCTCTTACTTTAGTAGTTTTGACAGTCTGTGTTATAGGCTATGTCAAAGACAGTCTATGGGGGAAACCGTCAACCTCAGGAAGGTCACAAAGTTAAACTGCCCACCATGCTGATTCAGCACAGTGGCATTTATCAAAGCACACAGCATTCTCCTACAGCAAACAAACCCTTCCTGGGCATCAGGAGAAATCTGAAATTTTTTGTTTCATGCAGGCTCCTGGGTTTTCATGCCAGGAAGGGCATCTGCAGAAGCTGGCTAACAAAGTTGGCAAACCATGGGAAGTGCCAGGGAGAGTGATTTATCTCCTTCTAACCCATTTGTAGGAGATCTGTGTGCAAATCTTTATAGTAAAATGTCAGGGTAATGAAATGCTTAATAATGAAGGTTTTTTTAAGAGCTTGTGTTAAAAAAAAAAAAAAAGAAAAAAAAGAAAAAAAGAAAAAAAGAAAAAAAGAAAAGAAGAAAAATTGCAAACCCAAACTGAGACATGTAAGAGTCAAGAATGCAAAACCACAATGAATGCTACCTTTTTTTCCCACCAAAGGCAGCATTCAAATCATTCTTCTGAAAAGCCAGACATTATAGGCTGCAGTTTAGGTTTTTTTTTTTCCCTCATAGAAAGTAATGGCAATAATATGAGAAAATTTCTACTTTCTTTCCTATAATTACTTTTACTTTTACTTTAAAGTAATAGCCAATACAATCACATAATAGAAAGCATGGTTTAATTTGGGATAGTTTGACTTCCTGTTTGTAAGCAGCTTTACAGGAAAGCTCAATTTATGACCTATGGTTCTTTCATAATTTATCACTCTGGAAGCTTTAGCTTTATGTATTAGGAAAAAATCTATGACAAAAGGTTGAAGGTAAGAGCTTTTATTATATTAACAGGATCCAAGTAATATACACAAGCTTTCAGGATCTAATTATACTACACCTCCTCTGATTTTCACCAGATGTTGGATTTGAGACACTATCAGTAAAGTGAGGGGGACATTCTATCAACACCAGAAGAAAATTTGTAAGATCTTAAGCTCACACAAAGAAGTCTGAAAATCACCACACTCAATGGGGCTAATGAAACAAATACTATTTTCTCAAGGGCATTTCCTGTCATATGGATAGCAAGCCCAGGGATCTTAAGGCGTACAAACATCAGTGTATTAAGACTGCTATTCACCCAAATAAAATCCATATCCCTGTAGAATGGTTCCTGTTTCTGAACAGTTCATGAAGACAATGCCATGCCTGCCTCTCCTTCCACCCAAACCCTGTGCAAACAAACATTCTCTTTGATCTTTCAGGAATGTGGATTTATCCGGTGGCTCTCCACAGAAAGAAAACGTTGAACTATATCTTAGAGGGTCAAAAAGTTTGGCAATTGCTGTTTCACTAATGATTTTTGGTATGTTAGTAAGATACTTCTTGAAAATAAGTAGTTATTCCTGTGTTCATCTTTTTCCATGACAGAAGAAGGGTACTGAAAAGCAAACGTAAAGTTCCAAAAACAGAGTGACAAAAATAATTTGACTTGGACAGACAGACAAGCCCATATTTTTTGCTTTTTGAGCAGATAGAAGCAAAAATAAGCATTCTGGGAGGGAAGTGAAATTCTGTTTTCCTCCCTACCATCTCAGAAAGTGTGAAAAGGCACTATGCAACTCTGACAGTAAATTCATGATGTTCTAACAACAGAGTGTTCTCCAGCACATGTATGGATTATCTTTCAATTCACAAATGAGGAAAAATTTACTGTAATTTTCACCTGTAAGTTCCAAAAAAATCATCAGACAGGGACAGAGAACACAGCTCAGCATCTGGCCCATCAGGTAACTCAGTGGCTGTTTTAGGAATACCAATTTCATGATCCAATAATTCGATTTCATTCATCTCAATATTTTTTCCCACTGACAGTAATTTTGGTAATATGCTGCATATAATGGGTGTAATTCAAGATAAAGTTACCAGTTATAATTTAAAAGGACATATTCTTCGTAATGCTGTGCATGAGATAATAGAAAAGGAAGGAAATTACATAAGTGAGAAGCAGAAGTACTTCAATTAGGTAAACTCACATTAGGTGTTCAATGATATGTCATAAGCAAAATAAAGCATTAAGATGGAAACAAAAGTCTTGATAAAAGTTTTGTGTTTTGGAAAGCTGTATCATACATTTGTATTGGGTTTGCATGGCAAGGTTTTGGTAGCGGGGGGGCTACAGGGGTGGCTTCTGTGAGAAGCGCCTAGAAGCCTCCCCCATATCTGATGCAGCCCATGCCAGCCGGCTCCAAGATGGACCCGCCACTGGCCAAGGCNAGGCTGTGACCCTGTGGGAAGCCCATGCTGCAGCAGGCTCCTGGCAGGACCTTGTGGACCCGTGGAGAGAGGAGTCCATGCTGAAGCAGGTTTGCTGGCAGGACTTGTGGCCCTGCGGGGAACCCACACTGGAGCAGTCTGTTCCTGAAGGACAGCAGCCTGTGGAAAGGACCCATATGGGAGAAGTTTGTGAAGAACTGTAGCCTGTGGGAGGGATCCCACGTTGGAGCAGGGGAGGACTGTGAGGAGTCCTCCCCCTGAGGAGGAAGGAGTGGCAGAGACAATGTGTGATGAACTGACCAAAACTCGTCCCCCTGTGCCACTTGTGGGGAGGAGGTAGACAATAATCGGGAGTGAAGTTAATCCCGGGAAGAAGGGAGGGGTGGGGGAAAGGTGTTTTAAGACTTGGTTTTATTTCTCATTACCCTGCTCTGATTGGATTGTTAATAAATTGAGCTGATTTCCCCAAGATGAGTCTGTTTTGCCCATTATGGTAACTGCTGAGTGATCTCTCCCTGTCCTTATCTCAACCCATGAGCCTTTTGTTATATTTTCTCTCCCCTGTCTAATTGAGGAGGGGGAGTGATAGAGCGGCTTTGATGCACACCTGGCATCCAGCCAGGGTCAACCCACCACATCATTACAAAAAATTGCATCCCTACTTCCAGAATTCTTGAGAGAGACTGTATATCTATCACAAAGTAAAATAAGTATCTATGAGTTTAGGATTGTCACCATAGTAAGGAAAAATGCATAGTTAAATAGTTCATTATCAGAAGTATTATGCTGGAGGGATGAGTTCAGGAGATTACATACTCTAAAAATAAGGTCTTTCATAATGAAGCTGTGGCTACCAGATCCATTGCCTCAAGAAAAGCATGAGGTCTGTTGTCCATGTGCTTCACAGGTGGTTTAATAGCGTTGATCTATTTGGGATGCCATAAACTACTGTGCATGTGCAGAAATAATTCTGCAGTTTATGTAGGTGTGTGGTACTTCCAAGAAACTTTGAACCTATGTAGCTTATGATACAGACCATCTGTTCATCAGATACAGATCCAATATATAAGTCCTCCCAATAGACCCACAGTTTCCCAAACTCACTTTACTTGTACTGCAAGTACAAATATTTCCATTTGGAAAAACAAAGCAAGAGAAAACAACCCTTTACAAAAAGCGTGTGCAGACACCTTATATGAGGAGTATGAGAAATAAGAAAATTCTTTTTCTAGTTCATCATATCAGGTGAAGTTGGCCCCCTAATATAAGCTATCTTTCTTTTTCTCTCTTTCTTTTTCTCTCTTACACTCTCATAGTCAATAGTAAAGTAGATATCTTGACTTGGAATGGTGAAAGTTAATTCTGTTTTCATGCTTAAAATAGTTTAAGCTACTTTCTGCATTGTTTCTGCAGCTTTCTGAAGTTTACAAAGATAGTACTGCAACAATATATAAACAGTTATCACCGCTAAAGGGTGCATATTCAACCACAACTAACATACTGTTAAGGAAACGATAGGAGTTACTTGTCTAAGTCACTCTAATTTAGACTGCTATGTTTGTTGCTTGTTGAAGTGTTCTTGAGTACATATTTCTGACCAGCAATCTATCACCCCAAACCAATATTTGACCTTACCTCAAAACATTTTAGTTCACCCCCTTGCCAAAACTTGAAGGTATTCAGTGTGGTGGGAGTTATAGCAAACATAAAGAGTTACACTTAGACATGTGAGCATTGCTCTGGAGATTGTTTTCCCTTTGTCTAGAGCTTTCGTTGTGATATCTGGCATTTCATTTAAGCTCAACCTTTTCACAGCAGCCACAACTTGTACCTTTTTCATTTTGTGGGTTCCTCATTTAAGCCCAAGGTCTGTAATTTGCAAGAGGGTCTGAGAGCTTGCAACAGCTATGTCAGTAGTACAATGCCTTGATGATATAAGATGCTATATAATGTGAAGCCTCCAAAGGCCACACTTTATGCTAGGTCCAAATATGCCCCTAACAGCTGTGTAAATGCACCAGTATGATCAAAGATATGTTTACTCACCATGAAAGCTGCTCCTGTATATCCCAGAAAGTCCTGCAGCAATATTTCTTGGAAGGCAGGCAAATCAGTGGAGACTTTTTTACAGAAAGACTTAACAATGCAAAGCACTATGGGATATGTATATATCCCAGCTGTAGGCTTCCTAGATTGGGCAGTGTGGCAATGTCATATTTGAGCCTGTGATTGCTCCTAGGCTAAACAATGTAGATGTAGACTGCATGTCAAATAGGAAGTATGCCAGGAGTTGTGAAGATAAACTAATTAATATTTTCTGTATTTTTTCTAATTAATAATACCTGCACTCACATACTTTAGCAATGGATTTTGTAGAAAAACTTGTTAGGAAGTCAATAATTCAAGACATAACACAGGAGCGCAGTAAATATGCCCAGGGCCATACTGAATGAAGATGATAGAAACAAATCATTGCAATAGGGGTTCATTAAGTGAGCATTGAACACGGAATGAGGCAAGGAAAAATAGTATGTAATTACAAAATTAAAGATTGTATTGTTGTATATTTACACAAGGCTGCTCTTACTGTTTCTGCAACAACTGCCAGCTGTTGTCCACTATGACCACATCTAAAAGGATTGTTTTCAGTTTCTTTGGAGGGCAAATCCGTACTTTGCAATCTACTTGGAAAATTATTTTTCACAGAATAAGAAGAAAACTATGATGCAAAATTCCTCCTATTATTCCTATTTTATATTATTCCCCCTATTATATTCCTCTTTTATAATAACATGTTATTTGTGGATTTAAAGAGCAAGTGCTATCAGTGGCAGTGGGAGGAGTCCTGGAGGTGACCACATGATTTGAGTGTCAGGGACCACTGAAAACTTAGGCAAGCTACAAAAGGCTTTCCCTCTGTCTGTACAATTTTGCCCTATAGTTGTGCCAAGCAAAAGTTTGGTAACCTCAGAAATCTCACCCAGCTCTAAAAACTCTGCACAGATTTTTACTACATCCAAGCTTGATGTCAGGAACTACCATACCACCTGTGCAACTTATTTGGCTTTTGTCAGCTCCTCTCCGTGCACTCACCAGTGGAGGAGAACCAGGGGATCAGGCCCAGTCAGCATGGGTTCATGAAAGGCAGGTCCTGCCTGACCAACCTGATCTCCTTCTATGACCAGGTGACCCGCCTAGTAGATGAGGGCAAGGCTGTGGATGTTGTCTACCTAGACTTTAGTAAGACCTTTGACACAGTCTCCCACGGCATTCTCCTGGAGAAGCTGGTTGCTCATGGCTTAGGCAGGTGTACTCTTTGCTGGGTAAAAAACTGGTGGGATGGCTGTGTCCAAAAAGCAGTGGTGAACGGAGTTAAATCCAGTTGGCGGCTGGTCACGAGCGGTGTTCCCCAGGGCTCAGTTCTGGGGCCAGTCTTGTTTAACGTCTTCATCAATGATCTGGATGAGGGGATTGAGTGCACCCTCAGCAAG
>WAAD01039755.1:18581-35567 GCA_013389945.1 Fregata magnificens
CAACGAAGCTGGTGAAGGATCTGGAGAACAAGTCTTATGAGGAGTGGCTGAGGGAACTGGGGTTGTTTAGTCTGGAGAAGAGGAGGCTGAGGGGAGACCTTATGGCTCTCTACAACTACCTGAAAGGAGGTTGTAGTGAGGTGGGTGTTGTTGGTCTCGTCTCCCAAGAAACTAGCGACAGGACAAGAGGAAATGGCCTCAAGTTGTGACAGGGGAGGTTTAGATTGGACATCAGGAAGAATTTCTTTACCGGAAGAGTGGTTAGGCATTGGAACAGGCTGCCCAGAGAGGTGGTGGAGTCATCATCCCTGGAGGCGTTCAAAAAAGGTGTAGACGTGGCACTTTGGGACATGGTTTAGGAGTCATGGTGGTGTTAGTTGGTGGTTGGACTTGATGATCTTAGAGGTCTTTTCCAGGCTTAATGATTCTATGATTCTATGATTCTCTCTGCTAACACTTGTGACAACCAGGTCAACTTTAAATTAGAATTTCTTGTGCAGCCTAGATGAATTCTAGTCAATTTCCTTAACTAAAAATTCAAGGTCCACCAGTCAATTACATCAAGGGCTGGATTGAGAAGATTGTTCCCTCTTCACTCTGAAGAACATCTGTGCCTTTAAGAGTGGCAGTAAGAAGTACAAAATGTCTTTGACCTCCATCCTCTGTCAAGCTGATTATGCAAATTTTTTGTCCTTTAGTAAAATGCTTTCCCTCTGAAAACAAACCCATACTCTAACCAGAGAGTGATATGTGATTGACCCATAAATCTATTAATCTAAGTGTCACTCAGGATTATCTGGAGGTTAATTAAAGAAGTACATCAAGAGATTTTTTTTTTTTTTTGTTCGTAATGAAACAGACTTTCTTTAAACGGTTAAGTCCATTAGATTCAAGATCACTTTTTCAGTCTGCTCTGGAAATAGCTCTGAGTTTTCACACTCTGGAGGTAACTACTTTTTTATTCAGGACTGTAAACAAATAAATGAGGTTATAAAGAATAACTTATCGCCTGACCGATCCAGCTTTTCATTTGTATTGTTTGCTATAGCCAATCTCAGAACAATTTTATTTAAATGGTGCCTGGTGATCAGTGCTTTCTGAGTCATGGTTTTATCTTATGTGACTGATAAAGGTACCGAGCCAAAGGAAAATATGCATTGGACATGTTTTACTGATTGGAGAGTTTATTTATATTTTGGAAAAATTACAAAAAGCACCACTTTACTTCTGTGAACCAGAGGACAGAAACTTGCTTTTCTTGCCTTTCTGTCAACCACTATTAACTAGTAAAAGCTAATTTTGTTATTTCAAATAATGATTTGATCATTATTTGCATCACCGATGCAAATCTCAACTGAAGTCAGAGCAGATTCTCCAAATTTTTACCATGTGATCAAGAGACGAATTCTTTCAGATAGCTAGCACAGATTCAAAACTTGTAGAATATCAGAATAAGAGTATCAGTACTACTATTACTCCTGTTGCTTGTGAACATTGCAGGAGTTGCAACTTTGAATTCAGAATTCCTTTGCCATTAGTTGGAACACTTACAGGACCATAACTTGCTCCTGCCACTGATTGTTTGATTAATGAAGTTCTCCTTTAGGACTCTTTACAATGATTAAGGGGAAATCCTTATCAAAATGGTATGCCTGAAATGGCACGTATTTATATTTGGATTTTTTCCTGCTCACCAAGACCATCAGTTCACTGAAGAGATAAAGGTGATGTGGTACTTCCACTGCCAAAATGTTTGAAGTTATTTCTCTACAATCTTTTTTCAAAATAAAATATCTCAAGTTACTTCCAGCATAAAGACACTTTAATTTTGAATAGTACTTTGAAGGTCTGCCAGTTTTGCTTTGCTGGAACAACATTCTTTTCTGGGAGAGAAGTTGAAAATCAAACTTAATCATTCAGCAGCATTTTTGCTATTTTTACCTTTCAAGAAAGAGTGTCTTCATCCAGGTACTTTAACTGTGTCTACAAAAGAACATGAAGAAAGCCAAACCACATTTAAATTTGTGGAAAACATACACACAACATAAAATTAATGCAAACTGGAAACTAAGATGTTAAGAAACCTGTTCCACCTACAATGCCAATGTTAGGTATGAGAATTTCCTTCAGATGTCCTAAACAATGGCTAGCTCAGTCAAATATGCACAATTCCAAGAATATTTTGTAAGTAAGTTTTACATTCAGATACATACTTTGCTGCTTATTTGAGGTACATAATTACTGACTTAATATACTTGACTAAAGGATTTTGAGTCATTGTCACTGAACAGAGTTACATTGATTTTGAATTGATCCTAGAAGCGGTTCAGTGCCCTCACCTCCTGAGGACTTTAGTGAGATCTGAAAGCCTTCCATAAGTTGCAGGAAGATTTCTTTGGTCATGCTTTATACTTCTGCCAAACATACAGACAGCTAAATTGCTTAAAGCAAGAAATATAAGAAATTAAGTTGGCACTTATTGTCTTTGCATGCTTTCCATAACTAGGCTTCAACTTTTAGGACACTGTTATTCAGAAAAAATCTACTAAAAGTTCATGCAGTTATGTTTCATTGTTATACTGTATTTTAAAACTATTCATGCCACACATATCTTTGGTTAATTATGATGTGATCACAGAATGGTTGAGGCTGGAGGGGACCTCTGGAGGTCATCTGATCCAACTCCCCTTCCCAATACAGCGAGGTGCCCAGGACCATGTCCAGACTACTTTTCAGTATGGAGATTCCACCACCTGTCTGGGCAACCTGTGCCAGTGCTCCATCACCCTCACAGTAAAAAAGTGTTTCCTGATGTTCAGGAAGAACTTCCTGTGTTTCAGTTTGTGCCCATTGCCTCTGATCCTGTCACTGGGCACCACTGAAAAGAGCCTGGCTCCACCCTCTTTGCACCTTCCCTTCAGGTATTGATATACATTGATAAGTTCCCCCTGAGCATCCTCTTCTCCAGGCTGAACAGTCCCCAGCTCTCTCAGCCTTTTCTGTTAGGAGAAATGCTCTGGTCCCTTCACCATCTTTGTAGCCCTTCATTGGACTCTCTCCAGTATGTCCATGTCTCTCTTGTGCTGGGGGACCCAGAACTGGACACAGTACTCCAGGGGGGCCTCACCAGGGCTGAGTAGGAGGGAAGGATCCCATCCCTTGACCTGCTGGCAACACTCCTCCTAATGCAGCCCAGGGCACCATTAGCCTCCTTTGCTGCAAGGGCACATTGGCGGCTCATGTGATCAGTCATGTAAATCACATTTTTATCATAATGAGAAATTTGTTAAAGAGGAAAAAGAAATTTAAAGAGATTTCTAGAGGATTGACTGAGACCATTTCTGTTAAGAAATGCCATATGAAAACAGCATGAAAACAACTTAGAAACTCTCATTATGTGTGAACTTTCTTGGAGAATGAAAATCACTGTTATATTTTGCCATTTACAGTTTGTGAAAAACTATTGAAAAGAGTTTTGGAGTTGTGACACAAAACCAGTCGTTTTTGTGAACGATAATGCTGGCAAATAGTTATCTAGGACTTTCTTTTCGATCCCTCATCAACAACCTCCTTCTGCTGATAGCCATCAGTTCTCTGAAAAGAAATCTAATTCTTTTATAGAGTGAATGAATTGCCAGGAAAAAAAATCAAGTCCACGTTACACATGACAGCTTAATGGGTGCAGTGGAAGTGGACATCACTTGAGATGAAAAAAGAGAAAAGACACAACCCTTCATTTCCCTCCTCTACTTTACACTTACTGACAAGACTGAAATCTCACTGGGAGCTGTCTGTAAATCTGAGCCGTGCATCCCACTGCCTGGCTGTACCCAGTCCAGTCCCATCCCTGGAGCAGCGAGTGGGTTTGTGCCCAACCTTTGTGCTGTGTGATGAGTCAAGAATCACCCTGTCAGCTCTTTAAGCTCCTCATCCACCCCCAACTGAAAAAAAAAAAAAAAGAATTACAAAACCTTCGATGCTGACAGCCGGTAGCCAGGCCCAAGACCACTTTCCTTCTTGCCCATGATCCTGAAATTGCAGGCAAAGTCTGATGCACAAGGTGGTGGGTCTTCTTGACCCCTCAGCTCCTGCCCCTCTCAGTGGCCATTGCTGATATCCTGAGGTGCCCTCCACGCCACCACCCACCCTCCAGTCCCTGCCCCACCACACATCAGTGCTTCTTCAGCACTCAGAGAGAGGTGGAAAAAGCTGTTGCAACAAGGGATAACTGTCTCTGTTTTTTAACTAAGCATTGGTGGTTTGGTGGGCCGAACTGTGGTGTTTAAGCCAAAAAGAGGTTAAAATTTCAAGGAGTCAGGGACCAAAACTTATATATCTTACAGCAAAGCTGAGCTGTTGTGTTTTAGAATTTGCTGCACAAAATTAAAACTGGCCATTATAAAAAATTACGCATGTACTATTTTTTTTTAAAAACTGTTAACATTAGTGATGCAAATGATATCTTTTTATTAGCACTGGTGCCCACATTTTTATTAGCCTTGGTGTCCACATTTTCAAAAGTAAGATTAATACTTATTATATAGAATTGCATTATAGAAAAAGGCAACATTTAATATGCTCTTGTAATGAATTGCCTATAACAATTTTCCATTTTCAGGAGTAAAACCAGAAGGAAGAACATAAATTTAAAATCTCTCTTAACTAGAACTAGAATTTCTGAAAACCTCAAAAAAGGGACAAAGAACTGTTTATCAAAAATCATATCTATACCAATGAATGCCTGCGTGCAAGCATGCACACGTGTGCATGTACGTGTGGCAAGTAAAACAAAGTCAAACAGTAAGGAAATGCTATGACAGTGCCTCTAAGTGAAGGCTATTAGTCTTCATGCTAATACCCTCAGTCTCCCAGATCAGATTAAATTTTCCATTATGTATTGTGGTGTTGTTTCATGATGAATAGTGGATACAGAGGATCCGACTGTTTTGCATCAGAGAAGGTGCATTCATACAAGGGGCTCATGTGATATAGTTGGATGGAAAGATTTTATTTCTCATCCATATGTGTGTTCAGCAAACTCTTTCTTTTGTTATTCCCTGTAAAAATGTGCCACACATTTTCCATGGAAAGTAGAAATTTAAGAATCGTTCTGTCATTAAGAACATTTAAGAACATGCATGAGTTAAAAACATATAATTTTATTTCATAATCATTCTGACTTAGGAAAAGGAACTGGTAGCTAATTAGCTAAAGGGATGCATACATATATCTATGTATGCATGCATATACATATCTACATATACAAACAAACATACATATATCTATATAAAAATGTTTGTATGTGTAGACCTGTATCTACCTGTATATCTCTATGTATCAAGAGAGAGGAAGGAGAGCTATTGGATGATTGTTTTTAATACTTTGCCACTACAGTTCACTGGTTTTAGTCCACCAGTGCTGTCACAGTAAAACTACTGCCACGGAAATGAAGGGATGTGCTTTTGGAAGTATCCCTACATTGCTGCTGCAGTATAATGCTTTAATAGTGGCTCACGTTGCACAGCCATTCTTACCCTAGAGCAGTTCTAAGTAGGAACATTTAGTTCTCTGCATCATTTTTAAGCATAAATACCTTTTCACTGGAGACCAGCCTAATCTTCTAACTCATTTCTTTCAAGCATTCTACAGGTCTTAAACACCCGTTCTCTATGACGTAAGGTCTATTTCAGTTAACCCCAATTGAAATGTTCAGTTTTATTACTAGTTTCTCTGTGGACCCTATTAAATTAGTATTTTACTGCATCACAAACTTCAAAGACCATATTCTCACAATATGTATTTGACAAAAGTTTTAATGTTTTGAGGACAAATTTAAGGCATAGTTTAAGTAATTCACTAAAAGTCATGTAGGAGAAATGTGTCAAAGTGGTGTTATGCCCCTACCACCTGGTCATTATTCAGTGTCTTGATCACTATACAGTCTTGTCTGTATACAGTCTGACTATAGAGTCATAGGTGGCCTGGATCCAGCAATCAACAGAATTATTCAGGTGCTTAAAATTGTGCGCAAGGTGAAGTACATTGCCAGATGAAAATCTCAACGTACTTATCAATTTATGGACAGAAGAGTAGGGAAGCTAGGTATGGGTCAAGGAGAAATTAAAATCTTCATGACAAGGTGTGATATGTGCGATATGGTAATTGATCGTGAATCATTAAGCGTAGGAAAGAGTTACGGCTAAATTCACTATGGAAGAAGACCTACTGCTTGAGATTTTTTTTTTTCTTTTTTCTATTGAGCTCAGTGAACTTTCTGCTACAATTTTAGACATACATATTACTCTTACACTCTGAGGGAACATTTAAATTTTATTGTGCAGTTTGTATCACCCACATAAGTGGTATAAATCTCTATCTTTTTCTCATGGAAAGTAGAGGTAATTAAATTTGTAGTAAAGAAAGAATTAATTCATCTTAATTGTTGCAAGTTAGGGTTAGAGACAGGTGTGAATGGCATAGACACAAAGGGAAACCAAAATGTTTCAGAAAATAGAATACATCAATGCATATGGCTGTACAGTCCATCCCAGTGGTGTTGGGAAAGCTTCAGAATATAGAAAAAAAGTCCTATAACAACTGTTTCAGCTCTGCCATCTTCGCTGTCATGTGGATTTTTTTCTGACATCAACACAAAGAGGTATTACCAGGATCAGAGAAATCCAAGATATAAGTTTTGTAATGCACTTTCATAAACCGCTTTTGTTTGAAAATCAAACTAAAGCACAAAAGTTAATTTCTTTTTTTTAAATCTCTATAAAGTGCTGCTGAAACCTATTTGAATCTCATTGAACTTGATGGAAACTAAAATAAGCACTAAGAAAAGGAAAGGGAAAGAGGCCAGATTTTTAACTGTTTTAAACTGGAATATTTGATATTTTCCAAAATTGTATTGTACAAATATAATTTAGTGTCTTTTCTCCCATGTGAAAAGCAGGCTACTGTTTTGCAAAGCCTAGAATTTAAAAGGACAGTTTTGATGTTCTCAGTGAAATGACTTTTTAAAGTTAATCACACTGCACAAAAGTTACTTATACCAAGCAACAACTTGAAGTACTTTTCCTTCAAAATAATGATGATAATGATAACGCGAACAATAATTAATTAAAATAATGTGTCAGATGATTACATATAAACAAAGCTGACTCATGAATGTTGTAATTTAGTAGTAAACAGAAATTGAAATAAGTAGAATTTGAGACAGGTAGATCTGTTGATAAAAGGATGGTTTGGTGCTGAAATATCCAGAAAAGAAATTGTAAATTCAGTAATATTTAATGGTATTGGACTGAAGAATATTTTTTGTTATTTTGTGTATTTTTCTGACTCACAATAAAAGAAAAGAAAATGCTTGTGATGAATAAATAGGTAAAACTACTTACCGGTAGCTAAGAAGCTCAAGTTGAAGGGATTGAGATGACATACTTTATTGATTAATTAGTATCAAGTCAATGAACTTGAATGGCAGGTACCAAATATCCTTTTCCTTATTTTCATTTTTTCTAGTGGAGTCAATCTTACTTTATTAAAAAAAGAAAAAGTCAGATATATGTATCAAAATACCATTGGCAAGATAAGTAATGCATTGAAATGAGATTATAGCAACTAACTAATTTTTCTTACCCTGATTCTTTTAGTGAAATCAAGTTAATATTTTGGAGCTGAAGTCAATCAAGATAGGCAGTGTCTGATCACTACTGCTGAGACTAAAGTGTCACAGCTCTAAAGAATATCTATTACTCTACAGATTATGAAACCTAAGAACTTATAGGAATTTTGTCAGGTCAAATTTACCCATGAATTTAAGTAAGTTTAATAAAAATCTGAAATATAACATTAGTAAGAGTATTTTATATATATTCTAATTTAAAAAAAAAAAAAATCCCTTAACACAAATATTCACTTGCACTGTTTTCAACATGAAAGTCAATATTATGTGAGGGTATGAAAATACAAATACCAAATGAAATATGAAACTGGGCAGTTTAAGGAATTTTTCTCCCAGAGATCCTAACATGGAACAGTAGCTGCATGTAGGTTCCAGTTACTGTATTCTTATCTGGATCATATGAATTTATCATTAAAAAGACACTACATATGCAGAGGTCTTTGTTATAAAATCTTGAGGGGAGATTAGGCTCCAATCCTGTTGACCTGTATATAAGGCATTCTTTTGATTAAATGTATATGGTATTAATGATTTGGCAAAGTGTGGTTCAAAACTGTTCAACTAATTTGAAGCAATTACAGTGAAGTTTTTCATATTAGCAATGTTAACAAATATTGCCTTACTGGAAGGCTTTTAAGGGATTAGTCAGTTTAATTACCCTCTGTAAAACATGACATGCTGCCTTAGTGCAATTTTACAGAGACAAGGCATCATACGCATGGTGATGTACTTGTCAAATTCTTCAGTAGAGAAAGCCAAAGGTGTGGAAGTTTTAGAGGATGGAAATGAATATACAGAAAAATAGTTAGCAAGAGATAGTGCAAGACATAAGAGATCAGAAAAAAAGAAAAATAACAAGACCTTAGGAAGATACCCAAACATAATTTTTTGCTTTTTTTTGGCTTATTGGTGCATTTGTGGCTCTTTGTTAATATTTCCACATACAGATCAGACACCTGTATGCTTAAAAGACCTTCTAGGAATCATTTCAACCTATGGGTTTCTAATATATGCATAGAAAATAACGTAAAAAAGTACACAAACACATTAAAAAAAAATGAGTCTTTGCATGTATACACGCTTTCAGAAAGGGAGTTTCCTTTTTAGAGGATATATTAATCCAGGAACCTAAATAATGTGATCTCAACACTCAGTACTCTTTGAAATTGTGACATCAATTACATAACAGGATTGGAACAGAGCAAACACTAGCCCATCGTTGGGAAGAACTGTCATTTTATACATTTTATACATTTATACAAGAAATTATTGTACTGAATTACATGTCTTAAAATATGTACCACATATGAGTCTTCAGTCCTTTTTCTCCCATTAGCTGTCTTTCCTACTTGCACTTCATGATTCACAGGATCATGATAATCTTGGTGCAGCTGGTGACCATTGCTCGGGAAGACTTTGGCAAGGTCAGCTTTCAAGCAGTGCAAAGCAGTCATAAAATTATATAGTGCGCCTTTTTTTTTTTATTATTATCTAGCAAATTCCCTCTATGAATTTGATTCAATTTTTTAAAATATAAGTATGTAAAACTGGATGCCATTGCAAACAGGACAGGATTTTAGGAGATTCTGAATATCTTTGGCACTTACTGACATCCGAAAATTACATCACTCGTTTGAATGCGTGATCCTAAACATCTGACTCTGGACATCTGAGCTTAAATTAACATAAAAAAGATTTAGCATGTGTTATGTCTGAATTCTAAACCGTCATTCTGCGTGAAGAAAATGGCATCTTAAAATGTGAATGTCTGTCTTTTAAGAGGGTATATTACAGTTTTAAGATTTTACATCTCCAATTAGAATAAGCATGTACAAATAATTCTTTGCATGTCAGTCTGTGCAGGGCTAATATGCATTCATCAGAACTGTGATGCCATGCATAAATCATGACATCATACAATTGTGCATGTAAATGGATGGTAGGATTTAAATGACAATTACAACATTCATTTGTGCCCCTTTCTTTTTTGTATCTGTACTTTTAACCCAAATTTTGGAAAAAAGTGATACCTAAATGTAAGGGTTTTCACTCAAGCACTGTCTTCTAATACCATTCAAAACTGCACAAACAACAACTGCAGAATTTATGTAGTTAGACATATTTCATTCCTGAATACTGATGAATTTTCCTCATCTGCTACCAACACTGCCCAATTTGGTGTATCTTGCCTGCTGATAAAGTCTCACTAGGTTGGTGAAGAGCTGTCATTTTATGTGAGCCACCCCTCGGCTCCTCTCTAGTGAGCCTGGTTATATCCCCTTCCCCTTTCAAGCCTAGTTTAAAGCCCTCTAGGCTCAGTATGAAGTGCAAACAAAGAGGCACTTGGCTAAGATTCAGACTGATAAGCCAGTCTATATATCATCATATCAGTCTAGGGGCTGTCTGCTCCACTATGAGATTACCAAATCTGCGGAAAGCTTTACAGACTAGCAAATCCGTCTAATTGTGGAAGGTTTGATTAGTGATGGTTCACAGGTAAAATTACTGGGGCAAGTTCATGGTGGGGCATAGTCCTGCCGCAAGTGATTGAAAGATAAGCTACTATTTCTTGGGCAATCTGGAAGCTGTCAGTGCCCACATAGAATTAAAACACAACCACAGGCCTTCTCCTGGCTTTGGTCAAGGATGATTGCTGTGAGAAAGATAGAGAACATAATACAAGTTTTGCTCACCTTTAGAGTAAAATGAGGGATGAAGAATGCTGCTTTAGGACAGAGATGATGTATATTAAACAAAAGGAAGGATCACTGCTGTCTCTTGCCCTTCCAGGGCTTAAATCCAGACCATGAGATTTCTGCCTGTGGACCTATAAAATAGGCCCAGTATTAGAATCTGTGAATGAAGATAGGACATCCCACCCAATGTAAGAACACATATGACTGCATATATCTGCAGAGGTGCACATATAAAACATATTCATACACAAGTTATACGTTGATGTATGTACTCAGGTACACATATAGATAAACACAGATACACACACACACACATTTCTTGCTTATAGCTGATGTACTATTTTTTTATTTCAAGGAACATCATTCTTCTAGTCGTTTTGGAGGCTGTTCATTTTTGGAATTTTTTGCCCTCTGATGATGCCTGTGCAGATCTCATTGGCACTGAGTTAGAATTTACTGTCTGTGGACAGTGTGCTTGCTTAAAGGCTAAATTCTAAGAGAAAGCATTTTTACTTTCTTTCTGCCTCTGGATCAGCATTAACATCATGAAGTTCAACAACACCAAGTGCAAGGTCCTGCACCTGGGTCAAGGTAGTCCTCAATATCAATACAGACTGGGGGATGAATAGATTGAGAGCAGCCCTGCAGATATTTGGGATACTGGGAGATGAAAAACCTCATACTGGGTATGAGCTGGCACTGTGCACTTGCAGCCCAGAAAGAAGTGTGGCCAGCAGGTTGAGGTAGGTGATTCTCCCCCTTTATTCCACTCCGGTAAGACCCCACCTGGACTACTGCGTCCAGCTCTGGGGTCCCCAGCACAAAAACAATGCGGACCTGTTTGAGTGAGTCCAGAGGAGGGCCATTAAAATGATCAGAGAGCTGGAACACCTCTGCTATGAAGAAAGGCTGAGAGAGTTGGTGGTGTTCAGCCTGGAGAAGAGAAGGCTCCGGGGATACCTTATCGCAGCTTTTCAATACTTAAAGGGGGCTTATAAGATAGATGGAGAGAGACTTTTTATGAAGGTCTATAGTAACAAGACAAGGGGAAAGGATTTTAAACTAAAAGAGTTTTTAGGATGAGGGTGGTGAGACACTGGAACAGGTTGCCCAGAGAAGCTGTGGATGCCCCATCACTGGCAGTGTCCAAGGTCAGGTCAGATGGGGCTTTAAGCAATTTGATCTAGTGAAATACGTCCCTGCCCATGGCAGTAGCTTGGCCTAGGTGATCTTCAAAGGTCCCTTTGAATCCAAAAAATGTTATGATTCTATGATTTTTTAAAAATGATTAAATATCAAGAAAAAATGAGCTTTTCTTTTAAACCTGAAAACATATGGCATTTCTAATGTCTTTGCCAGGTGAGTTCTAAGTTTTTGACTATTTTTGTTGGTCTGTTGGTGTACTGCTTTTCCTACTTTCTTTTTCTCCCCTCCCACTCTTCCCATATTTTCTTTGGCATTATTTATTCGTGAAAGAAATCTTACCTGTTCTGACAGTCACTGTACTAAAAGGAGACAAATAATAAAGTTTTTATACACAGATTTGATAAAAAAAAAAAAAGAATGTGAAAGCTGAAGATTGCATCTGTGTTACAGATTAATCTCTTTCTCAACATGTAGGTGGCATGGAGCAGGGCTTTGCACAAGAACTGGAGGATATTTCCTTTTTAAGATTTTTTGACATACTCAAGAGAAGCCATCAGATCATAGCCTGGAATCATACCTTCCCAAAGAGTTTCATGGCAGAACTGTGTGGGTGCCCTTGGAGCAGTAGCTACACTCAGATTAGACAATTACTAACCTAAGCTAGCTTGTTTAAATTTAGCTTGTGTATCCTTATGCTACAGTGCAGTCACAGAGTCATAGGTAAAGAGAAGCTAAAGCTCCTCAAAACCAAAATGAAGTAAAACTCCAGAACTGGGACACTGCAGAATTGTGTAAATATGATGTGATGTTTGAAAGCAAAATGACTTTGAGTTCTAATCCATGATTACATATGAAACTTGGCATACCTTCTATTCTGAGGATTTGACGAACATCGTTACTTTAAGCTACCTTCCTCTTCTACACTCTCACAGAATCATAGAATCATAGAACACCAGGTTGGAAGGCACCTCAAGGATCATCTGGTCCAACCTTTCTAGGCAAGAGCATAGTCTAGACAAGATGGCCCAGCACCCTGTCCAGCTGAGTCTTAAAAATATCCAGCGTAGCAGAGTCGACCGCTTTCCTGAGGAGATTATTCCAATGGTTGACTGTTCTCATTGTGAAAAATTTCCCCCTAGTGTCGAATCAGAATCTCCCTAAGAGTAACTTGTACCCATTACCCCTTGTCTTGTCCATGTGACTCCTTGTAAAAAGGGAGTCTCCATCTTCTTGGTAACTTCCTTTCAAGTTTCAAGTACACGGTGATGATATCACCTCTAAGCCTCCTTTTCTCAAGGCTGAACAAACCCAGTTCCCTCAGCCTATCCTCATATGGCAGGCTTCCCAGACCCTTGATCATCTTGGTGGCCCTTCTCTGGACCCCCTCCAGTCTGTCCACCTCTTTTTTGTATAGCGGGGACCAGAACTGCACACAGTACTCCAGGTGTGGCCTGACAAGCGCTGAGTGGGACAATGACTTCTCTATCTCTGCTGGTGATGCCCTTTTTACCGCAACCCAGCATCCTATTGGCCTTCTTGGCCACAGCAGCACACTGCTCACTCATATTAAGCTTCCTGTCCACCAGGACCCCCAGGTCCCTTTCCACAGAGCTGCTCTCCAGCCAGGTGGATCCCAGTCTGTGCTGCACTCCTGGATTATGTTTTCCCAGGTGCAAGACCTTACACTTGTCCTCGTTAAACTTCATAAGGTTCCTGTTAGCCCACTCTTCCAGCCTATCGAGATCTTCCTGCAGAGTGGCTCTCCCTTCCAGACTGTCTACTTCCGCACTCAGTTTGCTATCATTGGTGAACTTCATCAGGCTACACTTGATCCTGTTATCCAGATCACTTATAAAGGTATTGAATAATGTTGGGCCCAATATTGATCCTTGGGGGACCCCAATTGTGACGGGTTGCCAGTTTGAAAAGGAGCCATTCACCACCACCCTCTGGGTGCAGCCTGTCAGCCAGTTTCCCACTCACTGCACAGACCACTTGTCTAGGCTGTAACGCAACAATTTCTCCAGGAGGAGGCCATGGGGAACAGTATTGAAAGCCTTGGAGGAATCCAGGTAGACAACATCCACCGCTTGCCCCATGTCAACCGAGCAGGTCACTTTATCGTAGAAGGCCACCAGATTTGTCAGACATGACCTGCCCTTTGTGAATACCTCTCAGGTATTTCCAGGACTTTTTTTTGTCACCCCAACTTTTGCTTGTTCTTATGTTCATTGTGGTATGCTGGTCTATCTAGATCAGTGTGCTTGTCATCTTGACAGATGCCTTACAGAGGTGTTTACTGAAACTCCTACATTGATTTTTTTTCTGCCTTTTTCATACAGTCTTTGATTTAGATTAGATGGACTCCCTGGGAGATGTTTGTCCATCAGAGAAGCTGTGTGTCATTCCTAATGCATTTTTAAATTAACAGTATTAGAGCTAGTTAAAAGAAAGTGTTGCGTTAAAATACGTTCCTACCGTCTCTTTGTGGTTTGCTGGGGTTTTTTGGTTGTTTTTTGGTTTTGTTTTTGTTTGTTTATTTTTTTTTTTTAATATTGCCATTGCTAATCTTAGTAAAAATAAAGTGGAAATTGGATATAAGGCAACTTAAAAAATATGTATCACTGTAGGCTAGTTGACATTAGCTCTTGTTCTTGTGGAAAACTTTACATGAATTTCTGGGGTTGAATTTATATGAGGAACCATCCAAATATATTTTAAATTTTGTTGAACTCAACCCCCCTTCATTAATCTTTGCACCTTTATTTCCCTGAGAAAGGCTATAAATCATTGTATTGTATTGCTGCTATTCAAGAAAGATGCTTTACTTTAAGGTATATAATTCATCATAGAATGGTTGTTCATGCAAAACTGTCTCTCCTGGACCAATTCAATACCGTAAACAAAAAGAGAAAATCAAGTAAAAAACAATACTAGATTAATTACAATGATTTTAAAGGACTATCAGATGCCACATTTAACGCAAATTAAAAGTGTTACTTCTTAAAACAGCAATTCCTTCTTATCTCAGAAAACCATTCTTTAGTTTATTTTGGCAAATAAATTTGTTGATCATCATCTTTACTATTCAAAGCAAAAACAGATAGACCCAAAATGCAGTGATAGAGCTAGGCTGATCTCTGATACCAAAAATGCTACATCAACCGGAAATCTTTGTTATTTTTCTTTGCAAAAATCTTTCTCTTGACAGTGCTAGGGAAAAATCCCACTGACTTGCATTATAGGCTGCAAGCTATATGTGAGTTGAGAAGTATTTATTGACTTCAGGAGCATTCTTAAACCTTTTTCTTTGGTAAAAGTTCTACACGCATGCAAAATCTGTGTCGTGCACGGAGACTGTGAAGGATACCTTAAAGAAGGCCTACAATGATTGATAGACAGGCAGATTGTGGAAGCTTCCCCTTCTCCCTATGGTTGGTGATATACAGTTCAACTCCATCAAAGAAGAGGAAGTAAATGTCGTTACATATACCGGTTTATTAACAAGGTGCTTTCTGGGCAGTATTTGTCTCGGTCACTTAAGCATAAAGTAAAGCCTGGACTTGATATGATCAAAGTTTTTAGATGTGGTTACTCAAGTGTCATGAATCATAAATATACTCTATATCTTAGAGGATAGTCAGTAGGGACTGTCTATTTTAATCCTTTCTTTTGCAGACAAATATGCCCTTGGAGTTTCTGCTACTGATTCAATGATGCTATCTAATTGACAATTTAAGATTTGCACATGCTATGCCTCTGTACCTAATCCCCAAGCCATATTTATGCTTCCTGTAAGTCATAAGCAGGCCAAGGACATTAAGGTCTTACAGTTTCAACAGCCTGTGGGAGTCTTTTGATATACACTAGTCTCTTCACATACAACCTGCTCAAAAATTTCATTGGCAATGACACTTAAGAAATGTTTTTGTCTTCTAGTGGGCTAAGCAATATTCTTCCTTCTGTGGAAGAAAAACGACACTCTGTAAATCAGTCAAATCTGTTCAGAGTAAGAATTCACACTCACTGACACTGTGGTACTGAAGCATATGTCATGATTTCAAACTTTTGTAGTGACTTTATATGCTTTTGTTTGACCTTAAAGACTAGAAAGGAACTCATTTTGAAAACTATTTTTTCCTATTATTTTTCGTATTAAAAACTATTTGTGCAAATAACTGTGGTTTAATTTCTAATACATCAGTGCCTAATTGTAGGTTCTCCATGCAGTTAGACTATTTTTGTAGTAATTATTCATAAAATTAATGGTGAACTGATAGAGATTGTAGCACTCCTGCTCAAACCAGCAGAAGAATTTACCCCCATCATAAAGACTCTGTAATACAACATGAAACAGCAAAAGGCAAGATATTTTGGAGGTTTATTGCTGAGTCCTTGTGGTACAACTATCAAGAAAGCTACTGTAGGATAGAATTAAATTAAAATCTCCCAATATACTGCGGCAAAGGTGTAAAAGTTTTCTTAAAATTATCCCTACATTTGGGCTAAAGTACAGTCTAGCGCATTTGATCTTTGAATAGTACATATGAATGGATCATAGTAGATCTGCTCTTGTCTCAACTACAGTTTTCAGCCATGGTAGGTTTGAAAGTGTCCTTTTGTCAAGGAAACCTCACAAAACATGACTCCCAGTAAAAGTGGAGAGCAGTGTGTTTGCTGACAGGACCAGAGCAAGTTCTTACAGAACGGCTTTTACAAGTCTGGGCAGGGTTTATTGCACACAGGTATGCGGAAGAGTGAGGGATGGATTGTGCATGTTGAAAGGTCTGAGAGAAGCTGTTTCTTTCCTGATGCTCTGAAAGTATGGTTGTTTGTGCTCTGTGCTCTGTTGTTGCATTTCTTGTTGCTGTATAAAGCATTAAGAAGGAACCACAAGACCATATCTATCAAATTCAAATTTCTAAGTTCTGTAGTTAGATATGAGAATGACTTGTTTTTTCACTGAATCCACAGCAACAGGAAAAATCAGGTTGTTTATATGTCTTTTAATATTGACTGTAGATGCTGAACTTCAGGTGTGCTCAGATTTGAACAGGCAACCAAGAGTAGGAGCATTTAAAATAATTCTGCTGGTTTCAGTGAGATATTTTCTGAGAGAATTAGCTCTTTTAACTTCCACAAAAAACAGTGTCTTCCAAAAGACAAGGTGGGGGGCAAGAAAGCAAGGGAAGCAAAACATAATAAATGCAGGTATCTGTGTGGATGCATGAACATTCACTTTCTGAAAAGTGAGATGATCACTGCACCCTTCCTTTCTGACAACCAGGAGGCATCATGTACTCCCTTGTCTCTACACATTTTCTCAGCAAAGAATAAACTTATTGCTAGCCCTGATTTCAGAACTGGTTTACAAGCTTAAGTCACAGACATATATAGGTATCAAGCTGTGGGCAACTACATAGTTGGTAGAAAACTCAAAGGGTGTCCTCAGTCTTG
>WAAD01039756.1:0-26331 GCA_013389945.1 Fregata magnificens
CTCATTTCTTAAAAAGTGTAAACCCTCCCTCAACCCAAAAAACCCAAACCTGGACTATCTAAAGTAATGGCTTATTGAACAGCTTCCCTTTTTTGTTTTTATTTTACTAGTTTCTCACACTGAGCCTAAATAACATTTAGGAAACACATTAGTGCAGTCTTGACAACGTAAGAAATGGCTAAAACAAACTGTGTCAAAATGGTGCCGACCAGCTAAAGACTTACAATCTTCCAACACAGTGCACTGATAATAGAGGCTTTTAGTTGAATCTTACATAAGATTAAAATAAAAACAGTAGATGAAAGACAACTATGAATTCTTAAAGATTAATTCAGAAATTATAAAAACNTCCCTCAAACATCTCCACGTTGGTTTTTAAGGGACCAGTTGACCTTGGTCTAACCTAGCTGTTCTGGAAAAAGTACAAGTCAGTGTCTGTATGAACCAAGCTATCTAAACAGCTACTCAGTAATACCTACTTTGCAAGTATGCTAAACACATGCTTCCAGTAACACTGTCATGTAGGAGGAATATAAACGTTATTCCTTTTAAGACATGGTATCGCCAAAATCAGTTCAAACACATAAAGATATTGTAGTTGTATGCTGGTACAAATAACGTGTGTTGTAATTGTATTACCTACATTCAACTAAAACGTAAAAAAGACAAGATCAACCTTACTCACTGAAACCATTATCATATGGGACATTCCCCACATGCATGCACACATCCTAAATGATTTCTAATGCTACTTTCCTTTATAGTTGAGCAGATAGAGCTTACAAGTCTCAGAGCTCATTAATTCTATTTTTGGGTGCCAAAAGCTCGCAAGTGGAAGAATTAGTTACTAGTTCCAGTTGCCATTGTTTACATGGATGTGATCTGCATACCATGCCTCCTTTGGATATGGGCAGAGAAGCTTAGTAAAGGATCATTATATTTTTATTGTGCAATATGGCATAGGTGTATAATAACCTCACTGCTAATTTGAAGTACTACTGTAAACTAAATCTGGAACAGTACATCTACAGGATAAATGTTGCTTACTGTTCACCAAATGAAGTTAAAGACAAATGCCTTGATTACACCAGCAAAGAATCTCTCAACATTAGAGACTATTTGGGGCTGCATAACTGCCAAGACTTCTCAGGAAACAATTCTTCCATGGTATGAAGGGAGAACAAATGCATTACAATCCCTCTTTTACCTCTGGCTCAACATTCAGGGTTAATCCCGTTTCTTGGGAGAGTGTAAAGAAATAATGGGGCAAGAAAGCAGTACTCCATTTACTCTGAAGTGCAGGAATTGCAATTAGGGGTTTGCGTAGCTATTCACCTACCAACACAGGAGCCAGAAGCCCTGACATTTTTTTTTTGTTGTTAATGTTTCATAAAGTTTGTGACCACGAGAACACTGGCCTTTAAGGCTACAGCAATTGTCCATAGCTGGTCTATCCACATAACATAGCAGTCTCGGATTACTAACTTAGAATTGAAGAGGAAAAGAACTATTTGCAATATGTACGTGAACTTTGATAAAGCATCTTAAGTTTATTTAATTCACAGTTAAATGAGCTCTTTTCATTTTTATTATACGGAAATACCAAAGCAGAAAAATACTGCAGTATCGTATGTTTTAATGGAAGTAGTCTCCGGGTGGGAAAAAGAGTACAGAATGACCTTGCCTAGTTGCAATGCTATTAAAAAAAAGTAATAATTATAAGAGACACTTGTATAAACTAAGTTCTGCTGAAGGTACCTCCCATGAAAAACTGTAGTCTCTTAAACGGGATTGGAAAGAACTGCAAACCAAAGCTTACAGTGTTAGTATCTTGCTGTAACACGCAATGAAGCATAGATTACCTTAAAAATATGTTAAGAGCATGATTTATATTGCAAAGTCAAGTACTCCAGCGTTATGAAGTACTGGATTTACAGTTGCGTAATAAGCCTTAATTATACAGACTCATCTGTCTGTCTTCTGCACATGACAGGCGTCTTTCAGAAAAAAAAAAACGTACTACTAAAGACAATGTCATGCTGCGTAGGTACAAAAGGGCTGAATTAAAGTTGCACAAATAGCCATAACTCTGTCATTTCCTAACTTTCAACCACTTGACTCTGCAAACTTCACAACATTTTTTACATGATATTATGATATCATGTAATTTTCTAGGGTTCTCCTCCCCAGCCGTCCCTAGAAAATAAAATTAAACTCCATTATATATAGTTGTAACACTTTTCCTCTATTACACATCACTGACAGAGCAATACAGACGTCTATCAGTTGAAAAACAGTGGAAAAAAATAAAGACATCTCAGAGAAGGGATGGAACACTGACTGGATTTAAGGATTAATTCCAGGGGAGAGAAAGCAAAAAGTCTTTCTTCTGGCTCCCTACTCCATCACTGTCCCACCATCCTAGTCCCCGGGGATGCTTCATTTGATGTTTTGCTTCATTTGATGTCTCCACTTCACATCATAAGATCACTGGAGCACTACGCTAAATCTAAGGAGAATTTACAGAAGGGGAGAAGAGTCTTTTTCCAAATGTCTGTTCCTAAAAAGTCCACTTTGTCCATTTGTCATTTTCAGATCTGGCAAGAGGCCAAACTCAGCCCTCCACAGTTCTGTGTCCCTGCGTTCTGAGAGGAGTATTTGTAGCTATGGCTACATCATGAACAACATCTACAGAAACTTACAGTGGGTTATATGTACACCGGCAAAATTTTTCTGAAGAACACACAAAGGAACGAAATGTGAAAGAAAGCTTTAGAGGACAAAGGAAAAGTACTTCAGTAGCTCAAAAACGTTGCCCAAGCAAGAATCAACAGTTGATTGCAAACAGCAGACATGCAAGAGTCCTCTAAGAAAAGGCACATTAGCATTTCAAAACAGGAGGAGCTAGACAGATTATGTATGTGGACTGCCAACAGCTCCTGCTGGGGAAGATTTTTTTGACGAGGCAGATTTCATAGTTCAAGTTTGAGAGGCGTATTGAAAACATCAGAGTGAGCATCTGAGAGACAATAACGATCTTCTGAAATTATCTCTGCTTTGTCTGTTAACACCTCTAGCCTGATCTTTACATAAAGACATTCAGCAGCGCTGAAGTTATTTCAAGTCCAATTAGAGTTTGTCAGCAGCAAGGCTAAGTTTTTTTCCCCTGGAATTTCAAGCATTTAGCAAGATTTTTTTTTTTTTTTCATCAGAAGGCATAGCAGTTGCTGTTGTCAGTTGTTACCTTTCATCTTCAGTGTCATTTAGTTAGCCACATACCTCATCCTTAGATGTTTCAGAGTCCAGTTTCAGCGTGAGGAACATAACAATATGAGGCACATCTTGTATAGCCTGTTGAAGGTCCGTACTATCTTCTCCCCACAAGAGCCTAACCAGATTGTTCATACTCGGCTGTGCCCGTTTATACCTTTGCTGAGAAGTTCCTTCAGGCTCAAATATTGATGTTTCAAATGTAAGTTTAACCTAATAAGATAATTAATTATTGTGAAAATGAGGCTGTACTTACAATTACGTTCTAATATCAGGTGAAATAAATGCAGTTTGAGCCCTTTAAGAGGTTAAGTTTTCTTAGCTTTACTGACAAAGATGTAATCATTCAAAAAATTCCTGCTGTTTCAAGAAAACCAATTATATATTCAGCATTACATAACCATCTATTATTAAGGACAAAGCCAGCTATTACATGCTTTATGAACCATGTGAGTAAGCATGTGGTTTGGTGTGTTTTCATACTTAATTCTTCTGGTTTTGAGAATGGAAAAATATACTTACTGCTCTGGGTTTGTTTGAACACAAAACCTATTACCATGCTTTTGAAACACACACAATGTTTGACTTCTTTCAAAATGTCAGCACTTTCGTAAGTATATAACCTTAAGGCTCTTTCATGAGCATGTCTTTGCTTTTTGGAGCACACTGACAGGTACATTTGCACAGGAAAAATCAATTTACATTAGACCGCAAAAGTCTTAATTTGTAACACTCAGTAACAATTCTTTCAATCTGCCAACATTTTCACTATGTTAACTTTTTTTTTTAAACTGTAAAGTCAGCAATAAGAGCTTTGTTGCCATACTTAACAATTGTACACAACTGTCAAGAAGCATAAAAATTGTTTACATCATTTGCTGCATTATGTCTTCAGAAGAAACAAAAATAATCAAAGCACTAACAGAGCATTCTCACTTAAAGAACTTAAAGTTTAGATGATTAAGCTTACTTTGTCAAAAAGTTACATGAGGTTTACTGTTCTTTATTTCCCAAATAAAGTAAAAACCCGGAGGTTTAGAATAAACACATATTCCCTGGCTTACAAGCAACACAAAATCCAAACTTGGTGTGGAAATACGTTTCACAATTTGCTTTACAGACCTCCTTTTTATGAGCACTGCCTTACAGAAATTATTTCAGTTGTTCTGGTAGTCATGAAATTAAAGAGTAATTTTTTTTTGGTGAATGAACACTTCATCCTAAGCATGAAACAAGGATATGTGAGAAATACCTAGCTCTTGAGTGAACATAAAATTGTAATTTTTCCAAGGAGAATAAATTGATTTATTTTCTTGGATGATACGTTAGTTTTCATCATTGTTCAAAGTGACTGAAAATATATCTATTTGGACTAAGTAGGCACACTCTCAGTTCCCTCTCTCATGTTTTTACTCAAGAGTGTTTGTTTGCCTTAAAGTATCCTTAACATGCCTATTGACTGGGAAGTTCCAAACATCATACATCACACCAAATCCTGCTTCTCTTTAGTCAGTGACAGTTTAGCCTAATAACTGATGCAACAAAAAAGGTTTGTATTTTCCCAGTTGCAATAAATTTGAAAAGTCCAAGCCGAGGTAATTTATACATTTAAATATATATAATTTATATTTTCATAATTGTGTATGTGTATACACATACTTAAAGAGAGGCGTGCCAGCAAGAAATAATGATGCTTTAAAACACCCACTGTCTGTCAAACTAGATCAGACAGAAGTGCCATCATCAGCTCTTCCAGCTACAACATTTATGTCACTGGCTGCCTTCCTCCCGTTCCACTCTACTCCCTCCCGACACTTCTCATTAATCTTTTCCTCTCCTGTTTTGGCTGCTCTCAGCTTTTTTCTCTTTTCTCTTCCCATTCTCTGGAACAGCACTGCATTCAATCCTGCTCTCCTGCCATGTGCTACCACTTTCTCTTCTGACAGTAACTCATCACTCGCTCTCTCCTCATCATTTCAGTTTCAATTCATTACACTGCATATTAACAGGACTTGAGGAGCAGAAACATCCAGCTAAGAAGCAGGGGCTGCTTAAGACCCCGTAACTTGATCATTCACAGTTTTATAGAAGTATGTTTTCTTCTCTGGCATTCTGTCACTTGGTTCTCTTTCTTTGTCACGCCATCTGCACGTATTTCAGAGGATTTTCCTCATACCCTGTTTAACTTCTTGCAGATCTCCTCAAGGCTCCATAGTTATTTCTCTTAACTTCTATTACATCTTGTCTGTGGACACTTATTCATGACACTTCGGCTACAGGGTCTACGGTAATGACACACAGATGTAATTCTTGCTGCAGTCTATCTTTTAGCCTCTCAAGTTTAAAAAAACCAGCTTCAGTCTGTCTTGTCTTAGAGACACAACCATATGGCCCTCCAAGCAAGAGATCAAAACAAATTGGGCCAAACAGAACTTGAACTCTCCCTCATCCTGTAGGCATCCATGCTGCCTCCCACATCACTGTGGGCAATACCACACCGCTCAAATGTGAAGTCACTGTATTTTGAGAAAGACCTCCCTCCACAATTCGACTACAAGTTCCTTTCCAAATCTTCTTGATTCTACCTAACAGCTTGAAACATGACATTTTCTGTTCCTCTCTACTTTTGTCCAAGTTCTAATCTATTTCCTGCCTTTAAAAAAAAAAAATTACTGTGAAAAAGACTGTCTAGGCTGGAAAATGCTGTAACAGAAAATGACCAAGAGACTACATTTCTACATACCCTAAAAAACTCTTTTTTTTTTTTTTTTTTTTTTGTGGAGGAGAGATGAATCTTTGTCCTGAGCAGTGCACAGGATCTGATTAAATATGTGACTATTGAAGTACCCTTTTGTAAATACTGACTATGAAATCTTTCACAACTTTGATTCCATTTCTCCTAAAGAAAATCAGTTCAATGCACAGCAGAAAACAGAAAAGGAAATGAAATGAAGAATGCGAAAAGCACAGAAAATACTAGTATTCCACTCTATAAATATATAGCATGCACACATTCTCAATGCTTAGAACAGTTCTCAAAAAGAACTTAATCAAACTGCAAGGTGGCACAGATGAAGGTGACAGTAACAGCAAACTATGAGGTACACAGATGGGGATTTTTCTGCTTAGGAAAGATGCAACAAAAGTGGAACATGAAAGAGCTCTCTCCAAAGTCATGGAATGATACGAAGAATAAGACATGGAGAGTTAACTAGTCCTCATAACACAGTGTCCTGGTTCCGGCTGGGATGGAGTTAATTTTCTTTCTAGGAGCTGGTATAGTGCTCTGGTTTGGATTTAGTATGAGAATAATGTTGATAACACACTGATGTTTTAGTTGTTGCTAAGCAGTCAAGGACTTTTCATATTCTCATACTGGCCTGCCAATGAGAAGGCTGGAGGTGCACAAGAAGCTGGGAGGGGGCACAGCAAGGACAGCTGACCCCAACTGGCCAAAGGGATATTCCATACCATGTGACGTCATGCTCAGTATATAAACTAGGGGAAAGCTGGCCGGGGGCCACTGCTTGAGGACTGGCTGGGCATCAGTCGGTGGGTGGTGAGCAATTGCATTGTGCATCACATGCTTTGTATATTCTATTATTATTATTATTATTATTATTATTATTATTACTACTATTTTATTTTATTTCAATTATTAAACTGTTCTTATCTCAACCCACGAGTTTTCTCACTTTTACTCTTCCAATTTGCTCCCCCATCCCACCGGGGGTGGGGGTGAGCAAGCAGCTGTGTGGTGCTTAGTTGCCAGCTGGGGCTAAACCACGACACACAGGAACCTGGGGGTATGAAATGAACTTAATTAGATGGCAGTTTGAAAACCAACAAAAATGAACATAGCACAAATCAGTTATGTAAATCACTGCTATAGGATGCTGTGGAGGTCAAAGGAATTCTAAGAACTAGATTAAAAAAGGAGAAGGTACAAACCTGTAAGTGATCCAACAAGTCCCTAACTATTGACTGCTGGAAGCTGGACAAGCATGATGGGAAGGTCACTCTGTATTTAATTTGTTTCTTAGTACTCTTCACTTAAACATTTGTCAGTGTAAGAAACAGAAAATGTAGCTGCTATACTGTTGGTCTGACTCAGAAAGGCATGCTTTCTGTTTATGTGCAAGAAAGCTGTTGTGGCTTAGAATATGGATTTTATTATAGACAGAGCTGGTGGCATTGCCTGCCTTTTACGATTGCCTGCCATTTCCTGTTGTAAGTCTCCGTTTTCCATGTGCTTATGGTTTGCACAACTGTAACTCAAAATTTCAGGCTGAAATTTCTGATTCTGAATGTCTGCCTCAGGCTGAATAGTTTTAGAAAGTTTCAGGTAAAATGGTTCTGCAACTTCCAAGTATCAGGGTAAGGAAAAGTATATTCTTTTAGCATATCTTCCCCTTCCTATTCTGTCTTCTCTGTCTTGTGGTGATAGGAAACAGCAACTATTTTGATTACAGAAATGTAAAATTGTACAGACTGCAGCATATAACTTTATCATACTATCTCAAGCATTGATTGAGGAGTATGCTTTGTACTGTCACATTTAGTGACTACTATAGAACTTCTAAATGGGGTATCCAATGCTTTAATCAGAATTGGGACTTTATCTTATTAGGTGACATGGAAGCACCCAAACAGAAACAGTTCTGCCATTAAAACAAAACAAACAAACAAAAAAACCCCAAACAAACAAACAAACAAAGACTGATGTAGCATTTGGACTTCTATTGCTCAATACTCTAAACTAGCCCTTACATGCCTAGAAGCTAGTTTGCCTAAACTGAGGTAAGGCAAACAAAATTCTGGAAATATAATAATGAGGGATGTTATGCCACATGCTGCAACGGAGAGAATCTAGGTAATTAGTTTTTGAAATTACTTCTGGTAATTTTTAACACTGAACCCAGAAGAGCGGTGACTTTGCTTATGTAAATAACTTATAACTACGGCAAAATGGCTTTAAACTGCATCTTTTTTGATATTTTGCAACGTATGATGAATGAGAATACATTAACAACTTTGCTTGGGTAACAGCTGTCTTTGTTACTAAATCTCAGAAACAACAACCTTCTGTTTCTTCAGCAGCATGAACAGTGTTCTACGCCGCAAAAAAAAAAAAAACAAACCCAGAAGTCTGTGTTTAAATTCTCCACTGGTCTATTTCAGCAATTACTCTCCTGGCTTGACTCAAACTGCACAGTAAAAAAGGAATAATTGCCCTTTAATAAAAGGTTTTGGAAAGCCAACATGACAAACAGTTATACATTTCAAGTAATCGCTGTCTACTTGACAGATTTACTGACAATGTAAACATTAACGTTGCATTAAAAGTAACTACTATATAAAGGGTTGCATTGCATTTTAGCAACAAGTAATACATATACTCTAATCTAGCAAGGATACAATTAAATAAACTATATAATCTCTGCTTTTTTAATCATTCTGTATTTAATAACAGTTACAGCAACTCCATATTTGGTCAAAGACAGGCAAGACAAGGCTTTTCTACCATGGAGCTCTGCCAATACCTGACCACAACTCTGGTAGCTTAGGCAAGCTTCATACTGTCAAGTATCTTGGAAAGCTTCCTAAGCTGACATACTAGTACTTAATCTTACTGCAGCTGCAGATGTAGTTCTACAGGCACTTACACTACGCAAGTTGCAAAAAGCAGCACGTTTAACAAACCCTAAAATTTCCACTTCTTTTTATCTCTGGGCAGTAAAACATTTCTATTATTATCACCTCATATATTCTACCTGAAGAAAAGCTACCAAGAGGTTACAGACATACTGTAAGAGACACTATAATTTTAACCTGCTCCATCTCATATCTGTAAGTTGCAACTTTTACCTTGTCTTCCTGTCCACCAGAAAGTGGACTGAAGCAGAGTAACTCCAAATACTTAATTTTATGCTACTAACATCCTAGGTGGCTAACACTCTCCTGGTTTAATTCTGAAATAGCTATCTAATTCTTTATTAGTTATTTAATTCTTCATTATAGCTCCAAAATTATTATTCAGCTAGAAGAGAAGATATATGCAGCAGGTCTGGGGTGAAGAAACATTATTCATCAGGTCAGGTTTTTGGGGTTTTTTGGTATCAATTTTTATTACTGACTTCTATCAGTCTTCATCACTGTTCAGTTTTGAAAGACCTTAAAAGTATTAAATTTAAAAGCTCTTAAATACTCAAGAATTTATTTTTCCATTTAAATATGAAAGCGGTATCAATTTCTCCATTTGAATGCTCTTAAATATCTTTATATCTTTAATAGCACTACTTGTTAATTCAGGCTTCTCTTGTGGTTTGTGAGTCTTTTTTATATTGATGAAGAGGTAATTATTTTATTTAAGCATTTCCATAGAAATTTTTACCATTTTAAGAACACTAGTTGACAAAAAAGCCACTACTATTCTGCAGTCGATGCTTATTTTTAAGCTAGACATCAATATCTTGCCTCATACATGCTATGGCCAGATTGCACATCTCCAGCCCTATTACCCACCAGGAGCAAGGCGTCACAACATTACATACTTGTCCTTCACTTGCTGAGATCAGTGTTCAAAATAACAACTCTCAAAGCAACCACGCTTGCCATCTTTGCCCATAACTACAGGTATCACTGGTTAAAAGTTTGCGCAGATCTCAAGGAAGTTACTTCCCTGTATTCAACAAGAAGTAATTAATTTTGATGCAAATGGTAACATAATAATGAAGTTATTTTGTGAGTAAGAAAAGTAATAAAAATTGACTTTTCACATATGTATGTACTAGTTCTCATAGAGAAACATGAATACTCAGAATTCTGCAAGCATAGAATACCTTGATTCTCACACTGGGCAAAAAAATTAGGTGTTATGGTTAGTGTAAACCTACAAGTATGCTGCTACCTCTTGCACAATGTTGCATGTGCTTTCTGACTCTGGCTGATGACAAACAGAATATGTAACAGCTGGACTGTGCCTACCGGCCCTTCACGGGACATTGGCTTGAGTCACTTACTTGCACCTATCTATTTTCACAAAACTTACCAGAATTAAACTCTGAAATTTCTACTCTAAGTTTGACTGAGGTCAACCAATGTATTCAAAAAGTAGGTGAGGAAGTTCTAAGAAAAAGACCGCCTAAGTTCTGTTTCCTCAGGAAAAAAGGCTAGAAACAATATTAAATTTTACAGAGGACATTTGGAATAAATGTTCAACTACTGTACCTGCATAGGACCTGGAATGCAAGACAAAACCCTTTCTATGTTTTCAGAATTCACATCAACATCATTTACAGCAACTAGAGCATCTCCTGGAGATAAAACAGACAAAAGCATGACAAAGTTAGATGGTATTACACCACACTACAAAGCCAAACAGTGTTTTGTTTTAAAAATGAATATGACATTCTAACAATCATAAATGTCTTTCTGTTACATTTAAGTAGATGGTTTCTACATGCAACATTTACTATGTTTAGAAACATTAGTCTATGACCTCAATGCTCTTAAGGCCTTACTGCCACGCTTGCATCATTTTATGAAAATAACTGTCAAAGCCTCTCCCCTCCATCCAGGCTTATATCACTCTTGTTACTTGATCAGAAAACCCAACAACTCCACCAATCAAGTTATGCCCAAAAATTACTTTTCTCCCCCTCCAAAACCACCTCTGTTTGCTTCTCCACTGCTACCTCCATTGCTATAAACACTACTGTTTCCAAAAGCACTCCAAAACTCACTCTTAACAGCTTACAAGTTCTAGGCTATCACTTACACCACAGGTTTCAAGTGTTGGCTGAGCCTAACTATGGGAGAATACCACCACCCCTGAGCCCCTCTCTTTGAAGCAGTCCTGGCAGTTACCATGCGTATTAGCAACTCAGCTTAGTTCACTAAACCGGCAGAAAACCATTCCCTCTTCCTCATTTCATCCCTACACCTCCTTCGTCTCTCAAGCCACATCACAATTTAGTCCTTTCTCTTCTTTTCCACGCCTTGTCCACTGCTGTCGCTTCTTATTCTGCCCTCTTCATGCTTTTACCTGCCAGTTCTTCCTGCCTAACGACATCTTACATTTTCTAAATCCGACTCTCTTCCCATTACTGGAAATGGGGAGAAAAAACCCAGGATCCCAAAGAAAAAGTCTTTAATTGCAAATGGAAAAGGTTTGAAAAAATAAAGGCACTAGTTACAAAAGCAAACAGATTTAGAGCTTACAAACTTAAAATCCACATTAAAGTTTCAAGTACAAAAATCAAACTGGGATTTCTATCTGAAGTGAGGGAACATATTCTAGAGAAGTATCCCAGTAATAATTAGTTGATAACCTCTGCTGCATGCCCCTCAAAAAGATGCATGTTTAAGCATGGACTATGTAAGAAGGATGAGAGAGACCAGTGAAAAAACACCTGTGAAGTTAGAAAACATAAGGCTAAAATAACATCAAAAGATAAAACTACTTAGATCTGTCAAAAGGAATACAAATTGAAAAGTAAAAATAGAAGGTTTTTTGGCCATTTGTCTACTTTCAAAAAAAAAAAAATGGAAGCAGCAGTAAAAGGATACATATTAAAGATATTTCAGATGTGGTAGTGGGAGACTAAATCAACCAAAAGATTTGATTATTTAAGCTGGCAATTTAGAACATCAGTCCAACATTTTAAGGTGAGATTTTAGGTTGAACCTAAGTCAGAAAAACTGTCACTGAAAGGATAGTCCTTCATGGTTTCTCTAATGGCTACATTCAAAGTTGGAAGCACTTTTCAGTAGAAAAGAAACACCATATCACAGAGGAAGAAACCAATAAATGTTACTGGAATAACAGAAATATAATGGAATTAAATAGTACATTCATTCTCAAGAAGGTAGCCAAGTAACACAAAACGTGAAAAAGACAAACACAACACCCAGATGCACTAGGAAAGGCATTTCCTTTGAATGAGGTGAGTATTAATAGGACCTGACAGGATCCCATCCAGAGGAGTCCTTACAATTCAATTCACTTGTGCTCAAGAAAAATGAAATCAAATGAGATCAGATACATAAAAGTAACACTGCAGTGATCACGGGAAATGAGAACCCATTTATGTTGGTTAAAGATGAGGTGAGTAAAGGCTACGTGTGAAAGCAGCTAGAGTGGAAATCAGAAGGATCTGTAGTCTCAAAACAGAGAATTTCTAAAAATTCCAAAAAGTTCCAATAAGGCTATCTAGGGCAAAATACCTAAGATGAGGCAACTACAAAAAGTGACTGCCAGTGGCACAGGATATAGGACTTGATGGTTCATTAAGTCCTTTCCAGAGCCAAATATTCAACTTGAGTAACAAAATAGGCCTTATTTTCTACTTGATTTTCTTTGGTGTCACTTTGAGTTGTCTCTGCTTTCTGCCCTATCGGGTGAAAAACTTGATTAGTTTCCAGCTTGTATCTTCTGTCTGTAGATAGAGAAATAAAGAAAAGAAATTAGCTTCTTATTTAACATTGAAAGTGACTTGATTCCAAGATCATTCTTATGGCTTACAGGTATGAACTAAAAATACCAAGAGCTCCTCTGGAAGAGCAAACTGAAAACCAAGCCTAATTTTGCTTGAGCTGCACAAAAACTCCCTTAAAAAGTACCTTCACGTCCTCTCCAAGATTATTAATATTAGTATTTAAAACAGTGTAACATGTAACACTTAATAAACGACTGAAAAAAAAAAAAGAAAAAAGGATTGACTGAGGTACTTGATTTTCTTTCAAACTAGGTACTCTTGAGCTTTGTTTTCTAAGGAAATGAGGCTTCTACAATTGTACTGTGAATAGCTTTGATACCATTACTAAATTTCAGGCAAAGCTAGAAGAGAAGGCACAAGTCACATTACAGGCAACGAGTTCTCTTAATGGTCTGCTGGATAGAGAAGCCTCCCCTTTTTCCTTCCCTCTCCTGCCCCAGGTAAAGCTGCACCCTGAGCTCATCATCTGTCCTGTTTGTGCTCCAGGCTGGCCAGTCCATACAAGGGCAGTTCAGAATCAGACACAGCAAACAGTGACTTGTCCAAAAAGCTGTTAGAGGGCAGGAGAGGGAATGGTATTAGACGAGCAGTATGAGGTATCCCCGTGTGCAACGAAAGGCGCGAGGGGAGGAATTCTGGGACTGGCATAGCGAAGGTATGTGGATATAATGTAAATCCAAAGACAGTTGGGCAGTTCATTATTTCCTCTGTTCACAGTTTGTTGTATTATTTGTATCTACATTTATATCTCATCACACTTAGGTGAGCCTTATTGAAAAAGGTGAAATGTACCAGCATGTCCCTCACAACTACTGCTGCTACACTTGCAGGGTTCAGGGATTATATGAATTCCAGAACACACAGACTAGAAGCTGCAGTCGTGACACCTGTCCTTCCCTCCTGTGCCAGGACACGTGAAAAGCCACAGGCAGCATTACAGCACCTGCAATAGAGAAATCCTCAGCCAAGTAGCAGCAGCAGGGCTTGTCACACTTTCAGGCAGCATAAAGATATTAGAAAAGGGATATGGATTCGTGGCAAATGTGCATGTTAGTATAACTATATTTTAAGCCTTGACTTGGCAACAAAAATGTGCTCACCTGCAGAAATAAAGCACTGAACAACTGTAAGGCTCAGTACATATTTCAAGTTTTCTAGGGAGAAGACTTGCTCAGCTCAGACTAACACAGTGATGAGAATGACATGCATACTAAGGAAAAGTGTCTCTAAGGTCTCTCCATTTCCTGAGAATCTAGTAAAGACAACGGAATCTGAAAGTTTAGAAGAATTCTGACAGTTTATCATTATTTCCATCTTCTACCTTGTTGTTAAATACCATCAAATACAACTGGAATTCTTCGCAGGTACTAGGGCGATTGCTCAAAATCGGTGCAAAACACAGTTAAGGTCAATGAGAGAAAGAACATTCTTCTTAACTAACCATCAGTAATGAAATACAGAATCCCCCGAAAATGCAAGCAATATTCCTCTTTAGTACACTAGGCAACAAACAACTGCTCACTGTTGTTTTACATTAAAGGAAAATTCATTCCTACTCTCTCTTACAGCAAAACCAAGAAAAGGTTAAGTTTTATTATACACACAAAAATGATATCATTCCTTGGAATGAATTAAATCGTTTTTTCTATTTCAAGTAATAGTAGCTCTCTCCCTAACCTCTGTGTTTCCTGACGCACAGCACAATGAAGTTTTAGCCTATGGAATCTTCAACACAACAATAATTCAAAAGACAGGGAAGTTGAAAGTTAAACAGCCTTTCAAAGCAACTCAGTAAGTCCATGCCAGAGCCCCAGGACTTGAAAATTAGTAATCAAAAGCAGAGCATTCAGGCTACTCTAATATAACAAGAAATTATAAACAGAATTACTACGTTCTTTGTTGAAGAACACTGTATTAAAGATCATCATTCACAAATACAAGAGAAAGCATAAATTGCTCTTGTACTCATCTGGAGCACTGTTTAAACAAAAGCTGTTTGTGTTCTGTTTGTTTTACTAGAGACCTTATGAAATTCTGTTGTAAAGACAACAGTCGAGTCATCTAATCCCCAAAGCCATTCAAATGAGCTGCACACATTTTGTGAAGATATAGGCACCTTAGCACTTAAGGGAATATTTTTGGACCACATTTCCCAGGGTGGAATATGCAAAGTCACTTTGAAAGGAGACGATCCATCAGTACTTACATGTTATATACTCAAAGTGTTTTATTTATTCAACGCCTAACGTACATATGTAAAACTTTCATTGCAGCAGTAAACATTTATTCCATTCAATTTGTAAAAATGTAATCGTGTAACATAAATGGAACAGCTTTCCAGAAGACACAGCCAAAGGAGTCCTGTAAGGCTGCCTTCATTTTGCCAGAAAATGCTGTTATCACTACTAAAGAACAGCAACTTGATGTACAACTGAGAAAATCTACATTTATCAGTAGGGACTTTCCAGAATTGGGGATGGGAGTTGGTGGGGGGGTGTTTGCGGGTTTTTTCCTTCTTTTCTTTTTGCCAAACACAACAGCATTCAAAGAATAGAGACTATGAAGTAACAGAATGAAAGACATCACTGGCACAATAGGAAGTATGTAAAATTATGAACACAGAATATCTTAAAGGAGAACATGACCACAAGATCTACCCAGTGTGATAATTAATGCCAGCGAAAGAGTTTCTATATGCAAGTGTTCCTTTGTCACAGTTTCACATCCACACTTTCTTTGAGAATTGTTTCCTCCCCTTTAGCAGTGTGAAAAACTTACAGAAAGTGAGACTGACTTAGGTCTTCAGACATTAAGTCTGTCAAAAAACCAGCGCAAATGTATAAAGTTTAATCTAATTTCACTTACTTAATGCTTAATCAATTTAGGTTAAATGAAATAAAAAGTTAAATGGTGTTTGCAATTGTTTAAGTTGATCTAACTTGATGGTTTGCAGAGTTAAGTCAAATTTTCCCAGATTAAAACATTGCTGAATTTCAGATGTAGAGAGACATTTCACTAGTGGAAAGAAAGAAGTTGTACAGATGGTACTGCAAATACATTTTTCAACCATTCTTGTGCTCTATGAAGTGGGTGAAAAAAACCCTCCACCTGACTTTTCTTAAGTACAGAGATCAAAGTGAACTTTTTCCTTTTTGCTGAAGTATATACTTACATAGACAAAAAGCAGACATTTACATAAAATGTTTTCAAACCTGATAAAAAATAATGCAAAATTTTGCTTTTCTTTTTTTAGCTTTTTCAACAATACGGTCGTATACAAAAATTTTACTGTATAATACTATATAGAATAGCACTTGACCTGCTCTTATTGACTTGCATTTCTACCAGCAATAAGATCACTGTTGTCTGTCATGAAAGTCACGAGCATATATGTTAAAAGATGAAGAATATTAGAACAAAGTCTCACTCAGTTCCACTTTTAGAGACACAGTGAGCAACTGCAATAGAGGAAATAAACTTTCTTCAGGAAGCTCCAGGATATCAGACCTTGAGTCAATAAATTTATCTTTAGAAAAATACATGTCCTTCTCTTTAAGGAATACAGTAAGCTTTTTTTTTTAATCCCATAATAATGAATAATCAAGCTTTTGAGTTCTATCACTTATTATAAAAAGATTCTCAGTCCACAAAGAAACTATAAGATGTCCATCTATGTTCTCCACACAATGCCAAGCAGAACTGGATTTTACTAGAGTGATGCATCAGAGAGAGGAGAGAGGCAGGAATTCTCTCCTATTTTCTTTGTTCTATCTTTCCATCTTCTCATTAGAAAAGACTTCTCACATCCAGTCCATGTATATTGATCTCAAACACCTAGTTTGCACACAGCTGATGAAATTATTCCTGCTTTTTTAACGACAAAGTTTAGAAAAGTCTTTGGGACTGCTGGCATCCCTAAAATGTTTATTTCAGAACTGCCTATCACTTTGCCACATGAAGCACAGGACTATTACTTTTGTTAAATATCCATTCCCTAGAGATAAATCTGCAAGCACCATTTCTAAAAGTAGATCATCTTTGCATTAAGCCACGGGACACTGATTGATAAGTGAATACCACTTCCATATTGTGATGGGAAGTGAACATTTTTGGCTGAATTAAAATCAGAACCATGTTGTTCACATGGGAAAGGACTGAGAACACTTTTTTCATGAAATCCTGATATTTAGTTTCCTCTGTTCTTGGTAATGACTTGGTGGAAGTACTTATAAATATTCACATACTCCTTTCCAAAAAAGGCAAAGTATGGAACACATTCTATTGAAGAAAGCCAGATCAATTACTTGCTTTATTTGTTAGCAGGCTGCTTTTACCCAAACAAATGCTGTTATGCTTCAAGAGGAGATGAAAAGAACATAAACGACATCCCAAACTCGACAGCGAGAACACAGAAAAGCTTACGAAAGCTTTGTATTTCTCTCTATCTTGCATGCCCAACATCTCTACTTTGGAGAGCCTTTTCAACAAGTACACCATATATGGTAATTCCTCATGAAAATCTCAAACTCTCACAGTATTTTGGTCCTTTCAAGGACATATTTCTGACAGGACTCTTAGTTCCATAGTCTGCAAATGACAAAAAAAGCATTTACTTTGACTGTCGGAAGATGACTGCAAGTTGCTTAATTTTTGTAAATGGATTACTGTTTTAAACCACTAGTCTATGCTATGGAAATCTAACAGATATGCTTGGCTTTCTAGCAATGATGGCCTCATTTACAAAACTTCAGAACTCCAACAGCAATATCTGCGTTTTTACTATTAAGATTAAAATGAGCAAAGATTACTATTTAAACATTTCTTTATTTGGGGAAAACAAACAAATAACCCTCCCACATACCATCAACAGAATTGTTGGATTAGAAACCCATAGAAAACCATTTGTCAGCACATGGGCTTGGGATCTGGACCTTTCAATTGAAGCTTGCAACAGCAGACAGCATCTTTTGCATACTTGGTCAAAACTGGATTATTATAGCCCATCTTTACTATCATCCAAGATAATCATAGAATCATAGAATGTCCTGAGTTGGAAGGGACCCACAAGGATCACTGAGCCCAACTCCTGACCCTGTATAGGACAACCCCAAAATTCACACCATGTGTCTGAGGGCGTTGTCCAAATGCTTCTTGAATATTGTCAGGCTCGGTGCCACGACTCCCTCTCTGGGGAGCCTGTTCCAGTGCTCCACCACCCTCTGGTTGAAGAACCTTTTCCTAATACCCAACCTAAACCTCCCGTAGCATATCTTCCTGACATTCCCTCAGGTCCTATCACTGGTCGCTGGGGAGAAGAGATCGGCACCTGCTCCTCCTCTTCCCCTTCTGAGGAAGCTGTAGACCGCAACGAGGTCCCCCCTCAGTCTCCTCTTCTCCAGGCTGAACAGACCAAGTGACTTTAGCTGCTCCTCATACAGCTTCCCCTCTAAACCCTTCAACATCTTCATGGCTCTCCTCTGGACTCTCTCTAGTAGCTTCATATCCTTTTTATACTGTGGCACCCAAAACTGCACACAGTGCTCAAGATGAGGCCGCACCGGTGTGGAGTAGAGCTGGACAATCACCTCCCTCAACCGGCCAGCAATGCAGTGCTTGATGCACCCCAGGACACAGTTCGCCCTCTCGGCTGCCAGGGCACGCTGTTGGCTCATGCTCAGCTTGCCGTCGACCAGAATCCCCAGATCCCTTTCCACGGGATCCCTGTCCCTGGGTAGTTTTCACACTTTTTTTGACAATTGTACCTACTGATCAGGTGAAAGAATTCACGCAAACCGTTCAGATATTCGGTGATGAGAGCATAAGAACTCTCACTTACAGAAGATAATTTCAAAGAGGGTAACAATAGTACACTCTGCTAGTGAAAAGAGCTTTCCTGTATTTTCAGTGTCATTGGAATTACTTTTCCATTTGTACTATAGTAAAGATGATGATCATCAGCGTTTATAAGAAGTATCCCCTGCTGTGAATTGGATAGGTTTCAATTTGAGGCGGGGGGTGGTGGGGGTGGTGTCAAATTATCATGGCATTTCCTATCACAACCCTTATTTATCTGGATCTAAAAGTGATTATTTAATGGAGCTCTTTATCTTTGAAGGTACACTCAAAGATGAGACTAGAAAGTTTTACACAGCAGACCAAGCTTTGCATGTTGTTAGTAATGAACTCAAGCACGAAAAAAGTTTTGCCAAAAATACAAAAGACATTTAAAAAACATGAGATAAAAGCAACTATATTTCATCTTAACCAAAATGAAAGTGACAGCAAGAATTTAAAAATCAATGAGGGCTTTTTTGTTTTGAAAATTTAAGATGGATGCTGAACTGCTAATATAAAAAAAAGATAAATGAACTGATCAACAACACATGGATAGAGTGGCATCTTTTTACAGAGTTACAAAGTGGCAGGGTTTTTTTAGTTCACAAAACTGTTGTATTTACTTCCATATGGTCAGCGCCTGCATTCTACTTGGTTAATAAAGTATAGCAACAAGACTTACGACTTCCATATGCAATCTTAAAAAAAAAAATTAAAGTGTAGTGCACAAATAATAAACAGATGTTTTAAGTGTTCAAAGTTATAAGGGATCCACACTTCAGAATAAATTGAAGAAGGCACCTGAGGAAAGTGATTATTTAGGGGGGGAAAAGCAGTTATTTCTACTAAAAAACGTTAAAGCAATAACCACTTTGTAACTGTTCATTCAGAGTGAAAAAAAAAATGAAGAGAGTTTAGTTTCGCTTACAATTCAACCTTTAGTAGCCATTTAAGTGGCTACCATACTTTTCACTGACAAATTAACTAATTTGCCAATGAAAATACAAAGTAGTCAGTAACTTGGTTATTATTTAACATATTACAAACCCAAGTCGTGGGAAAAATAATCTAGAGAGCTCAAACTTTAAATAAGATGGGAGAGTTAGAACACTCTATCGGGCATAACTGGCAGGATTTTGGTAGTGCTGTGCTGCAGGAGTGACCTGCGTGGCAGGAGGTCACGAGCTTCCTTGTGCTGCTCATAGCCAGTTCTGAAGCTCGTGTAAGCAACTCACTGCATACCAAAACATCACCCAGCCAGGGGAGCCATGGCACCTCTGCCCAAATGTATTTAAGAAAGAGCAGCAGCCACTAGGGGAAGGGTTGTAGCCCACAGAGGAGACCCATCCCTGAAGGGCTGCAGGAGACCCATCCCTGAAGGGCTGCAACCTGCAAAGGAGTCATGCTGCAGCAGAGGAAAACAAGAAAGAAGCAAGGAGCAGAAGGAAAACATCACATATACATGCTCACCCTCTTGTGCCACCCGTTACCTCACCAAAGGGGTTGGGACACACAGTGTTAACATGCAGTGAAAACAAGGGTACCTGAGACTGGGAAAGGGGAGAGGAGAGGTCTTTGGTGGAAGCTGAGCCTGCAGAAGGCAGGGAAAAAGGCATTTTCTTAATTCGCTGGGGTCTTGTTTTGTTTTGTTTTCATCTTCTCAGTACCTGAAACAGTGATCTGAAGTCTTATATTAATTGGCAAAAAATTAAATTCAGTAACAACTCCCTGAGTCAAGATTGTTTGCCTGCAACAAGTGTTGCAAACTGGTCACCAGGAAGACCACAGTATGTCATTTTAAAGCATGTATTTTAAAAGGAAAATATACTTAGTGTTTGCTTCACAAAAGACTACTACAAAAAATGGTCTGCACCATTGAAGGCTATTAAGATATTAAAAAGCAAAACAAGAACAGGTTAATTATCTATGCATATGGAGGTCAATGAAGATGAACAAAGTTAGAACCAAACCAGCCAGCAGGCATCATGCTATACTGATCAGGCATTCCTCATTTGCGATGGCTCAAGAAGCTGCTAACTTTTGTGCAAACACTTCAATTTTAGACTGACCACAGAAATATTCTTTACTGACTGTTTCCACAGTTCACAATAGGATTCCTAAAACTTAACAACAACAACAAAACCCCAAAGTTCTACTGTATTTTTCTTGAACTTTCCGTCCAACTTCAGATCCTGTGAGGATCTGAGAATGCTATCTATTGAACTACCATTGCTTCTAAATCAGGCTTTGGGTGTATACCATAGCTATCCCATCCTCTGATGTGCAATGCAGAAGCAGCAAACCAGACAGTTTTTTGACCGGAACAAAATGGTTTTTACTGTATATTCTTTATGCAGACAGCATGGAAACCTGAGCATCTAATTTATGCAAAGCATCCCTATTTCTAGACACCACATAAAAATTCCAGAGTACTCAGCATTCACTATAGATATATAATTTGGAAGTATTTTTATATGAAAATTATACATTTTATACTGTTGGCACAGAATACAGCTCATTTTCCCAGATAAGAGCTGAATAACTACAGTCTGCTTAAAAGTATTTGTTTCCAATGAGCAAAAACAAGGCAATATTGGTTGATGATAGCCTGGGACACACTAAACTGCTAGACTCTTTAGATTAATTTAAATGCTCTTCTATTTAAAAAAAAACAAAAACCCCACAGTTTTGAAGTACCATCTCCATTTAGAAGGTTAGCTTTATCTCCTGGATCTGGTATTTGCCTACACTGTTCTGACTTCACACCTGCTCTTACAAACATGCAGTTACACACGAATTTGTGTCCCAAAATTAACTTACAGGTTATAAATACCCACTCTTACACTAATTAGATTAAATACCATTAAGCAGATCAAGCTGAAACTCACTCCTTCCTCCCCCTCATTCTGCATCCCCCACTTCTTGACTAATCAGTTCTTTCTGGTAAAATTTGAAAGTTATCCAATTTTCCCTCTGGAGTATTCTTTAGCATCCCTACCAAAAACACGTGCTAGAAGAATCAGCTAGTCAAAGCACGATTTGCCTTTTTACACACACATCATTGGAATTTCAACAGCACTCATGCTGACTTTGTGGGATTTGTGCTACTATTTTATTAATATTTTCATGATCTTCTAACCAACATCGCATCTTTGCTCCCTCCCTAAGAGGGACCAATTTCAAGGGTAATTAAACAACCTTCCACTCTTTACAGATGTAGGCTAGCTATCTCACATTTACTGTCTCTGAGGTTGGGGTCTTGTGAATGCTGAGTCCTTTTAATGGCCTCTTGATGCTGGAAGTGGAAGCATTTCTGCTCCTTCATGACCAGCCACAGAAGTTCATTCCCCTCTGTTATTCATGCTCGGGTGCTTATCAGACCTTCTGTGACCCAGGTTTAACTTACTACACCAGCAAAAACTAGACAGGCAGTTTTTCTTCTGGGTTAGTTTTCTGCCAGGTTATTTAGTTGCGTCAGCTCATAGAAGTGTCTGGCAAGAGCCAAACCAACACAAAGGAGAGCTGCTATACTGGCTCACTGCCTCCTCAAACTGCAGCCCCACTATGTATTTGGAGGCCTTCTGATCACAAGTGCTGAAGCAGCAGCTATTATACTTGCTAAACAGAAGAATATCCAAACAAGGCTGTGCAGAAAGTTTGTAGTATATGAATATATCTTACTCAGTATTTTTTCCTCATTTTTATGGTACAAAATCTATTTAAAGCATATACAGTAAAGCTTTTTATCTAAGGGGGATGGCGTGGAAAAGAATGAAAACAAAATACAATATTTGGCAGACTCTAGCTTTTCCCCAGTCCCGTTTATCTACTGAGCAAATTCAGCATTAAATTAAAGGTGGTGGTGGGGTATTTGCTGCTCCAAGTTCAAGCTGCTCACTCCCTGTACACTTAAAGGACAATCATCTCCTTACTCTATTAACACCTTCTAGTGTATGTCACATGTTCTTAAAACCACTAATATAGTAAAATTGGATAGGTAGCAAAACATCAGATGCAGTGACATTTATTTAAAATAATCCCTCAAGATCTGACAAAACAGTTGTGGTAAGTAATTGCTTATGTCTCAGGAACATTCAAGTCAGCTGCCTCAAAAAAAAAAAAAAAATCTTAATTTTAAAGGAAGAGTGCAGAAGTTAACTATTCATTCAATTACTTACCGATCAAGATTTGACCCGTTTTTATTGCTGAACTACCTGGCACCAAGCCATGTACTACAAGTTTCTCTTCACCGATTCCTCTGATGCCTTTATCCTTCCTGCCTTGTTTTTCCGCTCTTCTGCTGCTCCATGAAGACTGATGGACAATCCCTACTAAGGCCTCCAGCAGCCTGTGCTGCTCATCTTCTCCAGCACTGCACAGTTTTCTGGGATTTACATAAACATATACATCTTTGTATTTTTGGTGAACAGTGACACCCATTTTCTGAGTGGACTGGTGTTTCAATATGGAAGTAGGACCAGCGGAGTGCACATTACAGCTTCCACTGCCTTTCTTACCAGAATGCTTTGGTAAAAGATTCTTCTTTTTTAATATTTTGGTCAATTTCTTCAGTTCATACTTTCTTTCTTTTCGTGATCCCTCTTGAATAACTTCAGCTTCATTTTCACGAAACCTGACATGATTCACTGCCGGCATTTCTGGACAGCTGTTCTGAAGCAGAGTTTCTTCTTCACTTTCACTCAATTCTAAATAAAATAATTCCCCATTTTTCTGCACACCATCCAACCATTCAGGCTCAAGGTCACTGGGAAAGAAAGCAGAATGATCAGTGACAGCTCTGATAAGGAAGACTGCTATGCAAGTGACATCTGATTACTTCAAGTAGGGAAGGGATAGNTGAAGGTAAGAGCTCTTCTCGGACAAATGATGGATATGGCAAGGAAACGCATCCCCTCCCAGATGTTAAAATAGTTTCTTCAAATGCCTTACAGGAAAACAGCCATTGCAAAAAGCAATATTCCCTTTTCTGAAAACAAACAGAAAAAGCAACCCCAAACCACTTACTTCACATACATGTTTTAATAAGTAATTACATTCATGGGCACAATGGGGCTTTCTCTTAGAGAAAAAATGCCATCCTATTTGTTCTCTCCCATTATTTTTTCCCTTCTGCTTTTATAAGACGGATTGTACTGCAAGCCCTTTGGAAAGACATTTTAAAATCACCTCAATATAACAAAAAAAACTCCCAAGATGAAATCCAGGTAACACTTTTTAAAAGACAAGTTCAAAATAGCATACTCAACCTCACATACAAAAACACACAACGAAAAAGTAAAGAGGCAGCACTGCTATAGAAAAAGTTCTGGCAGCTGGAGTGGATCACTTTAAGTCACTGGCAACAAGCTGCTGCAAAGAAAAGGCAAGGCAACTACAGGATGTATTAACAGGGGTACCATCTGCACAGCACAAAAAAATTTTTTGTCCTAATTTGGCAATGGCGATGTGTCAACCGTGTCCAGTTTTGGATAGTACATTTTAAGAAAGATGTAACAACTGGAAGAAGCACAGAGGCAAATAGTAAGTAGTTTATAAACATGTTTTAAAGGGAAAGAGACTGAAGGAAATCATACTCTTTTGGCTGAGAAAAAACCCAAACAAAAAATGATAGCTGACAGGCAACAGGCCAAATGGTCCACTCCCCCACCCCAAGATGAACCACGGAATATTACTACAGAAGGATAAGGATCAATAATGGTCAAAGTAGGAGTACTTAGTGGTTTAATTTAGCGTAGTATTTAAGCTAAATATTAAGAGAGCTTTTTGATCACACACACACACAAAAAAAAAATCAGCATTAGCAGGCGATGTAAGGAACATCCGGGATGTTCTGTATGGAAGACTTTCAGGAACAGACAAGACCAGTTCATTCTTCCTGACTAGATGACAAACAGGTCTCCTTTCTATGAATCTGTGACCGCACTGATAAAAATCAAATGAGGAAAAACTAGACTGGATACTTACATAATAATTGTTTAAAGTTAACGTACATTCATACACGTTATACTAGAACTAGCTAATTTTACTGGATAAAGGATGCAAATTTTGTTTAAAACTAGTATTATATAATTCAAACAGAGCACTTAGGCTGGATCGATGGGCCGAGGCCAATGGTATGAGGTTCAACAAGCCCAAGTGCCGGGTCCTGCACTTGGGTCACAACAACTCCATGCAACGCTACAGGCTTGGGGAAGAGGGGCTGGAAAGCTGCCCGGCAGAAAAGGACCTGGGGGTGTTGGTCGACAGCCGGCTGAACATGAGCCGGCAGTGTGCCCAGGTGGCCAAGAAGGCCAACAGCATCCTGGCTTGCATCAGAAATAGTGTGGCCAGCAGGAGTAGGGAAGTGATCATGCCCCTGTACCTGGCACTGGTGAGGCCGCACCTCGAATACTGTGTTCAGTTTTGGGCCCCTCACTACAAGAAAGACATTGAGGTGCTGGACCGTGTCCAGAGAAGGGCAACGAAGCTGGTGAGGGCTCTAGAGCACAAGTCTTATGAGGAGCAGCTGAGGGAACTGGGGTTGTTTAGCCTGGAGAAGAGGAGGCTGAGGGGAGACCTTATCACTCTCTACAACTACCTAAAAGGAGGCTGTAATGAGGTGGGTGTTGGACTCTTCTCCCAAGTAACCAGCAATAGGACAAGGGGAAACGGCCTCAAGTTGCATCAGGGGAGGTTTAGACTGGATATCAAGAAAAATTTCTTTACCAAAAGAGTGGTTAAACATTGGAACAGGCTGCCCAGGGAAATGATTGAGTCACCATCCCTGGAGGTGTTCAAAAAACGTGTAGACGTGGCACTCCAGGGCCTGGTTTAGGAGGCACGGTGGTGTCGGTTGATGGTTGGGCTTGATGATCTTAGAGGTCTTTTCCAACCTTAATGATTCTATGATTAATCTGAATACACAGATAAATGATACAGCTTCAAAGTTTAGCTTAACAGAGAACATTATACAAAGACACTGCACCACGGCACCTTTAAGGGCTCAAAGAGAGGATCTGGCTGGACTAAGAATATAGAAAACATTAGCATTACTCTCTTCCTGGAACCCCAGTGACTTAAAGAAGTCTATGGATGTTGCAGACAGGAAGAAACATCATGCACTTCCTCTGCATTTATTAATTATTTTGCCCAAGTTGATAGCTTTAAAAGAAGAGCCACCACTTGTGGTAATTTGGCTATTCTTGATGGTCATGGGTAAGTCAGAGTTTGCATCTTCTACAAAGTCTTGCTCAAGATCTTGAGTATCTGACTCAAGAAAGTAATCGGAATGATAACAACACCTAAAGGCTCTTAGGGCCAGACAATTATCTGATCCAACATCTCTCAAAAGGTGGTAGGTTAAGAAATAACATGACAGAATTTCTCCTCGGTTTGTTTTTTTAAGAAGTACTCCTGCATTCTGGTACAGCTAAGCAAAATTGGGAAAAAACAAAATTGATAAAGGAAACATTAGAAATTTACAAAGAAATAACATTTGGCTTAGCAGAAACTTGTGTGATGTACCATAGCCTTTTTACTCCCTCTTTAAAAGAGGAATTCCCTCTTTGGAAAAGCCCCTTCTTCTTTGGGGTAGATGTCAAAATTTCAGCTTGGATTTCAGTTCATACACTCATGTTCTCCAGCTTCGTCATCTATTTTTATTAGAACCTACTATACGGACCAAGGAAAAAAAGGGGGGGGGGGGGGGGGGGATGCTCTTGGGGCC
>WAAD01039756.1:35133-49513 GCA_013389945.1 Fregata magnificens
GCCTCCGCCGCGCCTCCCGCGCGGTCCTAGAGCCCGCCGGCGCCACGCCGCGGGGCACGGGGGAAACGCGTCCCACGCAGCTGAGAACCGCGGCGTGCGCCGGGGAGATAGTGGGACTGGTCCTGAAGAGACGGTGGTCTGCTGCCGCCTGTGCCCGCCGGGGGTCTGTCCTCCCGGCCGCCGAGGGGGGCTGCCTGACGCTGTTGCACGGTATTGTTTCTCTCAGGAATCAGCAAACCCTGAACACGCGAGTTTCGTATAAATGCAGTAAAATCGTTCCTAACTGCGCCCGTAGATTTTTTTCCCAGAGCTGCATCCACAGCTCCCATTATGTGAGATAATAGTTTTTCCCCGCGTATTTTCCTGTTGGTTAAAATAATGGAATTGCCCGGTTGATTATATTTCCGGAAGTATTAATATGAAAAGTTATCAATCCCACAAAATCTAATCCAGTCTTTGTTTCCCTCTTTCACAAAACAGTAATTACAAGTGCTTTCAGGTGATTACTGCGTTACAGGACTCCTTACTGGTTTCCCATCTGCAAAATTCTGACACAGTATATTGAATGAACAGGGATGTGAATCTATAAAAGTGGTGTGCCCCATATCTTCGCCATTCTTATTTCTTACCCATGAACTGCCGTCATTTATGTTCTCTGTTCCCTTTTACAAAGCGATCAGTTTTCTCTAATGTTTAGAATTTTTCAAGATGTGGTCATCTCCTCCATATTTTCTTCTATAGGCGATTTAAGATCAATAGCTAATAAGGTCTCGCAATCAGTTTTATTAAAAATTAATAGTTAAAAACATCAGTGTTCGTTTCTCTCAGTTATTGTGTCTGAGATAATTATAGCAACACAACAATGAAGTTGTTTCCCAGAAAGACCATTAAGAGGAAGACCATTAGCATCATACAGAATGGATAACAAATTGGAAGCCATTGAATATTTTAGCACCCAACTCCATGGGATGTTGACCACTACATGGAGTAAAAGCTTCAGCTTTCTTGAAGACTTTGGCTTGAGTAGACAGTGGCAACAACTCAGTCTGGAGAGGGTGAATGCAGAATCACCATGAGTCTGTGGCTGGGATTCTCACCAAGTAATGTGACTCTAAAATTTAGGTATCTTACCATTTTCTGCTTTTTTAAATTTTGCTTGCTTTGTTTCTTTGATACCAGCTAGAAATTTTAAGAGGACAGTCTCCTCTGAATTCTACTGTTGTCAAAGATGTGGGAACCACCATCATCCACTGAGGGGAGCAGCAGCAGCAGTACTATCTAGGATTATGACCATAAAACGTTTGTCGTGATCTTCAGCACCAGGGCTATGGTGCTAGGGAAGCTGTAGTTGTACCAGGATTTTGGGTCTAAGTAGCAGTGGCTGGAGGAGTTTGGGATATATAGTGTCAAAATAAGCATAATGCTTCTGCAGTGGACACTGTGAGAAGAACTTGCAATACCCACATCTTGATTTCAGAAAGCTGATGGAAAGTGCATGGTTGTGGTGTCCCCATCACTCTAGGAAACCACTTAGGCACAATCCATGTTTCTAGGTGACTGCACCAGTGGGTAATGTGTGATCTGAAGCTTAGAATATTTCATATACAAACACTCTTGGAAGTATGGATCAGATGGCAAGGTTAGAATTTCTCCTCCTGTTCATAGTTATAGCTACTTTTGTGTCTTCACAGCGTGTCTGCTATGGTAGCTGAGCCCTGTGAAAGTGGGGAGGAGACAATGCAGGTCATTTTAAACTGCATGTTCACTCTTGTCTGCATGCTGAATTGAAAAGAAAAAGGCAAAGATTAGCTGATGATAGCTTAAGGTAGCATTGATTAGTCAAAAAACATTTTGTAATTCCTCTTTGAGGTAATCAGCCTTCAGCAGCTCAGCATCTGACAGCAGCCTGATTAGGAGCCAGAGCTGCTAGCACTGTCTGTATTTTCCTCATGCAAATGAGAGGCAAAAGTCCCTACACATGCATGATGAAGCTATAAATTTTAGGCTAGAATTTCATGTAGATATGGGACTTCAGCAGATTATCTGGACCGCTAGATTCCCATCAGTCCTGTACAATGTGGTTTTCAGAACAGCATTATGTAACAGCAGCAGAGCAAAAAGCTGCAGAGATTTACTTTGCTATATTTTTTTCACTCTTAGTATTATTTTTATTCCCTGAGGGAGCAGAGATGTTTAATTTTGTACACAACAGGGGGCTGTTTTCCCAATTCGCTTAGAACAACACAAAACCCACTTCTAGGGCTGGCATTTGCTGGTAGAAAACAACAAAACCCCCAAACATTACCATCAAAATCACACTGTACTGCCAGAAGGCCTTTCCAAGATGCTCGTCAGCTTTTCTTTGTCCCTGGGTTCCTTCTCACGGAAATCATTTTTTGTGTTTCTTACAACTACTGCTCTAATGCTGAGCTTAGTGATAACATCATCCGCTACTAATATTGTACTTCTACATGGGCTTAAAATCGATTGTGAGGATCTCTATTAGAATTGCTTACAACTCAGCAAAACTAGAACATGTAAATATAAAAAGAGAGCCTCAAAACATGCCAAAATTAAAAAAAGGTGATGTAGGTTTTGTGTAGCTTATGAAATGACAGATCCAACAGCATCATGCTGCTGATAAACAGGCAAAATTACTAATTTTAAAATCAAATAGAATGTTTTTCTAGATATTAATCACATATTTTATCACGTTTGGTGTGCCTAGGCTCAATATTTACAGATGACACAACTGGAAAATGAAAGAGGAGCAGAAATTCAAAAGTGATATAGTGGATACTTTCAGAGCCATATATTTTTTACCCTGAATATATTTATCTTATCTTCACTTCACATAAGTTTCTTAAGTTAAAGAGAGACTTCTGAGCTAGGATTAATCCTCTAACACAAATTCTGCAAATCCCCCAGCCTTTGACATTTACAAGAATTATTTTACGTGAGTCTTACAGGTTGAAGTTTCACTAAAATACAAAGCACCATTTCATTGTGTTTTCTGCAAGATTTTAGCATGTGTACAATAGGCCACAGAAAAAGGAAGGGCACCATTCCATTTGAAGTCTGTCAGCTCTTGTATTTAACTCTAACTACATATAGAGAACATGGCATTACAGCACATTTCCTGAATCCAATGAAATACATGCAACTGGAGAAAGATTAAAAAGTTCTGCAATGCAGAGAAACAAAACCATTAGGGATTGGGGAAGGAGGAAATTTAACCAGGTTAAAAACAGAGCAATGACAACAAAAAAGGATTTTAACAGGCACCCTGCATACAAAATAATTGTAGTACGCCTAGGCTCCCCTTCCGTTTGTTGTACTTTTACTGCTAGTTGAACTGCCTTATGAAAGCCCTTCTGCTTTGTTAAAGAGTAATTCTGGTGCTTCTGATGTAAAAGAAAAAAAAAAAAGAAATAGCAAAGTATTATGATTCTATGCTTATGACAGATCTCTTTCTGAGATTGTAGTGTGTTTTTTTCTTAAAGAAACAGTTGTACAGCTCTTGATTATGAAACTATTTCCTATGCTGACAGGCTCAGAAGTTTTTGAATCATAATACCCTTTTGGAACAGACTAAAAGAGGTAGTAAAGCTACTTTTGCTATATTCAAAGACCTTTGACTTCCTTGACTTGGCTAGTAAGTTTTAGCGTGCCTAGGGATCAAAGACTAAACCTGCTTTCATTGGCTGCACAAGATGGAAATCAGGTTATCGTTACTTCACACGTATGATTTGTCATTTATGTCATTAGCCGTGAGATGTTAGGACTCTGGGGATAGTTGGAATCTTTCAGAAGAGACTCCATCCCCTCCACTGAATTTGTAGGGGGAAATATTAAATAATTACTAATCAGTCCCCTCCTTTTGAGACAACACACGCTTCCTAGTCCAATATCCTGGCAGTAGCCAACTGTGGGCTATTGTTGGCTGCAGACCCAGGATGGGTTAAGTATGAGGCTTGAAGTAAAGTGGGTTGACTGTGACTCTGTCTGGATAAGACAAAAGTTGTGATAAGATTGTAAGAATTTAATGGAAATTAGGAGTGCCAAGCAGGGAGGATTTGGAGGATTTGTCTCTTTTAGATCATTTTTGCCCAAAACATTTTTTGTCCTGGTGATAAATTCATAGGAAAAGCTATTTTTTTCTGCTCAATTATATCTGTGAGTAAGGGAGAGTGTACCTTACTGTACTCAGTTCCCAAACTAAGGGCTACGGCAAATTGTTGTTTGAGCACAAGGTTACTTTCCTGGCTATTCTATCCTTCCCCGCCTCTTTGCTTATGAAACTGCCCCTGTAATAGAGGCAGCAGAACAGGCACTGAGAATGCATCTTACCACCTGCAATTCATAGTCCAGCATATTAACTTAAGCCGCTGTCTACTTCCATTTATTTTGTTATGCCAAGCTATAAACTGTGGCCACTGAGTGTCAAGTTCACATATCTATTGCATTAAGCTATGGTAACTGAAGGGATCCAGGAATGGTAAAACAGTGACCACATTTTCTACCCACCCAAAAACACAGAGGTTTGACAGCCTAAAGATTTTTTTTTTTTTCCATCTGACTGGGTCATGTGTAGTTTACCTTTTACTTTTAAAATAGGAGATTGTTTATCTTTGCATGTAGTAGGCAAGCAGGTGCTCTACATCACCACACCGGATGAAAACCCATAAAGGAAACTGATCAGTTAGCACTGGATTGTTCTGTGTTGTGTTATATTGCCTTTTCTGGTAAGTGAATTCATTAACAAATACGATTCTACTGCCTTAAAAACTTAAGAATAACTGCAAAGATTAGTAAAAAGCAGTGATTTGCATTAGTGAATATAGTTCTTCAGAATCATGACCCATAAAGAAGGAATATGCATAAACTCTGCCATTCTGTGTAGAAACATTCTTCAAGCCTATAGTGGTTTACTTCTAGTATTACTTGATCTTCTGCTTATTAATAGTGGATAGTGATGGCAATTTTGTGGAGTGGATATTTGTTCTCAGATAACAGGATAGGCTCTTACTCACCAGAAAATGCATACTTAGGCTGCTACTGCCTGTCACTGCGTTTAAAAGATTGAGGGGTGGGCTTGGTAGCGTATTTTTGCCAAGGAGATGTTTCCAGGCTTTGCCTCCTTTCCACAACCAGCTATCAAGGTTATAGGAGGCAGAGGCAATACTATACTTTTCAGTTCTGACAGGAACAAATATGGACATCCACATCTGGATTTGCTTTTTATTCTAATTGAGGCTAGATGCATATTAAAAAAAACACACAGAGCTTTTGGTGTTATTGCATCACTTAAAGAATAGCTCCTTCTTTTCTCTCTGTACGGAGAAAGCTGGGTTCCCCAAGTTGTTGTCCTGTTAACTCACTTGTATTATACCAGCACTGCACTGCAGAGAGCAGCAGGTTTAACTCTGCTGTCCTGAGTTTAATGATCTGTCCTTCCAGAGTGAAGGGGCACTAAACACTGTGTGCAGTTGCCATGTCTGCCTTTAGTTCAGCCTTCCAGCAGCAAGAGAGAAAATCCAGTTTATTTGTCAAACAAATTTCCTGTAATTCTGGGATCTCTTCAAAACCAGCCACAAAGGCAATGCTTTTGACAAACTGGTGAACTCAGCAATACAAGAACCCCTGGAAATAAGAATTAATAGTCTACAAGTAAACCATTAGTCCAAGGAGCAAGTGATAAATTGAAGAGCAACGTAGGATGACATCACTCATTTCATATCAATCTATCAGTTCCCCTCCGCAAAGACTTTTCAGTTTGCAGAATAGTGGGAACAGGGTGGCAACAGGTGGGCTACTTCACGGCCTTTAAAATAATTTGCTGGATTTTTATTACTTCCTCTAAGACAGTTTTTTGTACAAATGAGGAGTCTAAATCTGATTGAAAAAGCTATCCTAAAAATTATTAGATTATTGGTATATTGCAAAGACTGATAAATCATAATTAGATTTTGTTAAACTGAAGCTGATAAAGTTCTTATAAATTTGCCTATAAATACAGTTTGTGACCATCTGGTCTTCTGAGAAATAGAGGAGAACCATAAAAAGGGGCAACTTATATTTTATGTGAACATCTGGGCAAAGTATAAGAATATCTGGCAAACATGCTAAATAATAAAAAAAAAAATCCTTGAACTTTGACCCCAGATTTATTTTCTAGAATTGATTTTAAGGGTCTCTCTCCCTCTTATCCCCACCTTCTGGACTTGTCTGAGTTTTTGGAGGCAAAGACTTTGATGTTCAGCAGGCTCACTCTTTCCATCCTTTTTCTTCCTTCAAGCAGCAAGTAGGCCTGTTTGCCTGTCTCATCCAAGGCAAGCAGCATGATGTTGTTGCATTATGGTTTTGTTTGCAAAAACTTTGCCTGAATGTTTGTTCTTGATTTTTTTTGGTTTTACAAAAAATAAGCACTTTTTTCCAAGTGCAGGTTCCAGAGACGTGTGAAAATTTAATTTTATTTTGAAGAAAATTGTTCCTATACCTAATCCTAGTGGTTTCAAAGTAGAACGTGAAAATTTAACTTTATTGGTACTAAGAAGGCAAAAACATACTTCTATTATTTTCAGATCTCATAATTAAAAAGAAATCTAATGGTTAATAATTTGAGTTGTGCTCATTAATATTTGGGGCTGGCAATGCAGTATATGTCACACTCATTGACAGTAACCCATGGCAAAAAACATTCTGTCATATATCCATGTAATAGCAGTGTTGAGATTGTGTATTAATCTTATTTAACTCTGAAGGAAAGGAAAATTATGGAACATTGATTAGACAGCCTGTCTGTAATTTAAAAACTCACAAGCAAATACGTATACTTTGTGTGTGCCATCTCACAACCAGCGCTTTTGGATTAAGCTGAATTTTCTTTTTTGTGTGAGACTCTCAAAAAAGCATATGTAGAATTTTTATGGATTAAACAATTTCTATAACTAGTTTATTCATGAGGTAAGTAGGATTATTTTAAAAGCTAAAGACTTTTAAAATTTTCCTATCAGGTGTGCTGAGAATCCTCTGCTTCTTAAATATATAAATGCGTAACACCGAAAGCAGTCACAATTGACTTATAGCTTGAGAAAACAGATACTTTTCTGACTCATTTAGATTTAATGAGAGGTTATTCTTTTAAATATTTTAGTAGCTCACAAGCTTTTTTTAAAGCAGAATAGCACCACCTGGTGCTGAGCAAAGTTTTTACGATCAATTCCAATCACTTTTTTGAGATTATTGCTGTACAGCTAAACTACCGCCTTTCACAATCACGATTTCAGGTCAAATGATTAGGGACATAACGTTATCACTATCTCTATCGTTAATGCTTCCTGGCCCTTCTTTCTTGTAGGCACTTTTTTTTCTAAATCTTTATCCATTATTTACCAGTTTCTAGGGACTTTTTAAAAAAAGTTCTTCTTGTAGCTTAAACATTCTGGACATGTGTAAAAAGTTATTGATTAAAATCTGATTTCTAGACTTTTCTTCAGCTGGTGTAGAATTGAGGATGATGAAGGACTACAGCTAAAAGTGAACTTCACCACTCTTTTTCTTTGTTTCTAATTATTTCTGGGCTTCCTCATGGTGCTCGGAATTAAAAGCATGATTGAGGTTAAGATCTACATCCTGAAAGGACTTCAGATGCCTAAAACCTGTCAAAATCAATGAGAAGTTAAGCGCCTGAGGATGTATCCCTAAGGATTCAATTTCTAGGCATTATACATTTATTTCTGCAAATAAGAGAATTAAAGATAGCATCTCGTTTTTAAGTCATCTATTTCGTGCTCGATATTTATACAGTCCTCAGTTGAAGCCCATGAAAAATATAAAAACCCCTTTGTATGTGACATCCCAGCAGCAACCCTAAATTCCAGCTATACATTGAAGCTACCTAGAATTATAGCTTAGATTTCAGTCTCCAGCTGCGCTATCACTCTTAAGGCGCTCTGATTCTGAGGATTGCACAAACAATAAAAGGAAACCAACATCTCAACATTAAAACTGAAAAGAAACCCTTTTCCCCAAAGCTTAGCTGCGTCTCTCCTAACCTACCTTGCCTTTAAACAGTAAATAAAACCAGTTGGGAAAAACGCTGAGCCTAATTTTCTTCCTACTATTGAATGCTGAAGCTGTTGGATGTCAAACTGCCATAAAACTTTATATATTGGCAAAAGGGTTAACTGGTGTTGACTGTTACTTACTGTGAAGAACATGAAAGAACAAAAAGGTTTATTTCTGCTTGATGTTTTGTTTTTCTGTGTTGCAGTTTACCATTCGTTCCTCCTCAATGACTGGTAGTTGGTAACATTATGATCACTTTGTTGCACAAGCACCACTTTGTGTGTTTCGCTGTTTTGATTATGTTACTTTTTAAAGATGACTTGCATATAATTTTTTGTGAAGTAAGAATATTATTTTTATAAAACCAATACATTCATACAATAAACACCAATACATTCACAAAATAAACAAGCCAATAACTAGGTAAACTGTCATAAATGATTAGGGGACAGTTTGTGAGTTTGTCACAACATTGTTTTGGAGTTCCTTTTTGTTTTAATTTTATGTGTTTGAAGTATTAAAAACAACTAAAAATTGTATTTCTTCAGTTTAATGAGGCAGAACTAAGCACCTTTGTGTTCAGAAATTGCTGACCAGGAAGCTAATGTAAAGAGATACTAAGGGTATATCTTCATAAGTGCACACAGCGGGAGGGTAGAGATCTCTCAACTACCAAGCCAAAAACTCACACAATAAGAGTGAAACTGTATGAGGTAGTTGCTTGACCCTAAAAGTGTGATCAAAGCTGGTTAGCTTGGGCACAGTGCTGTAATGATACATTACTGCTGCTGTGCTACGTATCAGGAAATCAAAGCATTCACAGCTCTAAAAATAATTGTTATTTCTTAGATAGTTGCTAGCTAGATGACAAAATCCTGATGTTAATGTAGTCTTTATGATTTCTGTCATTTGGGAGAGAACTTTGTAAATACATTGTGTCATGTCTTGGCTTGATTGCCTGTTGCCTTCCAGCAACCATGCCATTTCTCACTGTGCACACACATAAAAATCAGGACAATCATGGAGTTGTTGGGACAGGATGCTCTCTCTTACTGAGATAACGTAATTCTAATCAAACTATTGTGCAACTTTAGTTTCTTCTGGTCTCTGAAATCTCAACTATTTGTTTGCCTTCCATCTTATCAAGGCTCTTTGATCTGACATGGTCTCCTACTTCCTCAATTTCTTCCATATAGCAGATGCACTCGGTCATCTTGATCCAGTGCGTACGATCACACAGCTGAAAGGAGACTGTGTCACTGCAGGGACAGAGCTATCTAATCCTGTGCCCCAAGCCTCTGGAAGATTCACTCCTTAGCTATAGGTAGCATCATGGCTTCTTTTTCACCGTGTGACTGTAGATACATCATATTTCTTGTGCAGGCATGACCTGAATGCATGGATTTACCAATAAACGGGGTCTTAGAGTTTGCAAGAGAAGTTGAGAGGCCTGCTATTCACTGTTTTAATTTCAAGCACTGAAAACATTCCACAGCCTATCATCTCAGTTGAGGACAGTTTTACTTAATCTTCTATGTTTCATGATATAGCTGTATTTACAATGGGTTTGTTTTCAGTATCCACAGAGGGACTTACAAATCCAACTAACCAACCCTGCTAACAACTTTTCACTGACTATAAATTTTAATTTGCAAGCAAGAGACACTAGAGGGCATTGAAAGTTCTGTGCACATACATCTGATAACTCCACAGTGCTCTACTTTAACAGCAGTCTTCTCAATGTGATTAACAAACAAAAGATTACTAACGTGATGGAAAAAGCTGTGGAGGCCATGTGCAGGCTGAAAAAAAAAACTTCTGTCACTTAAATGACAAGTGCAATGATTGCTTCAGCCCACACAATACAAACCAACATAATTGAAGTTGCACATGGATTTCTCTGAAAATGGAAGCAAACCAATATTAGGTACAGCCATTTCTGAAAATGGAATTGTATAACTTGGGACTGGCAGCTGGTAGGGTTATATATTCCAGCCTATGTCCTGTCTGAGAAACAGAATATTTTTTTCCCCGCATGCATTGTACAAATTCTGTTCAAAATTTAACAAAAATACTGATAATTTCACTAGGGTCTGTTTTAAGTGAGTTCTAAACTGCATGTGTTCTCATAAAGAGAGAAGGAAAGTAAAGACAGAGTGAATACACACAAAGGGAGGATTTTAGGAGCAGTTTAGAAGTCATTTGTCAGTGATAGGAGTAGAACTTGCAAGATGGTTCTTTGATTTTCCTGCAAAAAAATGCAGGCTTTTCAGAAACTTCTGTGTCCTATAATACATGTCACTGATCTTTCTTCCTGGAAATAATAGTGCAGGAAGAATTCTGAGGACGCAAAGAGTTCTCGAGACAGAACTGCACATATGGGATATAACAGAGGAAGGTCTTCATTTGAGGAAAATGGTTGCTTACCCTCCCTTATCTCTTTATCTGTTTTAGATGTCTGTATGTGTCTGATATGTCTGTATATGGCAGACTTCAAAGAGGGTATTCTTTTGAAAAGTGCAAATGCTGCCACAGTGCCAGAGGGAGTGATGCCAAGTGGTGTAAGGAAAGGCAGCCTGCCCCTGCTTCTCTGATCCCTACCAGTTTTGCAAACCTGCAGAGAGCTATGCACCATCACAGGCCGGGGTCCAAAACACTGGCATTTATTACTGTTTTACCTGTACATAGTTCTGTGTTTAATCAAAAATGATTAGGCCTGGATGTTTTTTCCTTAGTCATTTTGCATATTGCTAAACCACCCAGCCCATGTAGCTATTTAACATCATCTGTCACAACTGAACTGTTCTTAGGGATTTTAGAGATTTCCATACCCAGAAAAAGACGTTCCTCATTTTTATGACTCTGAGTTTTCTTTTGGAAAACTCAGAGGAAATGAAGCATACTTTATACAGAACTCGGATACATACACACATTGATGTCATTATCAGGGATATCACTGCAGTGAAGCAGAGAAACAGAAAGCCAACTCCAATGAAACTGTTGTGTCCCATGACTTTAAACCAGTCCCAACAAAGGCATATTCCCATTCGAGAATGAAGACACATAGCAGATAGGAATCCTATGAAGTATGTTCTGCAATAAGAAAACAAGCAGACAACACTTCTTCTCCAAAGGGTAGTCATTGTCTATTGCTATTCTAAAGCTCTTGTGCAAAATCCAGTGTAGAATGTAGTATTTGACTTGCACATGAAGTAATGGTGACTAAAATCGTGTTTTAACAAATAGCAAATTAATTGTTTGAAGATCTGAATTATATACGATGGCTACAATACAGATGATGCTTTCAAAAAGTATGTTTTGTAGGGGAAAAGAAAGGGAAATGAAGCTTTTTCAGCACTGGATTAGTGTTTCAAGTTCACTTTCAAAAAATCTGACCAAATTAAAGATAAACAAAAAGTGTAATATAACCACTTCTGAGAACACTGGTGGCAAGGTTATACTATGTTGTATATTTACCTGGTAACAACAAGAATAAAGAACAATGTTTAGCAAGGGAGAACATGAAATGGGCTTTCTCTACCTGTCATAAGCCCCAGGGCTTACAAAAATAACAGACATCTTATTGCATCCTTCACAAGTTGTCAATAAAAACCTGTAAGGCTTGAGGTCACACAGAAATGTTTTGAGAAATTACAGAAAATCTGCAGTGGAAGCATACAAAATGAAGACCAGAGCTCCCATAATGTTTCCCCGTGGAGCGGCATCAGATTTGTGTTTGCCAGTTCAGGCTTTTGTGAATAGCTTTTTTTTTTTATTATGACAAACTGCTAGAGTTGCCACTAGCTATAGTTTTCACCAGACCACTTACACCATGGGATTTGAAAATGTTTCCATTCAGAGTCTCAGATGCTGTGGATTCTGCTTTTTGCTAGCAGCTGTTACGATAGGGAATTTAGATGCAGGCAGATGAGCTAAAGCCCAACACTGATGAGATGAAAGTTACTAAATGAGAGGCCTTGAGGAACTGAAACACAGTATCTGCACCTTCTGCATGGGAAATACTTTGTGTTTTGTCATTATATTTATCTTTAAAGCTTGTTTTCTTTACCAATTAAATGTTTTTCTGTTCATAATCAAATGTAGCTAAGAACTTGTGCAGTATATTAGTGCGCGGTTGTAGTCCGTCTCAGGTAGTAGTGAATGATACAATCTTTTTTCTAGCTGTGGCTAATCAGAAAATTATTTTGGCTTCTTTTGGCGCTTGACTTGCCACAGTGATCCATGCCTTAATCTGCAACTTCCAGGTTCCAAACAACATATATTTTAATAGCTACTGTACCACCGGAAAAGAGGAGACAGTGTAACTGTCATTCAAGGTCTATTGTGGTAAGTTGAGATGTACCATTACTCTTGCTGAGCCACACTGTTGTGTGGTTTCTAGCATGCTACTGGCACAAATCATGTAAAACATGGAACAAATATTTGTAGCCAGGTTGAAGAGTCAGCTGCATAACCAGAACCTAGCCAAAATGAATTAGAATAAACCATTTTATATTGCCTCTTGCTGCTGTCTAACCTGATTATAACAGCTTTGTCTTCACTAGGAGAAGATGTATAATGGTTGAACATTAAAATCATAGTGTATTTAAGGCAGATGTAATTACATTTTAGATGATTAAGATAAAAGAAATGATCCTTCTCAGGAGAATCTTAAGACAGGGCCTTTAATACTGGAATCTGCAAATTATTTGTACATCTTTAATGTGCACAAAATATCTGTAGGACTACCTGATAACATTCAGTAGTTTACTGAGGAAGAAAACCAGGATTCATCAGGAAGCTTTTAAGAAGAGAAACCACATCAGTGTATTGCCAAACAGGAAAGCAATATGAAAACTCCACAGTGTGTTGAAGGAGACTGGCATGATCTATACAGTGAAAAATCTTCTGTTAATTTGGAACATAAAAGAGTCTAATTGAAAACTGTCTGTAATATCTGGTACCTGCTGCACAAACCACTTCAACTTATGTTTACCTAGAGCTCTCAAGCACNAACATCTATAAAGGCAGAACTAATGCAGCTCTGTTTTTATTAATGCCCAGTTATGTCAAGATGCATAACAGGCCTTCATGATTATAATAAATCAATGACAAGGTATGCAATAAAAGTCGTACTGTAGCTTGGGGTTATGTTTTCTGATCAGTAACTGATGAAGTCATACTATGAATTTACTGGAGATTGCTGGAAGGGTAAGGTGTAATCATATTGTTTAGATTATGCACTAGTTTCCATCTTATAGCAAACTAAAGTACACTTATTTTTTTCTGAAGTATTTTTTGAAACATTTAGAATATTTCTGCTTGTATTACATGTGGACACTGTTTTTTAAAAATACTTTTAAAAAGAGAAGTCATTTAATAGCTCACTGATCATACTAGCTCTGGCACCTTTTATTATATTGACAAGAACCACAGTGGTGCTGCGCATACCTTTGGATATTTTTTGTCACAATATCCTGTTTTCTTCTTTATCTCACTGAATACGAATGTTCAGAACAGAGAGGAAAAGCTGAGGATCTATGAAAACAGCAGCTGGTCAGTGCAATTAAAAAGACATTCTTAAATGTGGAAAATTGGATTCTCATGAAGGAAGAAATAAAACTTTGTAATTTATATTTCTTCAGTTCCCTAACAAGTAAAACCATGGAATGTGTGCAAGGTTTTAAAGAGTAAGTCAGAATCTGACTAGAAGATAGGGCTTACAGAAGAACTTCTCTGATTTCATCCTAAGCATTGAGGAATGGAGTGAGAGAGCAAGTTCGGGATGTTCTTTTGCCCCCTCCAAAGAACATAAAAATACTAACAAGTTACTTTTTGGAATCCTTTTGAGTTGCGGTTGTGCCCTGATCACTTTCATCATTCTGCAGGGCAACAGCAGCAGCTCCTTCAGCTCTGTGAAGACAGAACACTAAGAATTGCCCTCTAGCCAGTTAAGGAATTCTGTAAAGGTTAAGGAATTATATTTCTGGAGGGAATGCCAGTTTGATCTCCTCCACAAAAGAGGCCAACAGTAACAGCAGGGTGTTACTGATTAAAGGGTAGAAAATGCAGAAAATACCATTTTACAAAAGACTAAAGAAAAAATTCATATTGTGCAATTTGAAAATATATTACAGCAAACTTTTAAAAACAGTACTTATTTCATCAATTCTAATAAATTATTTTTAATTTTACAAATCATTATGCCTAACAACAACTTATAGTATAGCTAACCTTTAAATAATATTTCTGTATTTGAAAGCTTTTCTGGTTTTATCTGAAATAAAGTAAAAAAGTCTTGTCTTCACAA
>WAAD01039757.1:26387-68162 GCA_013389945.1 Fregata magnificens
AGGGGGTCCATGAGGTTAAAAGATCTTTAGAGGGCGAGTGGTGGGGAGAGGGTTGGGGAGGGGGGGCTAGGTGGGGCGGCTGAGGGGTCCCTGTGGGGCCTGGGGAGCTGTGAGGAAGATGAAGGGCTGGGACAGGATCCCGCCAGGAGACCTGGGGGAGCTGTGGGGAGGGACTGGGGGGTCCAGGGTGGGTCTGGGACAAGGCCACGTAGAGTGGCAGCTCTGCCTTCGTGTTGCTGGGGAGGGCTTGGCTCTCCACGAGGTCCCCAACCCCAGGAGTGGTCCTGTGCCCTCACCCCACCTTGGGTCCCTGATCCCCTCCCCGGGGCGAGGGAGGAGGAGATGGCCTGTCCTGCCCTCACGGGGGGGGTGAGGGGAGCGTGCTGCTCTCCCGGGGCTCGGGCTTTTTCCTAGCCAGCCTCTGCCTGATGAAATAACTCTTCTGTTTCTAGCCTGGATGTTACCAGTGCTCCCTCCTGGCTGCTCCTGGGGGATGGTCCCTCCCCGGTGGCTTTGGGCTGGGGCTCTGAGAGCAGAAGGTGCTCGTTGGGCTGGCGTAGGCGTCCTTTCATCTTCGGGTTTGTGGGACAGAAAAGGAAGGGAGCACTCGTGCTCTTGGTTGGATACAGAGAGTATATCGTTGGGGCTTGGCTGTTAAGCTTTTTGCTCAGGATGGGGTAGTGGAATTAAATAGTTTTATCACGCAGTCAGGTGAAAATGGCCCCCAGGCACCCGTGTTTCTCGGACTAGAAGTGCCCACCTTAGCATGTGAGCTGCCTTGGCAGGGGTATGGTAATCACGCCAGGTTCTCTGTGCCTCGTGCTGCCACAGATCCTCTGATAGGATCTGACTTTGCGTGGAAGATTGTTTCAGTTCGGCGTACTCTTCCGTAGCTGAGCTGGTTCTGCAGAGTTTGCGGGAATATGAGACCAGCATTGTCGTCGCTGCCCCAGTGCAGTCTCTGTATGTACAGACAACTGAGAAAGGAAGTGTGACTTCTCTGCGTTTTTATTTTTTCCAGCTAAAATGCATTAATGGGTTTTGAGATGAGCTGAACGGAACGTTTCTCTTTAGAAGAACAACAGGCTCTCCTCAGGAGAGAACTTTTGCTGTGTTTGGTCCCTGTTTTGGTAGCCATGTTTAGAAGTTCTTGTGGGTGATAACTAACTCGAGTGCAGAGGCGGCGAAAGCTGCCTGTCTCTAAAGTCTGCCGGATACAGACTGACTCTGTTTCTTTGCAGCGTCCTGTGAGCTCAGGACCAGGCAGCGCAGTGCGGGGTGGTAGGTGGACCATCTGGTCATGTAGGTCTTCCTCTTCTAACGTCTGGGTTGGGTTTTTTTTTGTTACACTGACGTTTTCCATCTCAGGGGAGACAGATTGAGTTTGTGAGGACCAGAACAATGGTCTTGTGTCTCCTGTTAGAACGGGACATGTTAACAAACAGTTCTGCTTTCCAAGTGATCCTTGTCCTAAGAATGCCTTTTTTTTTTTTTTCTCCATTTAGCCTGTTTTTACTTGTACCCTTGCAAGAGGTGCTCTGAGGTTTGTGATCTTGTGCTTATGTAGAAAATTTCTTGGCTGTGTGTCAAGATAATCCTTTATTCTCCAGGGGCTTGTTTTGGTGTTAGTAAGCAACACTTGCAAATTCTCTGGATGGAATAATTCTCCCTTCATATTTTTGTATGTCAGGTTTTTTCTTTGCGGTATTGTATTCTTTGTGGCAATACTGAAAAGCCACTGAGGACTTCGGGGCCAAGACTGTCTGACCTCGTCAGCAAATGACAGAGTTGAGGGAGTATCCAAAAGGTTCTACAGTAATCGGTTTTGAAGCACTAGAGACCAGGTGAGGCTTTTAAAAGTACAAGCAGCAGCTGCCTCCTGGACTTCTGTTGACTTTGGATGGCAGCAAAATACCTGATTGCTGCGCTTCTGAGCGTGTCTTCAGGTAAGGGCTTGTGCACGTCGTTACTCCGGAGGAGCTCCTCTGGAATAATGGGACTTGCAGGCAGTGTGACACTGGAGTAGTGATCTGCATCCAGCCTCATTTAGAAAAAATACCTCTCTCGGATCAGGTTTGCACCTGGCCATAACCTGCCATCTCTCTCAAATGTCACAGTTTTCCAGTTTTAAAAATTAGTGTAACGATTCCTGGCGGTCAAAGGGAATGCTGAAATCTGCTCTCTCTGCATGCAGCCCTGTTAATGTGCAGGTAAAGCAGAACAGTTAATTGCCAGAAGAAAAATATCTGCAGTGGGAACAAACGTCCTTTCAGTAGGGCATCAAGAAGCTGATGGAAAAGTTCATGAGGTTTTTTTCATTGTTTGAGCAAGCTTTTTTTTTTCATAACATAGTATTAAAATGTCTAGGATACGTAGTGACTCGTATCATTAACTGGTTGTAAGAGATCATGCGGTGGTTTATGTAACTGGAGCGAGCCTCTTGCAGTACTGCTGATGCAGTGAAGTTTAGAAGAAATGTATTTCTTTATAGATAAAGTTTGGAGTCCATACGTTCTTCCCCATCTCTGTTAAAATAACTGCCCTAGTTTGGGCTTTGCAGAATTATGTAGGTTAAGAAAAGGCTCATGCTTGTACAAAGGGTTGTTGTTCTTTCCCAACTCTGCTGTTAACTGAGCCTGGGTGTTAGGAGAGCTTGGTGAGTCAGCGATGGACCCCAAATCAGGAGGATTTTGGTGCATTTGACTTCTTCCCCTCTTCCATAAGCACTGTCTCTTCTTGGGCAGAGGAGGAAGGAGAGGGGATTTCAGCTGCGCACTTCCTTCTTCCGGGAGCTTCTTTGGTGTGATTATTACAGCACCTGGCATCCAGGAGGTGGTTTGGATGCTGGCGGAGGTGGTCTCAGTAGCTTGATAACTGTGGGGTCGTCGTGGTAAAGGTAATCCTGGAGCTGTTAGTGTGGCAGCTTCTCTGCGGGGATTTCAAGTCACTTCGTAATGTTTCCCTTTCACAACTCTGCATGTTGAGCAACTCCTAAGCTTTTGCTTTTTTTTTTATAACAAAAGTAAACCTGAGCATTGAATAGCAACTGACCCAAGGTCATGCCAACCCCTGCCCGTGTGATGTAATTGTTGTTTCGTGCGCCAACGCCACCAGCAGCTCCTCCTGAACCGGCGCTGGGTATGGTCTGAATGACTGCATGCACCAGGTCGTGGCAGCAGGTAAATGCTTTCTGCAACAAAAGCCAGGGCTCCTGGGAGGCTGGGAACAGCCTGGGAGCCCTCGCTCAAATCCCCGTGCTAAACACTGCCTCTTTTCTCTTCATTCGCCTCCAGGAAAACGCTACTCTGCAGGCGCAGACATGCGATTTTGCTGACGTAGAAACCTGTGGGATTTTTCCAGTTGGGATGAGCAGCCAAAATGGAGGAGGGCGCAGGAACCCTTCCTGGTTAGTTCAGGTGCTAGCCTGTATCCTTAGTTCTGCTCTCCAGCGCCTTTCAGAAGGTCTGGCACGTCGTGCCGGGCTGTGTCTCGGGGGGATGTTGTGTGACATTGAGTGACAAAGCTTGTTGCTGGATGCACAAAGTTGTCCCGTTGCCAAATCCAGCCAGTTTCACTTCTCTGCCCGGACTGGCCTGTGCAAACGGTGTTTCTGTGGCTCTGGCTGTGCGAGTGCAGCCAGCATGGAACTGCTTGTGCCCAAAACACCGTTATTCAGCCTGTTACAGTTCTACTGGGTTTAGATACTCTGTGTAATTATGTTGAAGTGGTCCTGCTAATTCATGCAAAAATAATTAAAAGCATGAGTTTGTTCTGAAATAGCCTTCGTCTACATAACTAACCAAGCAAACTGCAAGCTCTGCTGCTCCTGGAGGCCTCGGCTTTTTTCTGAGACTGATTTTTCCAACCTTTTTTTCACCCGAGCTTCCTCAGCACTGGTCCTTAACAAGATTTGGTTATGTTTTGGTAAAACATAGAAAAGAGCCTTCTAGGGATGCAAATCAGGGCAAGGCTGTTGCTGCTATTTATAATACCGTTAACCAGAAGTAGCTTTTCTAGTAGCACAGCAGCTTTGTTGTGGGTCCCTATTTCAGAGGGACCATCAGGGTGTCAGACCTGGCCACTCCTTGGCTCTAGAGCTGCTTAATGTCCTTTGAAAGGTGACACGAAGCTCTGAGATCGAGCATAGGTCTCCAGCTCGCATTGTCCTGGCCCTGCAGCGGTGGCTGCTGCTCAGAGCATCCTCCTCAGCTGGGGCTGCTGGAGCTGACATAGGGACCCTGCTTGGGGGACCTGCGGGGAGCCGTTGTCCTCTCTGATCTTTGAGCTATCTGGAGCTCTCCTCCCGCGAGCTTTCTGAGGTACACAGTGTGTATCTTGTGACTCGTGGCCACGCGAAGATTTTTCTCACACAGGCAGCAGTCAGGCTCGGCCCTGAGTTGTATTTTCATACGACAAAAATTAAATATCTCAATCCAATTAGCTTGAAGAGGCAGCCGGTGGGAGTTGTGATGAGATCAGTTCAGTGCCTGGCTCTGGCTCAGGTTGTGAAAGGTGCTTTTGATGTCTGAGACATCCCGATCTTCGTGCAGAAGTGTCGCAGCCATCTGGTGACCGCTTCCAAGCGGAGAATGCTTGAAGCAGTTTGATAATGGGTCAGATCTCTCTGAAGACACAGCGTTTCTCGTCTGTGCTTTGTACTTCTCGGAGGACCCGATGCACTTGTCCTCTGCCAAGATGGAGGTAGTATCTGTCTCGGTGCTGGTATTTCCCCATCTTCAGATGTCGGAGCTGCAGCTTACAGCCGTGTTTTCCCACCTGAGGCTCTGATGCAGGATCTCCGTGTACCTTCTGCTTGGTCTTCAGTTCTGCCCTTCGCCCACCAAAAACAGATGCAGGGCAGGCAAAATGTTTCTTATCTACAAAACAATCATTCTTCAGAGTGACTTAACCTCATTAGTTGTTTGAGGAGTCAGCTGTGATTTAATCAGGGCAACTGCAGCTTGGGGAAGAGATGGTCTTGCCATGCTGGATGCTGCTGCGTAGGTGCAAACTTCTGTTTTCTGCACGATGTCACATCCGATGCCATTAGCCAGCTGTGGGATGGGACTTCTTCTGTCTGGCTGACACTGCCTGGGTTGTGTGTACATCACATGCTTGTGTAAAGACAGACAGGCAGACGTGTTTGGGCCCAGCACTGGGAGCCGAGGACAGACAATTTATAACGCACAGCTCAGCTACAGATGGAGCGACTGGCTGGGGAATTGGGATTTCATCCTATCCTCTGAGAGCCCTCTGGACATGGTTCAACTTTCATTAAAATCTGAGGCAGAGCATTGAAATAACTTCTTGGAAGAGGAGGGTGTGCTGTGAAGAGGAATGTTTTAATTAGAACGTGGCTTTTTTAAGTTTTGAGCAACTATAGCTGTGAAGGCACGATGCTCCCCACTTCAGATACATAAGCTTCTCCTGCAAGAGGGATCGAGCGGCAGTCTCTCAATGACTTAAACAGGGTTTGCATCTGAAATGACCGACAGACACTGATTATTTTTCTAGCGCGCTCTTCGTAAACTGGGTGGCGAGACTCGGGTGATACCCCGCCTCTGTGCCGTCACCTTTTGTTCCCCCGCGGGTACCAGCGACGGCGGCCATCTGATGCCTGTCTCTTATTTCATGTTTTCTCAGTTGGTGTTTGGTAACTTCTCTGCCTCGTTTAACCTTCTCTCGTTACCAGGGTGGCACTCGGCTGGGTTATCTTTAAAAACAAACAACGAGCAGGATCTGAATTCTGGGGCGAGCGGAGGCGCCGGTGGAGCTCGGCCTCCTGTAGTCTTGTGTTTTGGGGTCTCCGTCCACCGCGAACTCCCTCATGTTTGAGGAATGAGGTTTTCCCTCAGCAGGGGAACTAACAGTCTGTTCCCCACCCGGCTGCTTATTTTGATAAGTGTTTTTAACAACTCAAGACTGTTGTCCCTGCATCAGATTTGCTGGATGTTTGACTTTTTAAAAACAGGCACATCACAAGAAGAAACTTGATACTTGGGAGACCAGGCAGATGAAAACCTTTTCCAAACCTCTCTCTTCCCACCATTCCCTCCCCTTCCAAGTCATCTCTTGCTTTCTGGTATAACTCTGATTTTAGAGGCTGTGCTTGGCTGTTTCTCTGTTGTCTTCCACCCATACTAGTATCGGAGCAGACCAGACGGTGCCTTTTTTAATCCCGTATCTCCAAGAGCATCCACTCCTGTGAATCCTGCCTGAGAAGGATTGGTATTACTGCATTATTCCACAGTATTCGGAGGATGAAAAAGCTGCTGTGGAATGCATCTTCGGGACGACTCTCACGACAGGTTAGGGAAGATGTTTGCTGCGTTTGTCACATGCTGCAGCACTTCACTGGAACCTGCTCCTCATGCTCAAACTTAGGTCTGAACATCAGGAGCTGTAGGTGAGACAGGGGTGCCCGGGAGGCCCAGCCAGGAGAGATGTTCAGTTGATCTTCAGCCAAAAGACACATCACGGCAGCGTGTGGCCTATCAGTGGGTGTCTGGAGTCCACGCTGCTCAACAGCAGGCACAATTAGTTTAAAACACTCCCAGGAGTGTTGTTCAAAGAGCTGCAAAAACAACCACAAATCAGAAGTCCCAGGCTGGCTCTTCGCTGCGTAGCTTAAAATGCGGCAGAGGGGCCTTTTCCCGAAGAGGACAAGGTGTTTGCAGCTGATTTCAGAAAGGATTTGAACGCTCTGGTTGGGGAGGAGGGAATTTGGGACTCCCTTGCTGAGCATTTAGGATACAGGTTGCTGGCGATGGTGCAGGTTGTTACAGCGTCCTACCATGAGCGTAGCTGGTGCTGGCTTCACGGAGGAGAAGGGCACAGCTGGTATTTACAGTTATCACCCTTGGGCTGGTTTGCCACTTCACGGTGGGAATGAAAGGCTTCATTTCCACCAGGGAAATGTCTTCTCATGGGTTTAGGTTTGTGGCTATGAGCGGTTTTCGGTTGTGATAGCCCTTCTTCCCCGTGCTGGCGGTGGCTGTGCTGCAGAGTCGGGATTAGGTAATGCGGTTGTTAGCGTCCCTCTCCTAAATCGGATTAGAACTTTGATTTGATTCTGCCCGTGGATGAAAACAGTTTTTTGTGCAAGAAATTATTTCGTATCAAAGGTGAAAAGGGATGTTGCCAAAGTTCAGGATGTTCATGCTGTCACCCAAATGCTCTTGTGCGCTAGCCCTGCAGTTTTTTGAGTGCAGAAGACCATCCCCTGCAAGACCAGTATCCTGTATTCACCAAAATAACGGCAAAAGACTCGTTTATGGAGTCACTTCTTTGACATTTATTGTGCTCAAGGGATGACAATGGAGGAACATAAACAGTTGCAGTCTGTCCACTTCATGGCTACAAGTGGTTGTAAACCAGTTGTCCTCTTTCTTAGCTGTGCCTCTGCAAGTTTACGTGGTCATTAAGATCTGGTGCAACAGCCAGGCAAGGAGGGGAAAAAACCCAGTCTGCCTGCCTTCCAAGATGAGCCTTTTTTTTTTTCCTTTTCCAATTCCTATCTTTGATTTTTATCAGGAAAAACTTTCTTAACTTCTTTGATTTTGTAATCATATGATTTAGCGCCTGTTTCTGCAATTCCTTAAGCAATTTCTCAGTGATGTCACCGGTCACTCAGCTCTGTGTGTGGGCGACGGCGCGTTAGCAGGTGGCTAGCTCCACCAGCCCAGTGTTTCCCAGTGGTCGGCAGGACTGGTGCAGAATTCCCAGGTATATCTCCATCTTCTGAACGGTCACGGGATGTTTTTAACCACTCTCTGGTGTGAAGTGGAGCAGGCGCTTTGAACCCAGCGTTTTCCAGTCCCTTGCTGCCGTTAGGCTCTGATGTGGTGCGATGTCTGCTTTAAATGCTGTGAATTAAATCGGTTGATGGTCTCTCTTCACGCGGGCACCGACTGCTTGGTGCGCTCTCTTTGTTTGATAGATGAGCTTTGGCCTTGGCACTGCCCTGCGTGGAGGCGGTCGCTGTGCCAAGTGCTCAAAGGCTTTCTCTCGTGAGGCACCTGTTAAAAATCTCCGCAGAAGCTTTAAGGCAATCGTTACACGTTCAAAGCCTTTAAGTAAAACAAGGCTAATGCCCTAACAGTTTCGAGGCAAAAAGAAAAAGGCTTATAAAACACAATGCTTGGGTGCTCAGGGGTTAATGCTCATCACCGAGGCATTTACAGTTTTATGGTTTCAAGACTTAATTTTTCTGGCTTATACAAACAATATTTTAAGGCATATTGAATGGCTGAATGATACATGTAAGGCTAATTCTTTCCCTGATTTTTTTCATATGGGGACATTCTTAGATTCATATGGAAAATAAATGCGATGGCATGCAGCACGAAGTGCCTGTGATCTGTTGTGAGCGTGTGAAAGCGCAGTGGAAATGTGTGGCTCCACGGCACGTTCCGCAGGGTGGTTCGTGGGCTGGGCTGGCCAGAGCCACCCGGACACAGCTCTTGGGTTCCTCGCCTCCGTGTTGGGAAGTCCTCCTCCGGGGCTGCTGCTCTTCCTGAGCATCTTCCAGGTACCTTCTCGGGGGGGGAAAAAACCGTATCGGCTGCAGCCCAGGTAAGCCAGCAGGCAAAGTAGCACACTGCGTTTCGTCTGAAAGCCTGCTGAAGTGATCCTAGGGCTCATGTTACTTAAGTTTTCAAAATGGCTTTCCTTAAACAACCCTCTGTTTTTATTTCATCCAGAGGCAGCGACAACTTCGGGTGGTTTGTCCTGTAGCATTGGCTCCTCTTACCTCCAAAGCTAAGCTTTAGTCAGCCCATACGCCCTATTTTATTTGTATGTATTATTTTTTTTCTGATGTGTAGTTAAAGTGTAAGTGTCAACCTAAGCTGTCCCGGTTCCTGTTGACTTTTCTAACAATAGCTGTAACTTCTGTGGCCCGGTGGTATGACACCGCTCATTGCTCTAATGTTTTTTTCCCCTTTTCCTGATTCCCAGCGCAGCGCTCTCGCTGCATCTAATTCTGTCGTTTGTTGAACACTTCTTGGCCTTGTGATATCCAAGAACTTTCCAGCGGTGCATTGAAATAAAAAAATCTTGACAAGGGGACATGGGGCAGATGTCAGCAGGGATGGCAGCTCGCCCTTGCTTAAAAATACACGTGCACGAAGGTGGGGATGTCAGGATTTGAATGCACTACGATGAGGTTAGAAACCAGGAGGATGGAAAAGGCAGAGAGGAAGACGACCTGATAGTTCAGCTTTCCAGAAATGAGGCTGCACAGGTACACAGGCTGCAGGAGGGTGTGTGGGGTGTCCAAAAGCCTTTCCAGGTGGAATCCAAACCAGGAGGGCAAGGTTGTGGAAAACTATCTTAGGAGCGTGTTTGTGTATAAGGGGAAGTATTTGTGTTCACTTGCTAGGGTGGGATGTTGAATAAATGTTGACAAAAGGAAACATCTGTGTTATCAGGGAGATATCCATCGGGGTTTATGATGATTTGAATAGCTCCTGCTCCATCCTTGCAATGGATCCCCTGATATTTTTAGGGTCTGGACTCCTGACAGGTTTGTCGTGCTGTTGCTTTGGCCCCTTTTTAGTCTGTCATAGGGAAGGTTGATCGGTTTTGGGGTTTTGCAGGTGGGCTGTAAGCACAGCCAGGCGATTCGGTGTCACTTCATCGCTGCACCTTAGCACGAAAGGGTCGTCTCGTCTTCTCAGGTCCGTAACCCAGCCCTGCAGCTTCAGGCTCTTCAAGTGAGATGTCTGGGGTTATTCCTGAGCTGTTTAAGAGGGGATATTGGAAACCCCTAAGAAATTCCCATGGATTTCAGAATTCAGCATGGGTTGCAGCATCATCCTGCCTCAGGAATGGTCTGGCAAAGTTTCTGCCAAACCCCGGCTGAGATTTCAAAGCTGATATGGGCTGTTGCTGTAGTTACAAGCTGTGCATGCTCTCCTCTAGAGGCTAGAAATCAGAAACATGTCAGTCTGTTAATTTTTGTCTTCCTTGCTTGTACTTTAATGGATATTCCAGGTGCATCTCTTCTGTGTCTCTAGTAAGAATTCGTTTCAGCAGTGACCTGGTTTCTCTTCAGAAACTTTCAGATGCTGCAGGGCTTTTCCCCTTAATTGCAGGGGGGAAAAAATTGCTCACCTGAAGTACAGTTTAATGCAGTTTTGATATGGCTTTAGGAAAAAAGCACTTAAAATAAGATTGTCTGCACCTTCTGAAGCAGTGAACTGGATGCTCGTGTCTGGAAGACGTCCTATGTAGTCTTTGACCTACCCTCCTTGTTTCCTGAGCAGGGTGAATTAAGTAATGGGTTTAAAAGCAAATATTTTATCGGGAGTGTAGTTGCGTAGACCTGTAATTCCCAGTCTAAGCTTGCTCGCTTCCCTGTAATCTCCAGTGCGTGGACATGCCGACTGGCTTGGCTTCCCATCTCCTGCTACAGGAAAGCCTCTGGCTTCCTTGGGGGAAGTGGTTGGATGATAATTTCCCCCCTTTGTATGCATCGCTCTCCCAGGGCCAGTACTACTATGGCTTGAAAGCTCCTCAGGTTCCCTCCCCTCTCCCTTCCCCCCTCCAGAGGGAAAAGGGGTCTGGCTGTAGGACTTGTACAGGGCTTGCCACCCTTTGAGCAGCAGGGAGTTCGGCGCTGTCTGATGGCACCAAGCTCTTCCTTGAGGGCTTGGGGTGTTATTCGGATGGTTTGGGGTGAGCTCCGGCGCTTTGCAGGAGCGGCGGTGCCTCCGGGCTCGGGCTGGTTTCCGAAGGGAAGGGTTGCTAGCTGAAGGACGCGTTGAAGAACAAGGACTTCACTGAACTCTTGCAGAGCGTGCGTCGACCAAGTGAGGCAAGCCGCTATGACAAAAAACAGCAAATGCTTTGTAACAACAGATTAGCTGCTCTTTGTGTCTAGGGTGTGCAAGCAGAGCTGTGGGATAGGTAGGTTTCTTGCTGCTAATCCGGGAAAAGAGAAGTTAAGACTTCTGAAACAATTTTTCCATGGAGTTGCGACATCCCCGCTTAGGTCAGCCTCGGTTTCTTGTGACGAAATGTGATCCCTGTGTAGCTGTGCTAATCAGAGCAAAAAGGAAAGGTTTGCTTTTCCTTTTACAGTGAGAAACATCCCAGTAATACACCGATTTCCATATTTTTTTGAACCCAGGAAGATACGGTGTCATATTTCATGATTTTCAAACTCTTTCTAGCTCCCCATCTGGTCCCTGCCTGCGATCCCAGAGGCTGGGTGCTTCGCCTGCGGAGTCCGTAAGAATTTCGATGTAACTCTATCCGCTCTCACTCGTCATCTTAATTTCTAATGTGAAGCATCGGTTTTCTGTAGGTTGGAGCAGCGTTTCAGTTGCATTTAAGTTCCTACTCTTTTTCCGTGTCCCCCCCCCCCCCCCCCCCCCCCAAAAGGTACTTGACTGAAGGCTTAAGCCACACTGTAAGTGTAAACACCATGCATCAGGGTAAATGAAGCTGCATGATAGCAGGGAACAAGGGGTGCAGATTAAAAGCTGTTTACCAAGTAGGTCCAATATGGATCTCTTTATGCAAACCCTTTACAGCCACTCCAGTGAGTTGGAAAAAGGAGAATAACAGCTCGTGCGGTGCGTACATCTGCAAATATTTAGAGAAGTTTCAAGTATCAAAGAACAGAAGTGAGACCTGGAGATGTTGAAGCTAGGGCTGGAAAGTACAATGCAAATGGTTGTGCGCCTTGTTTGGGGTAGGGGGATAAGATATGAGTAAAAGTAAAGGCACAAAGTGAGAGAGGCCCCTGAAAAAGCCTTATGCTGTGTGGGAGGATGTAGTATAGGTGTCTCAGAATAGACCAGGGCAGTGTTAATGCTTTTTTTTTTTTCCTGAGCAATTGAGATGAGACTGTGCCTGACGTTGGCCATCTCATCGGCAAGCAGCTGCCACCCCAGCAGGAGCTCCCAGCAAATGATTACGGAGCTGGAGGGCAGACGTTTCTAAATGACTGTTTAATGAGGTACCTTGTCTGGATGGCTCTTGTAGGAGCAGAGGGCGAGTCTGGGAGAGGACCTGGAACGTCAGGAAAAACTCCTTTAGGAATAACGTCCCAGAGGAGGTGACTTACTGCTTGGCCGTGCCTTTGTAGCTGCGACTGCCATTAGTGCGTGCTGTAGGAGCCAATTCTGGGTTGTCTGTTGGTAAGGAGAGAGGTTTAGAGGATGTGGGACACTATTTCCTACCTCTGCTAGTCCCTTCGAAGTAACAGGGTGAGTAACCAGCACCCTTTCCTCTGAGGGCGTGGATTGGTGCTTTTTTAAACTCCACTGAAGTGTGTGGGGGTTGGAAATGCGAAGGGAAGGAGTTAAACGAATATGGTTTGAATTAGTGTTGTATAACCAACTTGGCTATGTTGTCATGGCATAATTGTATCTGATACTGTTTTGTCAGTCAAATGACAGGTAGTACAAGTTCAGCATTGCCTGCTGCAGCAGCAGATTATTTTAAGATAATCTAAGGAGGAAATGACAGCAAGTATGACGATGAGAAGTAAAAGCCAGAGAGGTTATGTTCAAAAGTCTCTTCTAAATTCCCGCTGTCCGGACTCTGGGTTGAACGCCCCTGTTTCAGGACACTGAAGCTTTCAAATCGCAGCACCTTAATACAGGGAATGTGGAGGATGGCTGTGAAAATAAAAATGAGGTTTTGTGTTCCTCCCGGGGTGGAAGTGCTGAGTCTGTAGAGCGTTAACGTTGTCATACCTGACCGCAAATGGTGCCGTGCTGAGCGCCTGAGAAGCCGTAGCAGGAGCACACAGATATTCCCAAGCCCTTCTTGATGCCACCTCTGTTAAAATCCGTGCCAGCCGCAGGAGAGGTGCAGACATCTTGGCAGCTGGGCAAAGAGGCAATAACAAAAGAAAAACTGCCTGCTGAAGGGAAGGATGTTTCCTGCAAGCTGCTGGTTTTGGATGGAGCCTCTCCGTAGCTGGCTGTGGGCTGCAGCGACGAGCCCTGCTGGCACAGGGTGCTTCAGGCCCTGGGATTTGCTTGGGTGGAAGGTGTTAGCTCCAACATCTGAGCAGATTTTGGGGGATTCTGCTTAAAACATGTTTCACTTTTCATCCCTGTTAATGCTCCTTGAATGGCTTTGAAGGTGGAATCTAGTTTATATTGCCTGCTCTACTTGAGGCTGAACTGGCATTAACTTTTCTTTAAGGCTTGAGGGAAGGAAAAAAAAAATTATTGAATTGCCTTATGCTTAGGAATAATTTAAAAGTTGTAATTCTTTGGTTTGCAGACATTCAACTGGGCGGCCTGGAAGTATTTTGTCATGAGAGGCTCTAATCTGGTAACCCTTCAACCTAAACTAAAGGCTAATTGATGTAAATTGCACTACATGCCCTCTCTTGGAAGCAGTTTTCCTACTGTGCGGGGCAGCTGTCAGTGTTACAGTCCCTTGATGAGGATGTTGAGACAGATAAACTCAAGGTGGTATCTGAGCAATCAGCATTTAAAGGTGTCAGTGCTCTTAGATGTATATCCGGGCCACGGCACCCCCAGGAGCTGTGCAGGAGAGGCACTGGGTACTTGTTTGTTGAACACCACCGTGTTTCTTTTGTTGCCTCTCTATTCTCTTGTGCAAAATGGATCCAAAGAAGCAGAAGTCCTTGTCCGGCCACCCCACGATGGAGGTACAACCCCACGACACCTGCAAATGGGTATAACGAGTTAAGGCACCGCTTGACTTAGTTTCCTCCCATTTGGCAGTCTGAGAACCTGCCATGAAAGTGCTTGTCCTACTGTGAAAGCTCTTACTGAGTGAAGAGGCTGATTTGCGTCTGCTCTCTTCAGCCACCAAGAGCTGTAAAAATATTTGGCGGCTTGTTTGGTTTGGAGCTGTCTAAATGCAAATAGGAAATGCGCCTTCAGCTTGAAAATGACCTTGTCTGGTGTTGGGGGAAACTTTCCGTTGTAATTTAATACAGCAATGGATCCTCAGGAATCCTCATCAACATCTGGGAACTGACCGGGATGAACTTGGGATTGGAAATACAAGTGCAAGGCTGTAAAGGCTGCGTTGTCCTCGTTCAGTCCTGATTGCCGACAACAGGTCTGGGCTCAGGTTGGCATGACATGTTCACCACTGGTGAATGAGCTGTTTGTACCTGGCTCTTGCGTAATTTCAGAAAGCAGCAGTTGTGTTTGCTCCTTCCCAGCCACCGCTGTAACCTGCACCGTAACGTTCCTGCCAGTACTTTTAATTCCCTTATCAGCCAAAAGGGTTTTACTAGTGATATTGGAAAGAACCTGAAAGAATGTGAAACAGGCAGGCTGAAAGGCGTACAAAACTTCAAGCGAGGAAGTAGTTTGTACCTATTGCACACACAAACCCAGCAAAGCAACCTCTCATCTTCAGGGGTTTGATTTCTTGGTTTCTCTGCCCGTATGACGTTTGTGAGACCGGGAAGAGAATTCCACTTTTTAAAAAGCGCTGCTGCTTTCACACCCTGTTCGTGGTGCTGCTCCTAGGAGCTGGCCTTCCTGAGGCTTCAGGGATGCAAGAATGAAACTGGAATGCAGTGTTGTCCTCTCTGGATGTTGTGAGAAGCTTGGGAAGCTCTCTCCTGGAAGCCATGCTTCCTGACGGTAGCACCAGAAAGCTTTTCTGCTTTTTTTTTTTTTCTGGAGAAGTGTGCCTCAGCCCAGTTTTCACAGCCTGACGCTCCTGAAAGCCAGGCTTTTTTTCCTGTTGGTCTGATAATCTAAAAATGATTTTTCTCTTCCAACAAAGCTCACCTTGCTTGTAGCAATGCCTTTCTGGGTTAGTACGCTGCTGCGTTGTGTAGACTCTGCAGGCTGGGACATCTGGTGCCTTGATGCTAGAAGTGAAGGGGAGCTTGGGTCTCTTAGCCCATCCGGGATCTCTTGAGTTGTATATCCAAATCTAGGCAGGCTCAACTTCATTCCTTTGCCTTCAGCAAACCCAGTTCTGCAGCTCAGAGTGAGCCTTTTAGGCTGAGGAGCCCTGAAGCCAGCGGCCGGTCTGGCTCGTTTGCAGTGAACTCCTGGTGTTGCGGTCACACGAGGTAGAGTAATGCAGGACCTGTGCTTCTGCTGACATGCAGTAACGCCGTGCGTGCCTTTCACATGCTTCGTGGCTGGGACAGGCATGCGTGTGGGCAGTGCAGCTCAGCTGCTGCTGACTGCAGGGCTCAGTAAACCGTGATAATGTGATGGCTCCGAGTCCTGGAGTAGGCATGTGCTGCACCGAGCTGTGCAAGCATGTCAGCTGCTGCACGGGTGTGCAAAGGTGGTTTCTGCCTCCTGCCTGTGGGAGGGGGATGCCGTTTGTGAGTGCTCTGTGGTTCAAGAGCGAAAGCTGTGAAAAACAAAATAGCTAGCTGTTATTTTGCAGACAGACAGGGGGATAACTCCCCCCCNTGCCTTTCTTTGAAGGAAGGCTGTTTGCAATGCAGGCATGTCCAAGTGCCACAGCCTGCGGGTCTGATATTTCAACTAGAAATCATCCTGTGGCAAAGGCTCATTTCCGAGCTAAACCTGCGGGTCTCTTCATCCTCAGTTTCCCAGAATAATAATCCTTGTATTGTGGGAAATGATAGAGAATAGAGCTTGTTAATCAATTAAAATTTGCCTTACGTGTTCTGTGGGTGGATGCGTATGGGTGTGCCGCAGTGAAGATCCCCGAGTTGCCTGGTGGCTGTGGGAACCAGTGTTGGCAGCTGAAGGGTTAGAGCAGGAACCCAGGTCCCTGATCTTCTTGCTGGTGATTCACAGGCACCTTAGTTGCCACTTCAAGTCTAGACAGGCATCTTCTTTGAATTTTGCTGGAGCTGTTTAAGAGGTATTTAGCTCAGGAGTGATATCGGTGTGCTTACCACTATGCTGTAGTAATGGATCGTGGGACGCGCCTAGTCTTTCCACTGTGGAAAAAGCGCATTAGTTCGAATGGTTACGGGCAACGTTTGGCTGACTTTGTGCTAAGTGGAGAAGGGAACTTGCAAGATCCATTATGGTGTTCCTGCTCTGACATAGTAACATGTTTCTGGGCTTTAATGTCTTAAGCTGCTTCACCTGGATCTGCAAGAGCAATTCGTGCATGCTTTTGAGTGCTGTTCTGGGTCTACTTCCCTTCTGCTGTATATCACACAAGACTGCTTCCAAATTAGGTGTTCCTTGTAAAAATGCTCTGGGATCTGTGATTGTATCCACCTGGTTATTCAAGGCTAATGCTTTTATCATGCAGGGCTTGGTAATGATGGGTGGCCGCTGATGATGTTGATGCACTTAACTGTAGGGCTACCTTGGACTGTAGCTACTGAGCTGGAAGAGAGGGATGGTAGATAGTCCATTAGGTACATCCTCATGAAGGTTTTCAGACCTGCCCCCCAGGTGGCTAGCCTCAGTCATCAAGAAGTGTACTTTGGAAATTCAGAAATCCTAGGGGTTTGGGGTTTTTTTTTTAGCAGATGAATGCATAATGAGTGTCAGCATCTGTAAATAAAGTCTGGGAAGGACGTACCTGTGGATGTGCTCTTCACCAATCCCTCCCAAGGGGCTGGGACAGCTGCTCTGGAGCTCTGTTACCAGCCGCAATGCAAAAGAAGTGTATTACTCCAGACCCCATCAACTTCTGTGTGGGAACTGGGAAGAGTACGTTCCGCTTTTCCTTTTAATTTCATGTGGTTGCTAACTGGAATTTTTTTGTGCTTTTCAGGTGCTGGAGAGTCTGGGAAAAGCACCATTGTGAAGCAGATGAAGTAAGTGAGAGTGCAGGCCTGTAAACCGCATTTTTGTGCGAGATGAAATAAGTCTGTGGTGCCCTTCTGGTTTGGGAATGACAGCTTGGTTTTCTTCCAGGATTATTCATGAGGATGGCTACTCGGAGGAAGAATGCAAACAATATAAAGTGGTTGTCTACAGCAATACTATCCAGTCCATCATTGCAATCATAAGAGCCATGGGAAGGCTAAAGATAGACTTCGGGGAAGTTGCCAGAGCAGTAAGTATTTCACTTATTTCCCTTAGTCTGAGTCTGTGCTGTGAATTGTGTTAATGAATCCTGGAAATTCAGTCCGTGGCACTCACAGTGGAAATATGTTTGTTACAAGATACAATAGCAAAAGACCTTTCATAAACTGTAATGTAATGTGTTACCAGTTCAAAGTGTCAAGTATTTTACTGAGGTTATGGGTAAGAACCTTTACTGGCTTGAATGCTCAAAAAAAAAAAAAAAAATCCCCAAACCTTTGTCTAAGCTATTTGAATTTTTAACAAAATTCTTAGGTTTTGCTTAAATTGCTTGACATCAGTCCCCAGTAGTGTTTCACAGCATTGTGGCAGTTAATTTTTAAGCTGAGCCAAAGAAACCTTAATAATTTTTGCTGCTCGTATTTGCCCTCTTAGTTTTTTGGGGGTTCGAGGCCTTGCTTTTCCCCACCCATCCAGTTCTGCCGATTCCTTGGGCTGTTACTGGTGTTCACCTTCAGCACTTCAAGATGGTAGAAAGTGAAGTCGGGAAGTCTTGATCCCTGTGGTGGTGGGGAAAGCACAGACAGAACGGGGAGTCGGACCCCTGTAGATGTGTGGGAGAAAGGAATTGTGTGTATCGGCACAGGGCACAGCCTGTGACTCTTGCTATCTGGCACTAATTCCTCATGCTTACAGTTAATATACGGTAAGTGAAGTAACCTACTCTGTTTCTTTGTGATGCAACCACAGGTATTTTTGAACTTACGATATAAAGCATCCTGGCTGAAGGGCATATCTTCACTTGCATGTTAACCTCGGCTGCTGTCCAGCTGCTGCTCCAAATCCTCCCTGGCGTTTCCTTCCACCTTTCCTCTGTGCTTGTCAAAGCTGAGCAGTGATCTCAGCCTAGCTAATGTAGCTGGAAGGAGAAAGATGTTAAAATCCAAGTTCCTTTCTCAGTTGACCTGCCCAGGCTTAGCTGGCTTCACAAAAGCAGGATGAGAACTGAGTGCCAAGAATTTTCTTGTGTCCCAATCCACCCTGAAGGGCAAACAACTTGCCACACTTTCCTAGGAAAAGACCCAGGATAACGAAATCGGTCGTCTCACAGCAAACCACAGCAGTGACCTGTCAGCGTAGCACCATACCCATAAGTGCTGTACCTGTGAAGGCTCGTAACTGAGGTCTGCCTCTGCGTTGTGGCAGTTCAGACCTTGATTAAGTTAATTTAGGTACCCGTTGCTTGTGCTAGGGAGGTACCCTTTGGAGTAGCGTACGGACTTGACTCTTGCCCGAGCTTAGGTACATGCTGGGCGGTACAATTTAGGGCTCAAGTGAGAGGAGCTGATGTTAGGAGGAGACAGTCTGAAGCTGAGAACTTGCTGGGACGGTGGAAGGTCTCTCACATCTCCTGAAAGGAAGCTGGCAGGTCTGATCACTGTAGAAATAAACATCAGTGTGGGATGTAGGTCAGCCTGGTTTTCACTTTCAAAATCTGCTTGTTAACTTTTAGCGCGGGACCTCACTCTTCTATGACTTCTGAGAAGTATTTTTCATGCTCTAGGGCAAACACTCCAATCCTGATCAGTCCATCCCATCTCCTGATGAAATGCTTTATTAAGAAATCGGTCTCCCTTGCTTCTGACAGCTATTGCAGCAAATGGCAAGTCCTCAAAGCTTTAAACCTATAATCATCCAAAATCTGCTTTTGATACTGAATTTTTCCTTGTTGCCACACTGTACGACACAATAATAAAGGTTTTCCAGTTTAAAAGCTATTATTTATCGTTCATTAGTCTATAGTAGCACATTGACATTCTTACCTTTCCTTTGAAACACTGTGCCAGGTTACTGAAGTTTCATGTTCCCGATGTGAATGCTGCCTGTTACTTTGGAGCGGTGATCCCTGCAGCGATGGCGTGACAGAAGCGTTGTGTGCCACCCATGATCAGTGTGTCTTGCCCCACAGGCTGGAGCTTCTTGTCCAGAATTTGCCTTTTTGACTGCAGGAGAAAAATAACTTGGTTTGGGGGAGACAACTGGACAGACAGCATGAGAGAGGGGATCATGATTCCTTAGAGCAGTTGCTGCAGCCCCTGGGATCGTTGCTGATGTTAAGCCTCGCTGTAATTTGTAAAGGTATAAATGGGTGTAGATCCTAACTTGTTTTAATTTCCCCTCTTCCTGCAGGATGATGCCCGCCAGTTGTTTGTATTAGCTGGAAGCGCAGAGGAAGGCGTTATGACTGCCGAGCTAGCTGGCGTGATTAAGCGGTTATGGAGAGATGCTGGGGTCCAGGCCTGCTTCAGCAGATCGAGAGAATATCAGCTTAATGACTCTGCATCATAGTAAGAAACCGTTAGCAGCTTCTGGGCTGTTCGCAGCAAACCAAATGGTGTTCAGAAAGGGCCGGTGTGCCTGAAAGCGGGGTGGTATGTGGGTCGCCTTCTGAGGGGGCGGACAGAAACCCTAACTGGTTTACACGGGGTTGGGCTCACAAGGTGACTTGCTGCTTTAGCTCATCAAAGTCAGTTTTACTGTTTGTCTTCCCTGTATGTAGTATTGGAAAAAAACCCCCCCACATTCCTTGTTTTGTGCCTAGCTGAATTTGCCAATCTGTTTTTAGTGGAAGAATAACTTACTGGCTTGCATTAAGATGGCTTGTTACAGCAGGTGATCAGCTATGTCACCTTCATTATCCCTACAGAAAGGAGTAACACCTGAAACCGAGCTCCTGATTAAACTACCAAATTTGTGATGAGCAACAATTTCCAATAGTGGGATCTCCTGATATTGGCAGATCGATACTCACACAGTTGTTCTCCTTAACAGTGCTTGCTACACTTCTGTTCCTGTGCCTGACACCACGTGGGCAGCACTGCAGGCTAGCTATAAACCTGCTTATTGTTCTGTTTCTGAAATGCACACAATTGCTTAACAATTGGAAAGTTACAACTAGCTAAATAGCGTGGAGTGCTGTAGGCTGCTGCTGGCTGGTTAATGAGAATTTTGACTAAATGCCTCTTTTATTTCCAAGAGGCAGGTTAGTGCAGGGAGGGGAAACTTTCTTTTAATGAGCAAAACAGTTGTTGCTTTTTTTTTCTTTTTAAAAAGTCATGTGCTTGGTCTCTTTAGAATAAATACTTGAAACTCTGAAAGGATGATTTTGGGGTTAAGTGTGCCTCCTGATGTCCAGCTGAAAACTTGTCTCAATTTAGCCAAGTTTTAAGCCTTTGAAAGATTAGTTTGGAAGTGCTTTATAAAGAAACTTCAGATGTGTCGCAGCTCAATTGCCTGCAGGCTCTGTCTGTGCAGAGCATATTTTAGCTTGAAAATAAGGAAGAATTCTTCTAAATTTGTAACACCTTGGCAGGCTATCATGGGTTTAGATCAAGGTGAGTTGACAAGAGGAGGCTTTCTCAGATTTGTGTGTGCCTTTACAGCATGCAAGGAGGAAACTTCAGATTCAAAGGGAGAAAAAAGGATAGATGAGGAGGAGGGGGGGTTAATGAGGGAATAATTTAATGAACAGATACAGAGAAGAGAAGGAAAGCTTAAGGACTTCTTGAGCAGAGGATCTAGGGCAGGAAGCATAAGTGGTTGAGGTGAGCTTAAGGAAGAAGCTAAGGATGGGGAACCTTGGCTTTGTGGTCTTGATGGTCAGCTTTGAAAGAAAAGGAGAATGAAGGCAGGCTGGAGAAAATGGGGTAGAAAGGGCTCAGAAACAGCAGATTGGGGAGAGAGGGCGTAAGCCTGCTCAGAGGTACCCACTTGACCTGACTGCCTCCCAGAGACTGGATTTTGGAGGGTTATTGCTGTTCCTGAATATCTGCAACCCACTCGTGTCCAGTTTCTGGTACTGGTACACGTAGGCACAGCTACTGTGACGAATTGCTCTCATGGGCTGGTGTCAAATCTGCGTGGTGGAGAGATCTCAGCCTGATGATGACCCACGTGGCATTTTTCCGATAAGTGCATCGGAGAGTTTTGCTTCCTGTCCTGAGACCACAGGAAGTTGCACTAAAGCAGCATTATTTTGAATTGGTAGCCAAGCAACTCAGCAGTTAGGAAACACTGTGAGCGGGTTCCTTTAGCGCAGAGCATGATCACGCAGTTAAAAACCTGTTTTCTCACCAGCACCCAGAATGAGCTAGCCAGATGAGCATTCAGTCAGTATTTTTTTTCTTCTCCACTCAGTGCGTGGCTCCTGACCTGCCTTATCTTCTGGTGTTACCCACTCGGTTCCCTTGTCCATGCTAAAAAGATGGATTTCTTGCAATCCCTTCTTGTGATGGTGGTCATGTAGGTACTAGTTTTCGTGCACGATTCTCTTAGGGGAATTTCACTTCCCTTCTCCTTTCAATTTCTCCTTTCAATATCTGCTACAAATGGGACTGAAGCTTCAGGGTTAGCAGCCTTTAAAAAGGTGCCCCATTTGAGATGACTGGTTTTCCAGCTGAAATTCAGTATTGCGCTGTGTTTCAAGCCTGGTTCTGGCTGACTGGGTGCTGTTTCTTGCTTCACATCAGACCTTGGGGCCTCTGCTGGGACACCCAGAATGGGGGGAGAAAGAGGAACATATGACTGATTGCTTGTGAAAATTAGGTGGCATCAAGAACGAGAATGCTGTGGCAGAGAGCCAAGGTTTTCAGGGCATTTCGAATTGTTCCAAAAACTTTTCTCCCTGCTGTTTCCCACCTCGCTGAGCGCTTCCCCTTGTGCAGGCAGGGATCCTGCCCATCGGAGAGCTGCCCCGGCAGGCAGGAGGCTGTCTGGGAGGAGGCGACCATAATAACGGTGTGTCGTAATCCATACGCAACGGGCGGGGGTGAGCTCCCGAAGATAACCACTTGTGACGCTAATCCAAATGATCTGTCCTGGAATCATAGTATTTTGCATGTTTTCTTCTTTTTTTTTTTTGAAGAACAGTTGAGTAACTCTTGGTCTAAACTGTGGAACTTCAAGCTCAGCGTCTTCTCCAGGCACCATCTGGTAATGTCCCTGTAGCAACTGCTCTTTTGGTGTGATATTTCAAACGTCTGTATTTTTACTTGCCTTATTGCAACTTCCCATTTTTCTTTACCTATGACGTGAGCAAATGGCTCTGTAGCTCACCGCTCCTGTCTCGAGTCAGCGCCGTGGAGGAGTGTTTCAGACCTTTGTGCGCAATTCTTGGTGTAATAGCTACGAAGAACGAAAACCTGCTTGATGGTGCAGCAGTGTGGATGCTAAGGCATATTGCTGTTGTGCACATCCCTTCAATTACCTCTCTCTGATACTTGGAAATGTCGGCAAGCAGATAATGCTTTAAAATATTTTAGTTGCTCGTTTTGCTCCTTTTTCTGAAGTTCATGCAGACAGCAGTCTGCAGATACTGTAGGTAATTATCTGCAGTCTCACAGGCAATTAGCATAGTTTCTGATCAACCATTCTGTATTCTGGCATATCTTGTCTTGTTCCCAGGTGGCTCTTTTGGCCTGAATTCCTGACATGATGCTGGATAAAACCTGGATTATTTCTATGTGGGTTTTTTCCTCCTTTTTGCTTTCAACCACTGGCTTGCAGGGCATTGTCCTCCTGTTTATATCCTGATGCTTTTTTGTGATTCCTCTCAAGTAGCACCACCTTGGGATTGCAGCTCAAGCTTTTGAAGTGAACTTTTTCATCTGTAGGTCTGTGCTGCGGACTGTGGGTCTGTCTTAGCTGGCCCAAATGAGTGTTCAAATTGATAAAGGTAATGCACGACATTCCCTTTTCCTGGAGATCCCGCTTTGTTACCTTGTTTTCTGCTTTGCTTAGTCTGCCAAAATCCAGCTAAACATGAGGGGAGAGAGGAGGCAGATGTCTGTGAAAGAAATGCATTTCTTAAATACAGGTTTCACCAGGTCTTCACCTGTTTTCTTCTTGCTGCAGGAAGACTTGGCTAGGGGTGATTAATCCTCCATGAGCTGTTGACCTATGTAGGAAGAATGCTGTTTGCATTTTGAGGCTGGCACAGGTGCTTGTGATAATGTTTCTTGAGAGCTTGGTGTTTGGTGGCTGCAAATACTGACCCACCTGGGTACCAGACCTGCCCTCTTGTCTCCTCTCCCTGGTGAAGGCTGGCTTTTGTTTGCTGCTCTGCCTTCGGGCGCAATGGTGACAGCCTCCTCTTCCCTCCCTCCCGTAGGTCAGGCTGCGGATAGCCATTCATAATAAATGCTTTGTATGAATCTTTCAGAGCCATTTTTGGCCTTGAAAGCATTCTTTCCAGTGTTAAAAGGAAACATGACTGAATTGTTAGGAAAATACCATTCCAGGGTTCATGTGAGCATGTGGAGGAGGGGAACTCTGTTATCTTCACCAACTGAAAGCTGTCCACTTCAGAACATCCCGCTGCTGCGGTCGTTGTTTCTCAGAGCAGTGTGAGATGGGATGACACTGAAGCTGGCAGGTTTTCTGATCGAACTGGAACTACAGATTCTTGCACATGGAGGCATTGAACCAGTGCCAGCCTGGCACAGGATGTCCTGGGAAGGCTCGGAGGGTCACTAAGACAAAGACGAGTTACGCTGTAGGCTTTTGGTTGGCTTTTTTTTTTTTTGCACTCAAGCCCTCATTTTAAGGGTGGAAAAAGGAGGGAAACAAAACTGTCTTTTTGCAAGCTTGTATTTGCAAGGTGGTGTTGAAGCATGAGAAATAGTTGGCTCTGTAAACACAAGGATCCAAGGTGGGGAAAAAGTGTTGCAACCTCAGCGTTTGAAGGAAGCCTGGTGGCGAAGGAGATTGTGAGAAGGGATTCAAACTGCGTGGGATGTAGAAAGATTCAGTAAGGTATATGTTTTCAGTTCCCAAAACAATATTTGTGAGGAACATCTTTAAACTTTCAGACAGACTGTGGCAAGCTGTGGGTTATGAGTCGCTCGAAACCATAAGTCTCAGACCGCGCTTTTCCAGTTTTTTCAAGTTCCACTAAATCTGTATGTGGCAGAGGGGAAACCCAGTGGCAGTCTGCGCAGGCTGGGCTGTGCAGCCTGGTTTTGTTGGGTGGGCAGGCTGCTTCAACTGGCTCCGGCAAGGCGAGGATGGCTGGAGGAGGCTGTGTGAGCTTGGGCAGCTCTTCCGCTACTGAGAAATCCCCTGTGCTGGATCTTCCAACTGCTTAGGCATTTCCATGGGATCTGGTATTTATTTGTTCTTTGAGTCTCCCTGGAATTAATCTGGCAAGGCTTATTTTTTTAAGGCAGCTTGCAGCTAGAGCACCGCTTAATCTGATACACCTTGTTCTCCTGACTGATGTGCAAGTGGCACTTTGCAATTCATTTGGTGGGAGTTGCCTGACTCCATTCACTCCTCACTGGCTGCCTAAAAAGCCTTGAGTAGGAATTATACCAGTTTCACTGCCCAACTGAAAGCTGGCAATTAGGAGCAGATGCTTTGCAGCTTCAGCTTGCACATTTATCACTTCAGTGATTCAGGGCAGCTGTGTGACCTGTATCAAAGCCAAGCTGCTAGGAGTTGCTGGGTCAGTTCTTAGGTAGTACTTCCATCAGCTTTTGAACCACTGTATCTCAGCTAAACTCATACTAGTAGGAAAGCGAGGCGGGGGGAAATCTGGGCGTGCTATCTCCTCAGCAGAAATATTTCTTAACAGAAGCCTAATGGAGGTAAGGACCTTCCAAATTCTGTTTTACTAAGCTGAAACTAAAGCCAATCCCAAGTGTGAGTTTTGGGTGCTGCGTTTCTGGTCAAAGAGCAGTTCACAAACCTGTCATCCCACCGAACATGAGAGAGGAATGAGAGGAGTTGGCCCTTTCAGGGCTAAAACCGCTTGCAGATACCAGCTCTTTGAGAAAAGCCCCGCGGCACCGGGCAAGCACGGGCAGGAGGCTGGCAGGTAGGCTGGATTCTTCTGGGTCAGTGCTCTGCAAATGTGCTTGCGGTCCTGGCCAGAGGAGATGCTGAAGCTGTCGGAGGAAGGAGATGTAGCTCGGTGATGGAGGCGCTTGGAAATTTGGAGCTCCTGGCACAGCTTTCAGGTGCATGAGAAGGAGAGATCCCTGGCTGACAATGGGTCTGTGGTAATGCTTGGCTGGGAGGGCAGGGTTTATTGCACCAGTGTAGAGCTGTCGTGCCACTAAAATCTCGTAGTTGCATGGTACTGTATTGGTTAAAAACTGCTCCTGATAAAGACCTGGCCATAGCTGTTAAGGATAACGCTGCTGGCAGCTGTGCACAAAGGCAGCTGAATGCTTGCCTCTGGTCCCTTCCCAGTGGAGCAATCCTAGTCTCCGTTGCGGAAGCAGGAGGTTGTTGCCTTCCCCTTAACAGGAAAAATGAGCTCAGAGGTGTTGCTGGCTGGAGTGGGATTTCTGACGCTGCTGGAAATGATGTACACCTCTTAATTATGTGCCCGAGAGCTGAGCTTCAAAGGGAATCTGCTGTAGTTGGAGTTAGTTGGGGTCTTGATGGGTGCGTTGCCTTGATGCTGCAGAGACACGGCTTCCTCCGGTGGCCGTGCCGTTGGGAAGCTGGATGTGTTGTGTGTTAGTTTGCTCTTGCTAAAGGAGGTGAATGAATCTGCATGTTTTGGGAGTAGTTCTTGATGCTTAATTCTTTCCTCCTCGTTCATTTGGTGTATCCTTGCCCTTTAAAAGCGAGCCATTGGATTTATTGCCTTGTGCTTTGATGCAGAAGACCTTGACTACTTTGAATTGCCCCAAGAGATACCAGTCTTGGCATGGCTTCTGCATCAGCAGTACTTGTCGTGCTAGCTTCTTATCAGGCTTCACTCCCCAGCTAGCTGAACTCTACCCAGCACATGCTGCAAGGTCATATGGGGAGGGGTTAAAAAAAACCCAACCCAACAAAATCAACCCTGGGATAAACCCAAGGAGGTTTGTTTGCTGCACGTTTGAGGTCTGTACTATGTGAAGATGATGAATAAATTCCGTGATGACTTTCTTCTGCAGTTTATAAAAGATTCATGGCGAGCAAGCAAACTAAAAAAAGCACATCTTGTGTTGTCTCTTCTGGTTTAGTTACCTAAATGACTTGGATAGAATATCCCAGCCAACCTATATTCCAACTCAGCAGGATGTTCTGCGGACCAGAGTTAAAACTACAGGCATTGTGGAGACTCACTTCACCTTCAAGGACCTGTACTTCAAGTAAGTGAAGGGCAGTGCTTGTCCCTGTGGACTGCGGTGATTTCTTCAGTGCGTGGTGGTGGTGGTGGTAGGTCCCACACCTGCGCTGCAAAACGTCTTGCCCTGTTTTAACTGTCCTCCTTGCCTCCGTTACACTCCCTCTCTACTGGCATTGCTCACTGGAGATACCGGTTTGACTTTTATTTGCCTTCTTCTGTTCTTTTCAGCTGCTTTTATGTTGGAATCGCAGACACAGGTACTGACTGCTTGCTTACAGGATCAAAAAAAAAAAAAATACTAAAAGGACACTGACTCTTGGATTTTGAGTTTGAATTTAACCCCTTCCTTTGAGGCGGGAGATAAGAGCTCTCCCTGCAGTCACGGTCTTGGCTCTGGGCTGCATGGTGTTCTCTACAAAGCTGTAGGTGACTGTGCTGACTGACACTTGCTGCGGAGCAGGAACGGGGCATGCAGAAAGTGTGCTGGGGACTGGCTGCCTTTGCGTGACACTGCAGAGGATGGGACTTGCCTGTCCTCTCTGCCTTCTAAATTCAGTCCCTGCAGGGCTCGGGTATCGAGCCTGGTCTTGGCAGTGTCCCTTTACGTATCACTAATCGAGCTCCCTCTAACTTCCGTAGCGGCTGCTAGCCTGCAGTTTAGCTCTCCTCCCCGCTCTTGATCTGCTCGTTAGAAAATCCTCGCTTTGGATCCCGAGTGCACTCCTGACAGCCTGGAGCCCCGCGGGGTGGGCATTGGTGTCCCGTAATGTGGATGTAGGAAAACGCAGCGCCTGTATCTTGGGCAAGTTCCCTTCGTCTGTGGCAATGTTTTCAAGTCTTTGTTGCTCAGAGCCTTTAAAATAAGCATTTGTTTGCTTATTTTTAGCTTGTGTTTGAAAACAGTTTGAAAGCTATAGCAAAAATCCAAGTGTTGCTTATAAAATCTGATTTATTTGCACGCTTTTTTGGGAGAACAGTAGTGTTTTGGCTTCTGAACCGTCTTAACTTATGAATCATTTTAACAAAAATGCCTGAACACTTTGCATCACCAAGCTATTTACATGGCTTCTGGTTCGTCCAGGGAAAAACTTGTCTTCTGTCGTGATGTATTAGGATTAGCATTTCTAGCTGCAGTGTGTGATGCTCTTTTAAAAATCATCACGTCTGACTAATGGAAGAGTGAGCTGGAAGTAGCAGGCATATTCCGTTTAATCACTATAACCCTTCTTTTAAAGTGAAATGGCTGAGCACTCGGAGGCGTGCCTCCCCAATGCAAAGAAGGGAATTGCTCTTTCCCAAGCCTGCCTGGAGTCATTGATCATGTGCAGAGCCTGAGACACGAGGTGTCTCATCTTGGAGGGATTTGTTCCACAAAGGAAAGCATTAATACATCTTAAACCCTGAAGCTGCCATCTTTCCCGTGACGGAAGCCTTGATGTTAAATCTCAGACATTAATGACGGGCTGAGGTAGCCTTAGTATAACTGTGACTCGAATTTGGATTACCTTGGCGAAGCGGAGTCGTCAAGGATGCTATTCCTTTCCAGATGTCTCCACGCTAACAGCGGAGAGTAATGGCAAATGATACAAGCTACGTAAATACCCTGTATCTGCAGAGATTTTTGTCTTTTCTCCTGTGGTCCAGGGGGATGGTTTACCTTAAATAGAAGATTGGAGTTAGCTGAACAGCACTTCTGGCTGCCTTGTTTGGCATCACTAAGTTGCATTGCTTTTGGCCCACCCTGGGCAGTTTCTCTTTTGTCTGCCTGTTTGCTCTGATAACAAATCAACGTTTATGATTTTCATAGCTCTTGAATATTGACTTGTATCTGGCTTGATTTAATTAAGTCACAGCCCATCAGAACATCCTGGGCAATCCTGCTTCTCATCAAAATATTTTGGTGTCCGAGACACTTGCATCTTTTTTATGGACAGAAATTCTGTAAGCAGCTCTGCAGCTTCAGTAGCTCGCAGATTTTTTTTTTTTAATACATGAAACTGTTTCTTAACCCCATTAATTTTTTTCTGGGTCCCAGCAGTAGCGTGCAGGTATTATGTTCCAGATAACCCTTTGTCAGACACAGTGTAAATTAACTGGAAGAGCTGACTGTGAGGAGGTGTTTGGAGTCCAGTCAAGCAAATGGATTGTTGCTAGGGAAATAGGAGACACAGAACAAAATAAGCATGCCCTGGTGAATCAGCAGACTTCTGGATAGCGATGTAGGTAACATCTAGTTCTTCCTGCTGAAATTGCTCCAAGGCAAAGAATGCTGGTTTTAAAATCCACTCTCCTGAGAAAGGGAGGGCTCAGAGTTGTTGGCCTTGCTGATGGAAGGCTGTGTACCTGTCTTCCCCTAAACCCTGCTTGTTTGAAAGTCCTTAGCAGGGCCTCCTCCGTCCCCTGTGAACGCTGTGGTGGCCGGGGAGGGAGGTCTCCATAGCTTCTGAGATTGTTCTTCTGCCTCTCCCAGGATGTTTGATGTTGGTGGCCAACGGTCTGAGCGGAAGAAGTGGATCCACTGCTTTGAAGGCGTGACAGCAATTATCTTCTGTGTGGCCCTCAGTGATTACGACCTTGTCTTGGCTGAGGACGAGGAAATGGTATGTTATGGAGGAGTTACCAGTGCCTGGCTGCACGGCACTGTAGGAGAAAGGAGGTGGAATCATGGGGCAGGCTTGTCTCTGGCTTGCTCCTCTTGTTACGGTTGTTCGAGGGCTGTGAAGATGAGCACTTCCTTGCAGCAGCCTGCAGTATCTTGCCCCAGAAACTGATAAACATAACGCTTAAATGAGACTTTTCTCCAGGCCCTGGTTACAGGGAGATGCCTGGAGTTGTCCCTGTAGCCTGTTCCCCTAGGTGTGAGTACCTCCGTGGAGGAACGGACACATCCTAGGGGAGTTACAGGATGAGGAGGTGACCTGAGCCCTGCTCAGGGTTGTGCCCGTGCTCTTCGTGATGAAGCAGCAGTGAGGATATGTCAGTGACACATGACTCTCTAGTCTGGCCTTTGTAGTAAAGCCTGTCTGTCCCGCTGCCCTGTCCTCCCCTAATAACTCTAGAATGATGCCTCACCTTTGCATTTTATTTTCCAGAACCGGATGCATGAGAGTATGAAACTGTTTGACAGCATTTGTAACAACAAATGGTTTACAGACACATCGATCATTCTCTTCTTGAACAAGAAAGACCTGTTTGAGGAAAAGATTAAGAAAAGCCCACTAACGATCTGCTATCCAGAGTACACAGGTGAGGTTGGGCTCATGAAGCTGTGTTTTATTTGTTGCCAGGGCCAGGGATGAGTCAGTCAAAGCCTACACAATCCAAGATAACTTAAAAGCTTATCTTTTTCCCTATTCCCTCAATTCTGTCTCTTGGGCAGCACCTTTGGGCTGTCAAGTGAGCTGATAGCTCATTTTCTCCGAAGAGGTGTGGACATGCATGTCTGTGGTTCACAACAGCCTTTGTCCATGTGTTTTATGGCCTGGAGTACAAACAACAAAGTATTGCACTCCAGCAAATCGAGGTCACTCGGCATTTTCCGCGTGTTATTAGGACAATACTTTCATTTAACTTCGATTTTAGAGGCTATGAAACTTACCCACGTCCCGGGTATGGCACTTGTTCACCCCGGTGTGTCTGTGTTTCAGTAGCAGCCCATGTTGCAGCCCTTCCCTGCCGTGGCCCCACACGGCCGTGATGCTTCGCCTAGTCACTGCTCAAGGCATTTAGATTTTTTTTTTTAAATGGTCCTTCCTTCAAACCTCCTTATTCCTGTCATTTGTCACTCTTCTGCTATAACTACATGTTTCTAGCATGAAGCATTATTGTAGCCAGCGTACGACGTTCCCTTCTAGTGATCTCTGGGCAGGGAGGCTGGAGCGGGGAGCAGCCGGTGAGTTGCAGAAGTGAGTGACTTGTCCAAGGTCACTGACCAGAAGCTGGGAATAGACTTCAGATTTACAAGAAGGGGTTAATGGTGGATTTGGATTTGTAGGTGGATAAGGCAGATGGTTGCAAGCAGCTTAATATGTACTTAAAAGATCTCTCTGCTGTGAACTGCTGGCCAAAGTAAGGGATCTTATCTTTTTCAGGCTCCAACACGTACGAGGAAGCAGCTGCGTACATCCAGTGTCAGTTTGAAGATCTGAACCGGAGAAAAGACACCAAGGAGATCTACACACACTTCACCTGTGCCACTGACACCAAGAACGTGCAGTTTGTGTTTGATGCTGTTACAGATGTTATCATTAAAAACAACCTGAAGGAATGTGGACTCTATTGAGAAGGAGGGGGTGTGGGAAGAAGGTAAAGCTGAGCCGCTCGTAGCGTTTAAGCGTTGCACGCCAGCTTGGGCTGGCTTTGCCTTGCACCTCACTAACGCTCGCTGTTTTCCTTGCAGTTTTTATGATGTGGCGTTTTGAGAACCAAACTCTTTGCTGCCTCGTGGGGACAGCTGCAAACGTGAACAGGACGAGGGACATGAAAACAGCATGCCGAATCGTTGCATTCTTTAGCACAATCCTCTGTATTAGGGACCTTTTTATTGATATGGGATGTTGAAGTTAGGTCAAGATGGAACAACTGTTAGTGTGACTAGATCATCCTGGCATCGTTTGGATGGCGTAATCTCAAATGTGTACAGCTGTTGTGAAGTTGAGGTGCTGGATTCCAGACCTTCGATATGTAGCTTTCTCTCTTTCTTTGGTTAACAAGCCACCACTAGTCTGTTTTTAAGGTTTTTTCCATCAAGAAAACTATAACTTTACTAAATTTTATTTCTTTATTTGCAAACGAATCTTGTTTTAAAAATAAAAAAAACAACAACAAAAAAAATCACTTAACTATGCACATGTGACCAGATCATGCAGAAAGTATTCCTCTTAGCAGGAACTCTTTGTTTTTAACACTTGGTATGGTCAGGATTTAATATTTCTGCAATTACTTAAAGGATCCTTAGAGCTCTTATGGCGATAGCTTCGGCTTTTTCTGATGTGTAATTTGTTACCATCCTGCTACCGTAAGGCTTTTGAAAGAAGCTGCTACAGCAGGATAAGCGAGTCTTTTTAGCTTACGGTTAGGGGTGAACCTGGTTTATGCTGATATCCAAATCGAGATTCATTCTGCGCAGTAAGCGTAAAGCCAGCTTCGCGGCAAACGTGTCCCCGGGCTGTGTCCGTTGGAGAGATGAAATGCTGAGCTCCAAGCAGGATGGGAAACGCGTGCTGCTACAGAGCTACTAAACCAACCACTTAGATTCTTGTGCATTTTTGGTCTAAACTGGTGGGCAATTTTGTAAAGGGTGCACCTCGTTCTGCATTTACCATGGCCTTTCTGTTCAGAGACTCCTAAACTGTATTGACAAGCATGCCTTTACTTTGTATATGTGGTGCCAAATTCCTGTTTGCCCTTGTTTTTACTGTAGTAATGTTCATAGCCAGTCAGTACATTCCTTTGCTGAACATTGCATTGAGACTCTCTTTCCCAGTTTGTCATGTGTACAGTTTCAATCTGTTATAGTTGTTGGCAGTATTAAAATGGTGAGTAAACAGTTGAGCCTTTTCTCTGGTTTATTCTTAATTTTTCCAGGAGCGTTTCCCCCCCTTCCGTGCTTTGCTGGAGGAGGAAGGTGAGCACTTCCGTGGGAAGTGGGTGTAATTAATGGGACAGGAAGGTTCCTCATGCTTTATCGTGCACAACTGTCGGTGCTCTCTGTGCAGCCAGTTCTGCTGCTCCCAAAGACTTGGGTTGTGCTGGCACAGATGGAAAACGGCAGGCATCCAGTCGTTCATCAGGATCATTGGCAGATGGTTAGTTTACTGCTTATTTATAGCACAAGTGTCACTGCCTCTCTTGAACCTGATGGGAAAATGACTGCTCTGGACTGCTGTTAGGTGATGTAGATGTAACCCATTTCGAAGACACTTGCCTAGAACTATGGAATGAAATACTTCAGGGATGCTTGTGGGTGCTGTAAATGGCTACCCCATGGCGTCTGCCGGGTGTCTGACATGCAGCGCTGCCTGCCAGCGGCAAAGAGCGTATTTATGGTCTGGAAACTCTTTCCCAAGCTGCCTTGAGCTCTGACTGCCTGACAGTTCCCTTCTAGCCAGCCTTAAGCTTTACTACGGCTTCACACCAATGGGTGGGATAGCTCGCCTTGCCTTTTAAACAAATTCATGCAAACCTCCCTGGTAATTGGATTGCAACAGCACGGCGCTCCCTGATCAATGCCGGAGCTGAGCTTCACTTCACTCGCCCAGCTGGGAGGAGGGTGCTTTGGTTGGGAAGGTTTTTCGGTTGGTGGTGGCCTGGTGGCGCCTGTGCCTCCATCCCACCGGGTGCCCGGGAGGACGGCGGTGACCCCGCTCTGCTGCACAGGGGCCACCGGTTGATCTTGGTGAGGGATCCATGTGTGCACCAAGTGTGGAATGAATGCAAAGAATGGAAAATATTCCTTGATCCAAGCTCTCGGAGGCAGGAACGGGGCTTGGAGCAGTCGTTACAGAGAAGTCGAAGTGGGAGAAATGATAGACATCCATGTCATGCATATTTCTTTATTTTGTTACATTACAGTTAAATGAAGCTGTATAGGTGATCTCTGCAGTAAACAGTGAGAGGATACAGGACTTGGCTACAGTACCAGCGTAGATTTATTTACAAACAGTAAAGAGCAAATACAGCTCTAAATAGCTGAATTAAAATAACCATTTCAAGTAACCATTTCCTCTTTATCCTGCCCATTCCCCTTCTCTGGGCGTGATTACCTCCCCCAGCCCCGAATGCGCTGCTCCTGCCTGCTCCTGCCCACCATCACCTACAACCTGAGCCGTGCTCTGGGGAGAAATTCACTCAAACCTTAGGGCACAACCCCCCCGCCCCTAATTTCTCCTGCCAAAGGACTGAGGTTGGTTCCCAGGAGTGACTCGTAGGTAACCCAGCCTCCACCTTCCCCGGAAACTCCTGGTTTAATTAATTCAGCTTTGATAAAAGGGAAGAAACCAGCTGCGGAGGGATGGGCAGAGAGGAGTGCCTGTCCCTGCCTCCCACAGAAGCGGTGCTGCTGGCTCTCCCCGGCTGCCGCAGGGTGGAAGGACGATGGCTTAATATTAATTTTTCTGGCTGGTGTACTGGGGACCGCGTGCTCTTTGGTGTCAAACCACTCCAGATCTCATTTATAAATGCTGCCTTTCACGCACTGCAGAGAGCAGGGTTTTCTTTTTTTTTTTTTTTTTTTTTTTAAAAAAAAAAGAGGAAATGGCCACGAAAGGGAGCAGGAAGTTCGGCTTCAGCCCCTTCCTATTTTGGGCTTTAACGTAGGTGGCTTGGTTGGGCAGGTCGTAGAAAAAGTGGGGTCCAGGTAACTTTTATTTTTTGGTTAATCCTTTTGGCTCTGCTCAGCAGAACGGCGATGAAATTGAAGTCCTTTCCTCTTCTAGCAGGAAGGAAGAAAGAAGAGGAGGTTAAATGCTTTCGAACGACAACATTACGGTTGTAATGGTGCAACGCGCAGGAAGGGTGGGTTTAGTGAAGCAACTTTTTGTTGCACCACACTGGGCGATGGAAAAAATTCATCGGCTTAAATGCTCTGACCCAGGCAGCGGCAAAAAGCCTGGAGCACTCCACCTTGTATTCCCTTGCCGATCAACCCCTGCAGCTTTTGCTGCTGCCCGCAACCTTAGGAGAAGGCAGGGCCTCCCTCCCTGCTGCCTTGGCACGGTATTTATATTTTCCTTGATGTTAGAAGCGGGTTCTCAGTCGAGGGCTGCCGAGTGCTCTGCTTAGAAAGCAGCTTTGTTCACAGCACAACGCAGAGCTGGCGGCCGCGGGCTGCACCCCCCGTCCTGCCGCAGCCTGCCTCTGCCTGCGGGGAAGCTGCCTGCCTGCCTGCTTTATTTTTTTCTTGCTTCTCTATTAACGTTCAGGGGCAAGGGAAGCGCCGGGGGTTCCCTGCAAAACAAAGCGTGGAAGCCGGTGGCTGGGAGCTGCTCGGAAAGTGGGGAAGAAATTCCTACTGCTGCTCAGGCTAGCGAGCAAAGGCAGGCATAAGAATTAGGGTTATAAACCCTAATCAAACCTTTATGGTGACGAGCTAAAAGGGCAGGTGAAGCAGAGTGTGGCACGGGATTCCTGTGCCTTCTCCCCGCTGCACTTGGGTATTACGCGGGTTATTGCCCTGGGCCGAGGCTGGGCAACAGCCTCCCAACCGGGTTGCAAACCGGCACGGCACCAGTTGTGGCAACAGGAGATAAAACGGTTTGATCTTGCTCAGGTGCATAATTTGGGTTATAATCTGCTGTTTTCATCTCTTGTCACCTGCAAGGGTGTGAAGCAGTCTGACAAAAGGAGTTCCAAATAATAACCGGGCTGAGCCCACCCCGCCTTGGGAGGCTGCTGGGGAAGGGAACCGAATCCCACTGGAGCTCTGCACGGGGACACTGACCTTCCCCTGGGGCTGGTGGGACCCCAAGCCCCCCCGGTCCTCCCTAGTCCCAGCGCATCCTCCCCTCCCCGGCTCTGCAGGCGGAGATTTCCAGACCGTGTTTGATGGCAAAGCCTGGGGTGACCCACGTCCCATCGCCCTGCGGAGCGGGATGGAGCGGGCTCTGCCGCATCCTCGTCCCCCTCCCCTTCCTCAGCCCCTTTTTTTTGTGGTTAAATAACTGTTTCTCGTAACCGAAGCCTGCCGGAGCATACCTGCCACCCAGATGCTCAGAAGAGGCCGCAGTCCTTGAGGTTCTCTTTGATGATGACATCCGTGACGGCGTCAAAGACAAATTTGACATTCTGCGTGTCTGTGGCACAGGTCATGTGGCTGTAGATCTCCTTCACGTCCTTTCGCATGTTGAGATCAAGGAACTGGGTCTTGATGTAATTTCCTGCGTCTTCAAACGTGTTGGGACCTGCGGAGGGAGGAAACGATGCTGCTGCTGAGCTGCTCCCATGGGAGATGACCATCAGAGCTGGGCAAGGACCAGGGGATGCTTAAGGCTTGTTTTTAAGAGCTAGATCTGAAATCTCCCTCCGGAGGAGGAAGAGGAGGCTGGGTGGCAACTGCACCTAGCAAAGCAATTTTTAAAAAAGCCATTTTATCCCATTTCAATCCGTCCAAACACCTTCCCGAGGCCACATCTGTCCTCTCCTCTGCTCCTACCTCCAGGGACTTGACTTGATCCCAGCATAACCCAAACCCGGGATGCTGTGTCCGCGTTGGGACCACGCAACTCCCCGCCGGAGACCATGGTTTGGGGGGGTCTCAAGGAGGGGGAACGAAGCGACTCACCGTCGTAATCTGGGAAGCAAATGCTGAGATGGACTTTCTTGATCTTTTCCTCAAAAAGGTCCTTCTTGTTGAGGAAGAGGATGATGGACGTGGCGGCAAAGAACTTGTGGTTGCATATACTGTTGAATAGGTGCAGGGATTCGTGCATGCGGTTCTGCAAGCAAACAGGCTCGTTGGCACAAAGCGCCGGTGCTTATTTACAACCCCCTTTTGGCCATTGCAGCCCCCCAAACCCCCCCATTCCCAAGATGAGAGCTTTTCCCCGTGCTGCCGGGGATGCTCCTGTTTGCCGCAGCAGCAAATGGCTCTGCTGCCTGTCCCCCGCCTGCACCGAGAGTCCCTCTTGCCCATCCGAAAAGCCCCTGTGCCGCGGTGCGAGCAACCCGGATAAATCAGGATAGGGAGCGGTGTTAAGCGGCTCCGGGCAGTGTGACGGTCCGATCCCTCCTGGCAGCTTCTGGGATGTTCAGAAATGAAGGCTTACGATGGGAAAATTATCCGGGGAAACCTCGCAGCCCTGCGGCACGGCTGCTGGAAGGTGCTCGGTGAGGGCATTGAGCTGCCGTCCCCGTCATCCAGGCCGTGCTGCGGGATGCTCTTGCTGGACTGCAGCCCCTGGCTGTTATCCGCAGCTTCGGAAAGGAGCAGAGAAAAGGAAAAGCTCTGGTTTTAAAGCAGACGTGCAGTTTCTAGTTTGCTGCAGGGGCATCCTCAGGAGGACGAGGTTCCATCCAGCTGGAGCTAAGTCCGACTGGGGGCTTTTGCTGCCCTGCTGATGGAAGGCAGATCTCCTTCGCCTTTGCGTGGCAGCGGGCAGGTTCTTCGGGGATGTCCTGTCCAGATTCCTGTTGCAGCAGCTTTTCTATATGGCTTCAGTGAGCAGGGCACCTGCAGGGCTGGCTTTGGCCAAATCCTGCCCCATCCTGCGTGGGGGAAGCATTACAGCCTCTCCTGAGGGCTTCGATGGGAAAGATGCTCTCTCCTTCCCCCATGTGCCTTACGCACGCTGCTGCTTCATGGCTGAGGAAGGGCTGCGTGCTCCTGCCCGGCCTTGGCAAGCCTCGCGGGTGGCAGAACCCGGCCCTGGCCCAGCTCCCGGTGAAGGCGTTGGGACCCCAGAGCACCAGGGAGCACCCATGGGACCGGCCGCTGTAGGAGATGCCAGCAAGGATGCTTTGCCCCAATCCCCTAGGCTGGGGGGAAGGCAGCCTGCTTCTCCTGCTCTGCTCATCTTCACCCCTTATTTCTTCCAAGATATGACCCGTTTTGGGGCCGTCGTGTTCCTCCTCTCCGGACCTCCGCCCTCGAAGCTGCTTTCCCTCGGTGCTGGAGCAGCGGCTCTGCCGGAGCATCCCTCGCCGGGCACCCGGAGGGCTTTGCTTAATGACCTTGTGCCGTCGTTCCCCCCGCTGCCGCTTGCTGGGAGGGTGAAAGCTGCCCCTTATTGCTGCTTTTCTGCCCACCTTGGAGGGCACGGCGAGGCAAGAGGTGCCTCTGGGCAAGATTTTCCTTCGTCGAGACCCGTTCGCGTCTCTTCCTCTCCTCCTGCGCCGGGGCCGCCTTCTTTGGGTTTGCTCGGGTGGTTTTCCAGCATCTGGGAGTGTTCCCTGGTGGGACCGTGGCTCTCGGGAGGAGGTTGGCGTTGGGAGCTGCTTTGCCTGTGGCTGCTCGGAAGGACCGGGGGTTTCCTCGTGGGCAGCGGGGAGGGCAGACCCACAGCCCCATGACCTGCGTTTTGGCTTGGTTGGGCTGCTTGTGCCCCAGAGGAAGTGCTGACACATTTACTGGGTGCAACCGGGTGGGAGCCAGCTCCATCCCACATCTCCCACCCCTTCCCTGCATCACCCAAACCATCAGCTGGCATGGGGTGTTGGCCGCCCTCCCGCTGTAACCCCCCCCAGAGCACCCGGCTCCTCTTCCCTGAGACTGCTGAGCTATTCCCAGGCACCTCCTGGACCCCGACCCACCACTTCATCGTCCTCCACCAGCACCATGTCGTAGGCGCTCAGCGCTCCGCAGAAGATGATGCAGGTCACCCCCTCGAAGCAGTGGATCCACTTCTTGCGCTCCGATCTCTGCCCTCCCACGTCGAACATCCTGGGGAGGGGACAAGGATGGAGGGGGGTGGGGTGACACATCTGGTCCTGCCACCCCCCGCGTGATGCGATCTACAGCACCTTGTCCTCGGCGGTGTCAGGGATGCGGTGACCGACCACCCCTGGTCCAGGCGGGGTTGGTGGTCCCTGGAGCACCAGGTTCACCCCAAACCCCCTCCCCATGTCGGGGCTGGAGGGGGGGGGGTCATGGAGGGGCCACCCACCCACCCACCTGAAATTCAGGTCTTTGACAGAGAACTTGGTCTCGATGATGCCCGTGGTCTTCACTCGGGATCGCAGCACGTCCTGCTCGTTGGGGAGGTAGCCGGGGGCCGTGATCCTGTCCAGCTGGTTCAGGTAACTGGGGAGGACAGGAGGGGATGTGACCCCCTGCCCAGGGGCTGCCCACATCCCGGCCCCCCGCCCCGATGGCTTTTTGGGGATAGTTGGGGGGCCAAATGCTGGGACTCCAAGGCAGCGCCGTCCCTGGGGGAGCTGGGGGGCTGCAGGGATGTCGTGGGGGGTACGACGGGGGGCTGCAGCCCGCTGGCACCGGTGGGATGGAGGATGGTGGCCTCAGGGTATTCCTGGGATCAGGGAGGGGGTTGATTTCACCAGGATGGTGGGAAATGGGAATGAGCAGCCGGGGGGGTCCCTCGGCACGTCCCTGTCCCCCCGCTACTTGGTGACCCCACTCACTACGCAGCCGAGTCATTGAGCTGGTACTCGGCGGCTCGCTCAAAGCACGCCTGGACCCCCGCATCCTTCCACAGCTTCTTGATGCAGTCAACCAGCTCGGGGGGCATGGTGCCCTCCTCGATGGAGTCCGCCAGGTTGAAGAGCTGCCGGCCATCGTCCTGCAAGAGGGACCCTTCGCCACCATCCCACCCGTGGCCCCTGTCCCCCAAAAAGCCCCTGGGACCGGGCAGGGGGGATAGCACTGGGCCGCTACGGACCCCGGCTCTGGGGGGTCCCCAGCCCCACGTCGCCTTGGCCGGGGCGGCGGGTTTGGGGGGGACAGGAGCGACCACCCCGACTGACCGCGCGGGATGACTCGGCGTAGTCGATGCCCAGCGTGGACATGGCGCGGATGATGGCCAGGATGGATTGCAGGATGTTGCCGTAGATGATGGCCTTGAACTCCATGCACTCCTCGGCTGTGTAGCCGTCCTGGTGGATGATCCTGGGGGGGGGGCACGGCGGCCTCAGCCCCAAGCTGTGGCACCCTGGGGTGCTCCCCCCCGCCACCCGGCATCACCCCACCCTGGGAATCAGCAGGGTGCCACCACCAGCGTGACTTGGCGGGGTGACCGGGGTCCTGCCACCCCCATGCCCCGACCGGGGCTGTCCAACCCTTGGGCTCATCCTGGTGACCCCCTCAATCTGGGTGCCTCGTTCTTGGGCCGTACTCACTTCATCTGCTTCACGATGGTGCTCTTGCCCGACTCTCCAGCCCCTGGAAAAGGGTGGGAGGACACCTTAGTGCTGGCCAGGGCAGGACAGACCACAGGCCTGATGCCACAGTGATGGGCACCACGAAGGGACCGGAGCCGCTTTCCCTCCTGCTCCACTCTCCCCTGGCCGGACACCCAGCCTGGCCTCCTCCCCCCGGTGCCATCGTCCCCACGCCACCTCCTGTCACCCCTTGCTCCCGGAGCTGGACCACACCTCGGGGACCCCCAGGGGCGGTGGGGACCCACCGGGCTGCCGGTCCCCGGGGTCTCACGCCTCCCGCCTGCCGTGGGCACTGCCGGCGATGGCTTCGGTGCTGTAAGCAGCTTAGGGCAGCACAGGAAGCTGCTTAGAATTAGGGTGCTAATCGCCTTGACCCCAGCCCCCCCACCTGGATAAGCCCCCGCCGCCGGTCCCTGCCCCGCGGGGCCCCGATGCCTCCCCATGGGGTCACCCCGCTGCCCGAGTGGGGTGCGGGGGGTCCCCCGAGGGACTGTCCCCTCCTGCCCTGCACCCAGCAGCAGGGTTTGGGGGTGCTGGTGGCAGGATCTCCCCGGGGTCTCGCTGACCCCCCTGGGATGTGCCGCAGCCTGGCCCAGGTGGGACCCGGTGTCTGGGTCCCTTCCCTGTCCCCGTGCCGTCCCCTTCGTCCCTGCCACCCGTCTGGTCGCCACCATGAGCCGATGTCACCCCTGGCTTTTCCCAGTCACAACCCTGGGGGACAACCAGCTGGTGGGACAACCTCAACTCGCTAATGGCAACTCATCAGGCTAACGAGGGCTAACGAGCTGCAGGGAAGGGGCTCTCCTTGGGACAGAGAAGGCAGAGCACTAGGAGCTGGTGGGGTTGGGGACTGCCTGTCCCTGTCCCCATCCCCGTCCCTGTCCCCTCTCCCTGGTTGCTTTTGCCCCCTGCCCATCCCCGGCAGCCGCAGCCCCCCTTGTGCCGGGTGGGGACAGGGGGACGTCTCCCGCGTCCTCCCAGGGACATCCCCTCCACCCTTACCGAGCAAGAGCAACTTGACCGTCTTGGCCTCCTTATCCGCATCCTCCTGGAGTTTCTTCTCCAGCTCCTTGGACCTCTTGGCCATCTCCTTGTCCTCCGCGCTGGCCCCGCTCCCCATGGCCTCGTCTTCCTCCTCAAACACCTTGAGCTCCTCTAGGTCCCCGGGCTCTTCCAGCTCTCCGCGGGGAACGGCGCGCGCACCCCGGGGGCGGGCGGTGGGCGTTGGGGGGAGAAAGAGGAGCCCCGAAAGGCCGAGCCGGGTACCCGCCGCCCCGACGTCGGGGTGCCCCGCAGCAGGCAGAGCTCGGTGGGTCCTCGCGGGCCGGCTGCCCCCCGCTCTCTCCCTTAATTCCCCATGGATAACCTGATTTTTTTGGACCGTGGGATTTGGGGACTTTTTATCTCACCATGTGACCCAGGAAATCCAATTAGCCCAAGACGGCAAAGATTAGGGCTCAGGAAAAAAAAAAACGACGGAGCATCTCGGGGAGGTGGGCACGGGGCTTTACGTAAGGGGGCAGGCAGCGTGCCACCCCCTGCCCGCAGGGGACTGTGTCCCCCGGGATGGCTCTGGGAGGGGGCGTGGGTTTGGGGCCCCCCCAGTGTCCGTGGGCTGTGTCCCCCCACGGCTTGGCATTGGGGATGGGGTCAGCCCCCTGCTCCTGCTGTGTGTGTGTGTCCCCTCTCCAGGAGCCGCGGGGTCCCCGGGTGCTGCGGGGGCGGTGGCAGGGGGACCGCGGCGCTGGGGGATTCCTCCTGCGGGGGGAAAGGGAGCTAATTACTCCGGGTGGGTAACGAGCCCCCCTAATCCTGCCGTGCTGGGTGCCGCCCCTCGCCCTCCTGCCACCTAAGCTCTTTAATGGGATCGTACGCTCAGCCTTCCTCCTCCTCCCCCTGGGCTCAGCACCCCCCTTCCCCAGCCCAGCACCCGTCCCCCAGGCCAGCAGGACCGCAGGGTCCCCCCACACCCCGGGGGGGCAGGTGGGTGCCCCCACCCTGTCCTGCCAGGGCTGATTTTGGGTGCAGGGGTGGCACCGTGGGGGACGGCCCACCGGCAGCCCCAGGCTGGGGTGTCGGGTCCCCCCAAAGGCGCTGCAGGTCCCCGGTATTTGGGTTTAAGGTCCCCCAAATCCCTGCACCCCACAGGGTCACTGGGGTCTTTGTGTCCCCTTACTGGTGTCCCCGTATCCCACCTGGCATGTGTCCCCCCGCAAGCTCCCCCCCGCCATCTCTGCCAGCCTTGGTGGCATGGGGACAGTCTGTCCCTTCTGTCCCCGCGGACACAAAGCCCCTTCTGAACCTCTAATGAACTTGGCGCTAATGAAGGGGGTCCAATTAAAATACCAACACCCCCCCCCCACCGGTGTCACAGGGCAGGGACGGATGGTTCCGGGGAGGGGACATGCCTTTCACCCATAGCCCAGAGCTACGGGGGTCCCCACTGTCCCCCCCCTTCCCGAGGGCTGTCATGCCCCCCCCAGCCTGGCGCAGAGGTGGCCCTGATGGGTGGCGTCACCTCGCTGTCCCCTTTCCCCCTCCACGGGACGGTGGGATGGGGTGGGGGGCACGGCGGGGGGACGGGCCCTGGCGGGTGGCATTCCCTCCGCTCCGGCAGAAGCTAAAAATACCCCCCTGCTCCGGTGCCGGATTGGGGGACTCGGCTGGGCGCTCGGCGGGGACACAGCCCAGCACCCACCCAAACACCTCCCCGGCACCCACCCAAACGCCGACACTCGAGGCTGCGGTGGCACCAGGAGCCACCGGCGCAGGTAGGGACATGCGGGGATTGGGGAGGGGGGGGTGTGACACGAGGATGTGGCACCCCCAGACCCCGAGCAGTGGGGACGCAGCTGGGTCCTGCTTCTGGGGTGGGGT